>AP025065.1:88655-276182 GCA_036186865.1 Eustoma russellianum
GATCCTTGGTAGGAAATCGGAGATCGTTTTTTTGTTTTTCCGCTGCGCGTTTTGCAGTGATCTCGTTAGATTTCCTAACAGACTCTTCTTTTGAATCGTTTAATTGAGAAACAAGATTCGTGTTAGAAGATTCTAACAACTCTTGTCTTCAATTAATCGTTCCTTCTCTTTTGCGACAGTCTTGGTGAATTTGTGCAATTGTAAATATTGACTAAAATGATCATCATATGAAGGTTCAGAATAAGAGTCAGAATCAGAAGATACCTCGTTTGATGCTTTGGATACAAAGCATACTTGTGCTGTTTCTTCTTCTGTATCAGTCTCAGAGTCGGATGTGTCATTACAAGTGGAGGCCTTGAGAGCTCTTCTCCTTTGTTTAGGTTCTGAGACGAGTCTAGTTTTGGTCCGATCCTAGTCAAGGTGTTTATTTGTTTGTTTGTCCTTGTTAGGACAGTCATATGACAAATGTCTAAGTTTCCTCATTCAGAGCACTTTACGTCCTTGTCATTTGTTTTATTTTTATTTCTTTTAGTGGAAGTAGCCTTAGGTTTGTTTTTAAATGACTTTCTCATGAATTTTCTCAAACCTTTAGCCAATAGTATTAAGTCATCATTTTCTGATTCGGAATCACTATCATATACGTGATCGGAAGAAGTAGAGACGTATTCATTTGATTTAAAATCAATAGTCTTACCTTGTTTTGACGTTGATTCCAATTTCCTTAATGTGAGTTTGTTTTCGTATACCTTTAGCGATCCGATTGGTTCCTCTATTTTTATTGATTTGGTTTCTTTACTTTCCTCTATTGCTGTCACTTTAGGGTCCCATTCAGATACAAGGCTTCATAGTACCTTTTGGACCTTTTCCTGCGTAGAGAAAGCTTTTCTAAGAGACTCAAGAGAATTATAGATGTTAGTCAATCGTAGATCCATATCAACAAAGACTCATTTGGCAATAATTTGAAAGACTCAAGTGTGGACATAAGCATATTAATCTTGGACTCCTTTACTTGGCTAGTCCCTTCATGTTTCATCTCAAGAATTCTCCACATCTCTTAAGCACTAAAGCAATTGAATATGTAACTAGATTCACTTTTACTTAGCCCGTTTAAGAGTAATTGCATGGCTCTAGCATTCATGCTTAGTCTCTTTTTGTCATCACTATTATATTATTGTTTTGGTTTTACAACCTCTAGTGTGACACCATCTACAGTAGATAATTTTGAAGGAACAAATGGACTGTCTTATATAATAGACCATAGATTAATATCAATAGCCATAAGAAAAAGTTTCATTCTTAATTTCCATTGAATAAAGGACTCACCATCAAAAAGAGGAGACCTTTGATTAGACATACCTTCTTGTTCGGTTTTGAAGCTAGTGGTTGTCATCTCACTTAGCTCGTTGGATCTTCTTGTTGTGAGTAAACCTGCACTCTGATACCACTTATAGGACCAGCAAGGCAACAATAGAAGGGAGGTTGAAGAGTGGGTGCGGAAAATTTGGTTTTTTGGTCCAAAACCCAACTTCTGAAAACAGTTTCTGTTTTCAGATCCTGTTTTGAAATGTTTGAAAAACTAGGTTACATGCCTTCAAAAATTCTGAAATTTGGAGATATTGTAGTATCAGATGTTTTGAGTATCTCATAAAAATTTCAGATCAAAATTCAACCTTTAACCCTTTGAAAAATCGTTTGTGGTCAGATTGCGCAAATCTACCAAAACAGTAGTCTGATTTGAAAATTTTATTCCGATTAATCCGTGGCTCCAAATGGTCTAAAACTTTAATGACAAATCCATTACTATATGTATTTAAATGAGTTGAAAAAGTTTTGAAAAATGCTTTTGGGAATTATGTCAAATACGTTCAAGTTCTCAACCTTTGCAAGTCTAAAAATCAGATTGCACTAGTCTCAGAACTACTAACGTTTGAATGACTTATACTTGTCCAAAAGCGTTGACACTTGCACCAAATGAAACTTAGGAGATATGGATATGTTTCTGAAAAAATTTACAATTTTTGAAATTCGTTTACTATTTTTAAGATTACGACGAAATGGATGCAAAGTGCAGGAAACTGAAAGTACCATGCAGAAAAGTAGAGAACACAAGAAATTTTATACTGATTCAGTTAAATCAACCTACTCTAGTCTTCGAGGACACCTTCCTCGGTTATCACTAAACAAAATGACACCTCACCACATAGAATTGATGGATTTACACACCAACTCCAACCCTTTATAATCGAAACAAGCAATCACAATGATCACGAACACCACCACCGAACGGATGAAGGTTTGATCACACCTTGATCAACCTTTTACAATAATAGGGCGTGTATGGTGGTACGAATAAAGCCTATTCAATATTTTTGAATATAGATACAATAGGCTTGAGAGAGAAGGAGAAGAAAGAAATGTAGAAGAGGAGAGTAGAGAGTCCTTTTGCACTTTAGAACTTGTGAGACTTGTCTTTCATTTGCTTGGATCTTCTTCTCCTCTCTTTATCTTGCATTGGCCACCCACCCTAGGTCTTCTCTTCACCTTGGAAATTCTCTTTTAAGTCCTTGGAAGAATGCCTTGTATAGGTGTGATATCAACTTGCTTACTTGGCATAACTTGATTGGATGATTATCTTGGCCTTGCTTACTTGACACTCTTTGACTGGATGAGATTTGTCATCACTTGATGACTGTAAAAATCTGAGAATAACACTTAAAACATGTGCCGAAATAGTAGTAATAACCTTGCCAAATATTATATAATTAATCCCACATAATTTGCAAAGAAAATTTGTCTCCATTAACTCCAATAATTCGGCCACCCTTATGAATTTCAGCATGTGCAATAATCTCAAGATGTTCAAATTATTTTCATATTATTATCTCATCAATCTCTTGAAAATGGAGAAGCAAATTTATCACAATAAAGACTCAAAAATTCAGCCACTTAATGTCTCACATGCTGAATTATCAGCATGTGTTACATTTGTAACATAGTTTGAAATATTACCTTGTGTAGTTTCCTCCATTAAGTCACTAACCTTGTGTAGTCCATTCTTCACCAATCAAGATGCCAACTAAGCTCCACATAAGCTCCACCAAGGTGTATTAGGTGTGTGATGTAGGATTACCATGTGCTGAATTTTATTTTTGTAAGCTTTTTAAAATAGTGCACAATGATTATACACATATGGTATATTCTAATCAACCCTAATTTGAATATTCTAGAACACTTTAGTATGTATTGAATATATAAAAAGTGTCTAGATACATGTTACATGTCATGCCAAAAACGTTCCATGTGTTGTGTTCGTAGAAAACCAAATTTTCGACTTTTGTCGATTACGCGATTTTTATCCGATTAAATTCCAAATTTTTGCATATTTTATATATATTATGTCACATATAATATACATAAAATAAATTTAATGTTCAGCTCTAATGGCTGATCAAAGTGGCGCCTACATGTGACAAAAACTTGAATTTGAAATCTCCACAATTTGGCCTTAATTGGGGATGATTTGTGTGTGCCAACATGAAATGATTTTATGGATGAATATACCATGTAATCCACGAAATTTGTGACCATTTTTGAAGTGTAGGGGCTGGCCATCTATATATGGCAAGTACGTGACACGTTGGCGAATTTTCGGTAGCCACCCGATACGACAATTTTTGGTTTACCACCTTGTAACGTGTCGTAATAATTTTGTCATCACCATGACTTATATCATATGATATAAGACCTGAATATACTCATAAATATGAGGTAAGTATAGTGGTGTGACGTTGATGTACGTTCGTTATATATATAACGTGTCAATAATATGTTGGAATATATGTATATAGTGCCTTTTTAAAAAAAATCTGAATATATATATATATATATATATATATATATATATATATATATATATATATATATATATATATATATATATATAAAACGTGTGATATGATAAGGAGAGGAGAGTTTCCATTCTACAATTTGTTGCCTTCATGCCTTTTCCAAATATATCTCCATTTAATGAACTACTTAGTTCATTTAGCTAAGTATTTCACTTAATGAACTAGTTTAGTTCATTAATGGTGGCACCTGAAAATAGTTCAAGCACAACAAATGTTTGCCATTTGATGTAAGCTTTAAAGCTTCATGACTTGTTAGTACGACAACATTATATATAAAGTATATAAGGCAAGTTTGTCACAAAAACGTGTCAAGTAATAAATTGTCATGCATTTCTTTAACACACGTTATTTAAATCTTGCATTTTGTGAATCACTCAAACTCTTTTTCTCAACAATTGTCATGTTTTATAAAGGTTGCCTTAGATGATTTGAGATGAGTTGAGGAAGATTTGAAGGTTTAGATGATGTGTGATGTAAGTTGGGCTTGGGTAGAAGGTTGATGATACATCCGGAGATATGAATATTAGAAGGCTTAAGGTTGATGCAAATTGATAGATGTAAGGATTAAACTGTGTTGTTGTGTGTTGTGCATGATTGATTCAGGTGTTAAGGTTGAATTTGAGGTGTTAGCATGAAAGGGGTGAAGGAGGAAGATGATGGGGAGAAGTTACTACAGAATTTTGCAGTTTTTGGAACCGTCAGAACACTTTGAACACCTACTTTAACCGCTCAATGTCACATTAGGCGCCTAAAGTAGGCGTTCAATGTGTCTCAGTGCATTCCAGAACACTTCGAACACCTACATTAGGCGCTTCATGTAACATAAGGCGCCTTATGTAGGCGTTCGATGTGTCACATCACATTCCAGAACATTTCGAACATCTTAGTAGGTGTTCGATGTCACTTGAAGCGCTTCATGTAGGCGTTCGATGTATACCAGCATATTCCAGAACACTTCAAATGCCCAGAATAGGCGCTTTATGTCACATTAGGCGCCTCTTCTAGGCGTTCCAAGTGTACAGGAAGTCCCTTTTAACACATTAAGCGTTCCATGTATGTGAGATATCTTTATTCTCTTCCTTTTCTCATAAAATACAAGGGTATTTGAGTTATATTTGAGTTGTAAATATTAAGTGTGAATGAGTAAGGCTAAGTATAGATCCGAAGTGAATTTGCAATACAAAAGGGCATGAATGGTACTAATGAGGTGTGCTTGAGTTGTAAACGTTAAGTGTGAATGAATAAGGCTAAACATGAATCAAAAATGAATTTACAATACGAAAGGGCATGAAATGGTACAAATGAGGTGTGCTTGAGTTGTAAACATTAAGTAGGAATGAGTAAGGTTAATTATGAATCCGAAGTGAATTTGAAATACGCTAAGTGTGAACTCGAAATGAATTTGAAATATGGAATGGCATGAAATTGTACGAGCAGGGTGTGTTTGAGGATCAGTACTTTATGCTTGATACGTAAAGTATGTGTGCATGTTACACGTTTGATATGATGTTACATGAGCATTCTGCATCACGACATGAACACTTTGTATTTCGACATAAGATTTGCTTTGTGAAAGAACATGTGTTTGCAAAAGAGAACTAAAGTTTTCGAAAGACAAAATATGGCTGCTGGTTGATTGCATGGTATAAAGTCACGCCTGCGGTAGTAGGGTATAAAAGCGTGACCTGTGAATCAACAGTAGGGTATAAAGTATGTTATGGGGCCGTGGACCTATCAGCACGGGGCATAAAGTTTATGTTATGGGACCATGGACCTATCAGCACTAGGTATAAAGTTTATGTTATGGGGCCGTGGACCTATCAGCAGGGTATAAAGTATGTTATGGGACCGTGGACCTATCAGCACGAGGTATAAAGTTTATGTTATGGGGCCATGGACCTATTAGCGCGGGGTATAAAGTTTATGTTATGGGGCAGTGGACTTTTCAGCACGGGGTATAAAGTTCTGTTTGCTGTGGATTGATCACTCATATGGTATAAAGTTCTGCTATGTGAAAAATATGATAAGAAGAATTGTGAAAAGTTTGTGAAATGACACGCATGCCATGTTTACGAAAAAGACATATGCATGGGTTTTGTGTGTGGTGTTAAAGGAGTACATGCATCATATGTCACGAAGCATAATACTTGACATGGAAGAAATGACATTCGCATATGGTCTGATTATGTATTTCGATGTTTGTTTGTTTCGTATTCGTGTATCATTTATGTGATTTATTTGATTTAATGAATTGTTACAAAGATGTTATTTGCTAACCCGAGTACCTTATTTTGGGCAATGATATACACTAGTGACTCGTCGTGTGTGGTCGCGTAAGGTGTATAGACAAGTTACTTGATGACGATGTTTTTGCTAAGAATAGATACTCTATCTTCCTTTCAGGTGAGCCAGAGTACGAAATGATCTTTATAGAAGACGGCGGCGAGTGGGCTCACTGGGATGACGGTCACTGAAGTATATAGATTTCTGATCATTTTCTTTTAAGTTGAAAGACTTGATGTTTAACAATTGGTATCGGAGGATATTATAGACATTTCATCAAACATGTATTAATTCCGTTGAAATACTTGGGTATATTGTTATTATTGCATTTTCAAATTTTAGGACATTTCTGCCGATTTATCTTACGTCATTGAGGACGTGTATTTGATCTGCTTTGATGCTTCGTAGTTCTCGTAGCAGACTACGGCGGATGCACTGGTACCGATGTTCAGTATCGGGCCGGGGCGCTACAACTATCAACTAGCTGAAACATGTTGTCCTGCCATAGAATTCAAGCCTTCCCTTAACAAACAGAGACCACCCGAGAGATTCTCAACTTAAGCTTATATATGGTTAGTTTAGGCTCAGCCTGCTTTGGTTCAATAATTTTCAGTATAGTGAGGTGATAAGACAATATGAGTTGACGTAATCTAGTGATAGATGTATTTAGACTCTGGACATTCTAAACCATGCAATTCATTGTGTAGAAGAGTAGGAAGTAGCTAGTGACACCTTCTTAAGTGAACTTCTTATGATTATGTTTGTGTGTTTTGGGTGCGGGTGCTTCTATCGATTCTTACGTCGTGACATTACTAGAGTGCACCCATCTGTATGTGGTTCTGCAGGAGGTGACATGATACGGTTTAGAAGATAATTGTCTGAGGACAAGGATGTAATATGGGGAAGGTGTCGGGTAATGGCAGCTGCAGATTTTTGTCCACTCTTCAAGTCGTGGTCTCTCGGTAGGGCCAATAACAGGTGCTTCGGAGTCCGAATAATGAGTGGTCATTATCATCAGTTATCTTTTTATCCTTAGAGACCTTATTTTCGCAATCCATATTAAGTCGTGACACATCTTGTACATGCGATGGTTTTGGATCCTCTTCACTTGATAGCGTAAGAATCTTTTGGACAATTGATGGATTTATTTGTAAGTTGAAGGCAGGAGTATTGATTACAGTTGATTGTTCCACTGTTGGGGCATTGCTTTGGCATTCCATATTGTTTTATTAGCAGGAAATTGACGCACCATGGCTGGTAATGCTTCCTGCTGAGTCTGGTTTGGACTTTTTTTGGCATCCCTGCTCCTTTTGTGTGTCCACGTTTAGATAACATACGCCCAAAAGTTATGCAATGAACACAGTAGCCAGGCAAATTTTCATATTTCACTTTCGATAAATGCATTCTGCCCACATTGAATATATAGTCTAAGGCAAAGTTTGTCTTACATCGTGACGAAGTTGGATATTCGCCAGGCAGATCAGAGGTGATGTGAGGACGATGTTGTTGTTAGTGTATGTGACCTAGACCATGATTTGGATGTTTATGTTATACATTTATTATTAATAAAGAGGTTTAATTGTCATTATTATTGGTTAGTATGTTACACAATTATGATATATGTCCCTGGTTCGTTATTGTTATAGAGATAAAATAATTTATAACCAGTATGAGTATTGATTTGATAATCATGAGATGATTATGTGTATGGTGATACAAATCAATCTTATAGATACTTGTTAGAGAACAGTGTATTGGATAGACCCATCATGAGATTACTACATGGATTAACGTCATAAGTAAATCTCATGATAGTCATGTTTTAATCCTTAGACTTGAGATTGTCATAGTTTCCAACATAAGGACTATTATATTTTGACATGATCAAACGTTATCCGTAACTGGATAATAATAAAGGTCATGATTGAATATGATAGAAATTACGTTGAGGATATTGAACAATCAAGATAGAATTTGTCCCTTTCTTTTGAGAGAGATATCTTTGGGCCCCTCGATTAGTGAGACTGTGAAATGCATGACCTTGCTCAAATGAATTGATAGTGTGATCAATGTCATTTGTTTTATCAGTCTACTTAGAGATCGAGCAATCATACGTTTGAACAATATAAGTATGACGCTGACCATGACTTATGTTTCAAACTAAATATCGTGTGACAAAGGGATTAATGCATATACTATTATTAGGCTAGTTGGACTTTACTCGTATTAATTGGGTAGTCATAATGTCTTGCTATAGACCAATTACGACTTGTTGGTTTAATGAAGATGTAACCGACTGCCAATTAATATGGGCCTATCGGGTCACACACAAGAATATGTATGGACTGATATTAATAATATTAATAATAGATATTAATTATTATTATTATTATTATTATTTTCGTTTTTTATGAACATATATATATATATGTATTATCGGATAATAACGAGAGAATCCATATCTGATATGGATTTTGAATATCCTGATAGAATCCATATCTGATATGGATTCTGATTGTCTTAACTAATTCGATTTGGACTCGGATTTGATGTCTACATATATCTATATATGATGGTACATCTCGTATAGAGATTACACAAAATCATCAAAGAGAAAAAGAGAAATCTTTTTTGGAGAAAAGAGATTTCTCAGCCTTGCCGTTTTAAGAGCTAGCACTCCGGATAGAAGCATTCGTGTGGATACCGACAGAGGGTGTTCGTGTCATCACACCTCCTTCATCTGCGGATTTCGAATCTACAGAGGTAATTTTTGAGTTTCTTTCATCGAATTAAACGAATAACATGGATCCTTGGTAGCAAATCGGAGATCAAGTTTTGTTTTTCCGCTGTGTGTTTTTTGCAGTGATCTTGTCGATTTCCTAACAGCTGTCAATTCCTCGTAAGGCCTTTTCTGGAACCTGTGAAGGGAAGACGACGTTAAGGACACTCGAGTCAGTGGTAGGCATGGTTATATGAACACAAACTAGAAGTAGAAGTTAAAGCAACCTGGAGGGTATTCTCCTTGAAGAAAAAGTGGTTGTTTGTGCTGGGGAATAGCTGAGTATAGCTTTTCTTAGCTTAAATTCAGCTTACTTTTTGCTTAGTCTAACCCCAGGTGGGAGAGAGCTCCTTTATATAAATCGGAGTAGACATTGCATGGCAAGGAATGGCATGATGATGACACATGGATGTCCCGTTGGCAGCTTTGATTTGCATGTCGGCCACGTGGTGACACATGTCGTAGTGCATGGCCGAGGCAGCTGTCTGGCATGTGTCTGCCTAAACATGCTGTGGTTGAGATGATGTGCTGCTTGAGTAGTGCGGCTAGGGAGTCGAGGTGTGGGTAGCATATCTGAAGTTGGTCCAGGTTGCTCTGTCGAGCTGACCTGAATGATGCTGTCTTTAGCCCTCTTGCCGAGCCGAACTGGTATAAACGGATCTGGGACTCTTTTAGGCTGTGGCCGAGTTGAATTGATTCGAGGTATCAGCTCAGTAAGAGTAGGACTATATGGGTAGAACTAGGCTGGCCGAGGTGGAATTACTTATCGTATCCAGCGGTCATTTTTTGGGTTCATATATACTCTGGCCACTGAAGGGCGAATGAAATTCAAAGTGGTACCATCAACCTTGACTGGTTGGTCAATGGTTCTTGCAATAGCATGTAGCGCTGTATAAATGAATGGGTAAACCTTCGAGAGTCACCCAAACAGAGATGATAGAGTATCATATTTGGGATCGTAGCCCGTGTTCATTTAGTAACCTTTATTTCATAGCCATCGATAGTCCAAAATCCACGACAGAAATAACGCTAATAGTCACCTTCCTTGTCAAAAGTAATGAGTATATGCGAGTCATCTAATAGTCTGATTGTAGAAGTAACTATATAACTATATATATTTATATACTTGTATAGTCACATACTTATATAGTAATATACTTGTATGGTTATATACTTTTATAGTTATATAGTTTTACATTATCATATTTATATACTTATATAACTGCATAAGTGCATGAGTGTGTGACATATATAAGTATATAATTATAATTATATAAGTATGATGGCATATAAATGTACAAGTATATAATCATGTAAGTATATTGAGTATATAACTATATGAGTGTTTAAGTATATAAATATATATTTAAGTATAAAACTATATAACAATATATTTATATACTTTAAAGCATATACTTTGTATAGTTATATAGTTGTATGTTTTTATGGTAATATATTTATATAATTTTATTGTTATATACTTATATAGTAATATACTTATATAATAATATACTTACATAACTAATTACGTACATAACTGTAGAAGTATATGAATGCATTATATATTTGAGTGTATACTATAAACCCCTCAAACAAAAAGTATACAACTACAAAATATATAGGTATATAACTATACAATTATATAATCATATAAGTATTTAACTGTATGTATACCTATATAGTCATATAGTATAAAATATAAATACATGTATAGTTATATGTTATTAAAACTTATGATACACTTATTTTATAGTTACACACTTATCCCACATCATATTTATATTATGTGTGTGTATGTAATTTTCAATTTTTCTGTTAGACTGCAGGTTCGGATCTGGCCCGTTAAACCACCAGTTGGAACCATGGGTTGTGGTTCTGTGGAGAGGCAAACCAGAACCAAACCGCTAAACTGTCGGTAACCAGAAACAGCACTCCAGTCCAAAATGCCAGTTAGTCGGTTCTTGGTTTATTTTGAACACCTCTATCTACTCTTAGTGCCTTGTTTCAAAATAAAATGATATTAATTTATGGCATAGACGACTATGATATATAATCATCACGGCCATATAACGACTAGTAAAACATAACTTTATCAAAGGCTTCCACATCTTAATCTTATGACTTTGTCACATGTGAAGCTTGTATAAAAGGAAAACAAAGTAGATAAATCTTTTCACAAATAGACACAATAAGACCTCTAGAGTGTTAAAACTTATTTATACAGACTTATTTAGCCATACTATAACAAAAAGCTTAAGTTGAAAGTCATACACCTTAGTTATAATAGATGACTTTTCAAATTATACCTAGGTAATTTTATCAACTCATAAAGTGATAGTTCTAAAGAATTCCACAAACTCATTGAAAGACTTCAAACTCATCGATGAAGGTTGGTACAGTTAGTAAAGTTCGTCAACTTCAACTGGTAAGATGTTATATCAGATTTTGTTATCAGTAATTTTTTTTAGTGGACAACTTATAAATTCCACTGTAAGTCTTCGATGAGGCTGATAGTATGCCCTATTCCTAGACTGGGAAAGTATTCCTTTAACCTAAATTTTTCTGTATCAAAAAGGAAAAGGAAAAAAAAAAAAAGACTTCACACAACAAAACACAAATAGCGTAAGAGTTAGAAGTAATTGAGGTGGAAAATTCAAACATAGAGAAATTATAAACATGTGTGATTACATAGGGATAATGCAAGAATTTTCATTCTACATTAGTTTTAATTCTTTACGAACAATTGGTAGTAACTTTTCTTTTTATTTTACTTTTTTCAGTTGCTGAGCGACCCAAAACACTGCCGACGAATCTATTAAAGGCTGATATCTTTAAACACATCATATGTATAGTTCCATGTCTGAGTTAGTTACGCAGGAGCTGATTGAATCCTTATATAGTTTACTTGTGCTTATGTTATGTTACTTGTGTATGTTTGTCAGTGCACTTAACAAAATTTATACATGCTCATCTTTAAAAGACGAAAATGAACAACAATCTGGTCATTTAACAATAAAACAGGGACGAAAAATAAATTACAACAACTTATGCTATTGAATACAAGGGCCAACTACGTCCTTCCCAGGATGTGTTCGACCATTTTAGATTGTCTATTAACTACTAAAATTGCTACATAATAGCTGCTGATTGCACCTTCCCGTCTGGGGTATTAGTTTAAAAAACGAACCTAAAACGCTGATAATTAGCCAAATCTCGCGCTAGAATCTGCATCTACGATTGATGAAGCCGGATCTTCACCAAAGTTTAGATGACCTCGAAACAGATTCGTCAGTTAACTTGGAGAGTTGTTAACTGTGATCGAAAGTGTGTAGCTGGAATAACGCCAAATGTCCTGCACCAAGAAGCACAAATCAGAGGTCCCGGGGGTTGGCCCCGGAAAAAACCCTCCGATGCTCAAGTCAGTTTGGGTCATATCTCACTGAGATTATAACGTAAAAGGGTGAGTTAGGATTTTCTCACAGTATTTGCCGAGGAGCAGAATGTATGGATATGCTATAGAGTAGAGATGTTTTAACTCCCAAGTTGGCCTCCTCCTCTTTGTTTTGGTTGCCTTGCTTTTATAGACTTTTCCGCCTTTGGCTTCTGATAATAGATAATTGGATAAGACGTTTGCTTGGGGCAGAAAGCCTATGACGTTGTAAGTCTGCTTAATAACTTGACTGATGTGACTAATAGGCCGGCTGGATTGATGTAACTAGTAGACCAGCTGTTTGGCGTGTTCTGTAAGAATACCCAGCTGTAGTCACTACGTTTGAAGAAAATCTGCTTGAGGGTCCCATGAAATAATATCTTAGCAAGGTTCATTTGATGTGGTACACAGCTGAACCTTGCTGAAGTGCATGACTTGCTGTGGTACACAGCTGGCCCTTGCCGAAGTCCGAAGTACATAACTTGTTGTGGTACACAGCTAAATTTTGCTGAAGAGCAATGTCTAGATGAAGTGGCATGTGGTGCGGCATTTGAATCATACACAGGAGTTGATGCCGAGGTACAAACCTTGACATACTTTTTGGTGTTACGAGGATGTTGTGTTGTCCTTCTGAAGTGCAACCGAGGTTGAATTGCCATATTTAGGCGTTGAATTGTTGAACTGCTGAACTGTAATACTTGGAACGCTGAGCTACTGAAATTGAGTTGTTGACTGTTGTTGACTACCAGATGGTTAAATTATGGTTTATCATTTGCCCCCAAATTTTGTGTGGCTGAGCTGAACTGCGAAGACAGACAAATCTTATTCTCATGACGTGGCAAATCTTCATTAATTACATAGTTATCTTATGCAGTAGCTTCCGTAAGCGATAGTTCCAATGCTCCATTATTGCTTTTTCGGCGATTCCACTCCCCGAGGGAGGGAAATACGTGAACCATCTGCCCTTTCGAATTTCAAAATTCAAACGAGAAGGAGCACATTTCTGTCTTCCCCTGCCTATAAATAGAGACATTTTCCTCCCCTCATTCTGCATTCTCCATTTAACTTCTCTGTCTTTGATGCCTGCCTTGGTTTTCCCTAGTGTTCTTCCTTTTGATTCAGTCCTTCATTTCTATGTAAACATTTCCAAAACATGTATACTTCTTCTCACCCTAAGAACCTGGAAGGTGACCGTGAGGTTCAGTCCTTTCATGAAGAATTTGATTCTGATGGGGACAATCTTCCTTCATGGAGGTTGCGCCTTTCTAATAGTCCTTTTCTAGTCACTGTCGCATCCTTTGCTTTAGCGCCCCTGTCATTTCTTTACAGGGATTCTCCTTCAACACGTCCCTTTCCAGCAAAGGTTTCACGTTGCTATATTTTAATCGCGCAAATCCCTCTTCTTCCAGTGAAGCAAGAAACAATTGCGATTACATTCTTCGCAAGCCATCTTCAAGACATGGTAGCAGTGAAGTAAAGACAGCAACAATGCGGCAAAGTTTTGTTATGCCATGTAACCATAGAGGGGATGCTTGCTAAGAAATCCACCCAGATCTGGATAAGGAGCATTTTGAGTTTGTTGTCCTTCATAGTCCTAAGACTGAAGTTGTATCCAGATTACTTAGTTCCGGAGCAAAATTGATCTCATAGAAGAGAAAAAGATTTGCACAGTAGAATAGGATTTTTTCCTGTAGACAATTGTAGTTGTAATAGATTTTGTACTTAATGAAAATCTATTTTTTCCAATGCTAGCTCCTCGTCTTCTTTTAGCTTCTTTAACAGTCTTTGTTTTCATCTTGTGAAGTTTTACTTGCTTCTCCTTCATAGTGAATGCAAATATTTGTCTTCAGCTTTATAAAGCTTTACTTGCCCTCTTTCCATAAATGGCAAGTGTTTGTCCTTAGCACTGCTAAGTTCCATTTTTGCTCTATGCAAATGCTTGTTTCCAAATTGCTCTATGCTAATAGTTTGCAAGTATTTGTCTTCAGCTATGCCAAAAGAGTATCGTTGATATATAGATTCTCTGCCGAAGTATTAAGCTTCAGCTTTTGTACTTGGCTCTTCAGCTTTGTCATGCCTTAATGAATCATTAAAAGCGGGAAAGTCTTTGTCCTTTCTTTGTCAATACTCTCAGTTTTGCTGAACTGAAATATTGGCGGACTTGTCTTCTTGTTGAGACTTGCTGAACTCCTCAATTCTGCTGAGGCGAAAATATAGGAAACTTATCCCGCTGTTGAGTCCTGCTCAATCTTCTCAGACCTGCCGAGGTAAGGATAATATTGAGATCTGCTCAACCTTCTCAGACCTGCTGAGGTAAAGATATAGAGAACTTATCCCGCTCTGCTGAGACCTGCTCAATCTCCCAGACCTGCTGGGGTAAAGATAATGTTGAGACCTGCTCAACCTTCTCAGACCTGCTGAGGTAAAGATATAGGGAACTTATCCCGCTCTGCTGAGACCTGCTCAGTCTCCCAGACCTGCTGGGGTAAAGATAATGTTGAGACCTGCTCAACCTTCCAGACCTGCTGGGGTAAGAATATCGGAAAACCTATCACATCCTGCTGAGACCTGCTCAGCCTTCCAGACCTGCTGGGTAAAGATAATGTTGAAACCTGCTCAACCTTCCAGACCTGCTGGGGTAAGAATATCGGGAAACATGTCCCATCCTGCTGAGACCTGCTCAACCTTCCAGACCTGCTGGGGTAAGAATATCGGGAAATATGTCCTATCCTGCTGAGACCTGCTCAGCCTTCCAGACCTGCTGGGTAAAGATAATGTTGAGACCTGCTCAACCTTCCAAACCTGCTGGGGTAAGAATATCGGAAAACCTGTCCCATCCTGCTGAGACCTGCTCAGCCTTCCAGATCTGCTGGGTAAAGATAATGTTGAGACCTGCTCAACCTTCCAGACCTGCTGGGGTAAGAATATCGGGAAACCTGTCCCATCCTGCTGAGACCTGCTCAGCCTTCCAGACCTGCTGGGTAAAGATAATGTTGAGACCTGCTCAACCTTCCAGTCCTGCTGGGGTATGCCCCCACTTTCGTTGTGGGTGATAGATAAGCATAAATTATAGGTACATGCACCATATGGTGACTTAACTTTCCAGGCTGAATACCAAATACGAATGTCCAGTTGAATATAAGAAACTGACCCCTTGAAAACATAAGGCTGGACCAAGAGATACCGGATGAGCATAAGAAGAGATAAGCTATGATTCGATTGAATCAGAGATTGCTGCCATTAGGTCAGCCTTATATGCTCAGAAATCTGTATCCCCCTTTCATCAGGATCTGAATCTTCCTCACTAAGGAAACCTTGATGAAACCCAAGTTTGCAGTTCTCATCTGGAGGGGGTTTACCAAAGTTTAGCTTGTTGTGGAGCCTAGATCTCGGATTATAAATACGTTGCAGATGTCCCAACTCGATAAGACGCTCAATCTCTTGTCCGAGCTGACGATAATCTTCTGTATCGTGCCCAATATCATGATGATAAAAGCAGTATAGTTGGGGTTTTCTTTTGTGAACTGGTCCGGCCAGGGGCTGGGGCTCTTTTGCCAGATATTTTTTCCTCATGTAGGAAAGGATATGGGCTTTTGAAGCCAGTAGAGAGTTCCTTTCCTTTCCTCGGCCTCCTAACCGAATCTTAATGGAGCACCTTTCTTGCAACGGTGCTTTGCCTTTGTCATCAACTTTTCTGCCTTGTTTGAAAGGCAGGGAAACTTTTTTATTGCATCTCAAGCTCTGGTGGCCAGGATTTTGCTTTGGTCGTCACGCCTTGGCCATAAACTCAACTTGACGTCTGGTACAGTAATCAGGCCGAGTAGGAGAATACTCCATGTGCTCCAGTGGGTGAGAATTATTAGAACGGGACCCACTGGACTTTGTTGCAGATGCCTTCCCCTTCATTTCCTTCACTACAGCTCTGAGTAATCGTCAGAAAAACTTTGAGTAGCTGTTTTCTGGGTTAAGGGACTAAGGGGCCCTCCTTCTAGCGCCAAATGATGAAGACGGATCTTCACCAAGGGTCTAGATGACCTCGAAACAGATTCGTCAGTTAACTTGGAGAGTTGTTAACTGTGATCGAAAGTGTGTAGCTGGAATAGCGTCAAATGTCCTGCACCAAAAGCACAAGTCAGAGGTCCCGGGGGGTTGGCCCCAGAAAAAATCCTCCGACGCTCAAGTCAGTTTGAGTCATATCTCACTGAGATTATAATGTAAAAGGGTGAGTTAGGATTTTCTCACAGTATTTGCCGAGGAACAGAATGTATGGATATGCTATAGAGTAGAGATGTTTTAACTCCCAAGTTGGCCTCCTCCTCTTTGTTTTGGTTGCCTTGCTTTTATAGACTTTCCCGCCTTTGGCTTCTGATAATAGATAATTGGTAAGACGTTTGCTTGGGGCAGAAAGTCTAGGACGTTGTAGGTCTGCTTAATAACTTGACCGATGTGACTAATAGGCCGGCTGGATTGATGTAACTAGTAGACCGGCTGTTTGGCGTGTTCTGTAAGAATAGCCAGCTGTAGTCACTACGTTTGAAGAATATCTGTTTGAGGGTCCCACGAAATAATATCTTAGCAAGGTTCATTTGATGTGGTACACAGCTGAACCTTGCTGAAGTGCATGACTTGCTGTGGTACACAGCTGACCCTTGCCGAAGTTCGAAGTACACAACTTGCTGTGGTACACAGCTAAATTTTGCTGAAGAGCAATGTCTAGATGAAGTGGCCTGAGGTGCGGCATTTGAATCATATACAGGAGTTTATGCCGAGGTACAAACCTTGTCATACTTTTTGGTGTTACGAGGATGTTGTGTTGTCCTTCAGAAGTGCAGCCGAGGTTGAGTTGCCATATTTAGACACTGAATTGTTGAACTGCTGAACTGTAATACTTGAAACGCTGAGCTACTGAAATTGAGTTGTTGACTGTTGTTGACTACCGGATGGTAAAATTATGGTTTATCAACGATCATATACATTACTAGTGCTTCAGTCTTGGGCATAATAACAAAGACTAGACGTTCAAGGCAGACGTAAAAGGTTGTTATGATATTGTGCTTCAATCCACCAGAGGTTATTCTCAAATTTCTCGTCTCTAATTATCAGGGTAAACATCCTATTTAAAAAAAAATTATCAAGTAAACACCCTAATTTTTTGAAAAAAAAGTTGGGAGCCCTCATAGGATCGATCAATCAACAAGGAAACCACTAAATCCTTCGCATTTATGCAAGTCTTTATATTCTTTCTTCTAAACGATCAAATTTAAGGCCAGAAGGAAATCTTCTGCCAAAATCACATAACGAAAGGATTTATACACAAATAATGTTTATCAGTGGGGAAAAGAAACCGAGTTTTCAATAACAACTCAGATAGAAGGAGTGAGACGTGCTACACATCTGTAAACTAAATTAAATTGCTTTACAACACTCCAACTCGGAAGCTACAGCTTCATAAGCAGGCCATACTCTCAAAAGCAGCTTCCTCTACACCTTTCTGGGACAAACTATCCACAGTTGATCTGCACCATGTGACTTAAATTCTTTAAGGTGAAAAAAAGATAGCAGAGCCTGCAGTTACAGCAAATCTAGCAGTGGTGGTTGTTCTGACTGTTTCATGCGGCTAGACAGTGGAACTGAAGTGGTATTAAATTGTGCTTGATTTCCTCTTCCTCTGCCTCTTCCCCTGCTAACAGCAGTTGAAGGAGGTGGAGCGAGTCTTGGGGCAGTTTGCTCACTCTTGCTTGAAGAAAATATAGATCCAAGATCTGTTGCTCTATTGACAGCAGCACTGGGAGCTGTGAAACCATGATTTTGTTTCATGAATCCAAGTGAATTCTGTGAGTTAGCTCCACTGCTACGAATGGTAGATTTCAATGACGAAATCGCTTGATTCTGTCTCGTTGACTCTGTCAAATCCTGAGAACTAAATGCCCATGATGAACTGTTGCTTGGCTGATAGTTCAATCCATTTGCAGTACCCACGTTGTAATGAGACCCAGGTTTATTAGCAGGAGATGGAGCCACACCATTCCTTGAAGAACCAGAAAAAGGAACAGAGCCACTAGGCCGAGGAGGCCAATTGGCAAAAGGATCTATATCATCAAAATTTGCATCAGAGGTAACACTTTTCCCTTCCGTTCCACCCTCATCGACCTTAGAGGAAACCACTAACGAGGATGGACGAGGGGGCCATTCAACATCCACCGGAGGACATGAAGAAGATAGCTGCTGACTAGAAACAGACTTCATCACAGACTGCGACTCCATAGAAGTAAACTGAGTTGACTGATTCAATACACTAGGGTGAGAGGGAGCTGATGACTTAGATAACGAAGGCTCAACAGATTTTGAAGATTGCCTGGCCGGATTCCAATCTTCATCCCACGACAAGCTATGCTTCATACCAGATGAAGCACTCGAGGATGTTTTCTTTACTTGCCCGACCACATGCTCATCAACAACAGGAAAGGGTTTTGGTTCTGGAATACCATCATTGGTCAGAGACACTCCTCGTTTCTCTTCAATTTTCCTGTTATTACAAAAGAAAAGAAAATGTCACACCAGACTGCAAAACATGGTTCCTTTCTGGTGGGCTTACGTGATGCTAGAAGGCACAGCCACAAGAACTGAGTTTGAAGACTAAAAGGTGCCCTGCGATGTCAGTATGTGTTTAACCGCGCCAAGAATGACAATATGAAATCCAAGAAACAATATTGGCACAAATATTATCTTAATGAAAAATACAAAAACAAACGGCAAAAAATCTGTGGGGCATAAACCAGCTGCTTTTTCTTTGCTGCATACCATCAACCGCTAATTTACATTGCAGCATATAAACAACATAGATAAAGAATACCTGAGAATATCCTTAACAAAGTGCATGTACTTGGCAAATTGCTGAACATTTAGTTGCTGAGCTATGAGAAGAGGCATAACCAGCGGAAGGACATGTTCTGCAACAAATTCTATTCCAAACTGGAATAGACATCAAACATTTTAAGAAATAAGATCCGAACAACTGAATAAATGAGTTCTACGCCACAGGAGCTTTGCAAACGTTACCTGTTTCAACATAGAGTTGGCCACCCCCAGGGCACACATAAGAGTAGGAGCAGACCGATCAACAGCTGTACAACGCTGTATAGTCTGCAAGATCTCTAAAGCAGCAGTCTTATCAAGCATGTGAACCATATCACCCAAGCATAGGAGTGCATTAACCCTCACCTGGACATGCAAACCTTATTTTCAGATCAATAATATTATTCTACATGATTAAAAAAGAAAACTGACAATAAAAATGTGATAAACTTTACACCATGAGCAAGCACTATGGCTAGAGTACACTAACTGCCTGATAAACTGCATTAAGTTTTAAACATAGCTATGCATGACCTAATCATCGCTTCTCAAGGTCATGACTTAGCGTGAGCCATCAGTATCATGTGCTATTAAGATAGATAACCTATTCCTAAACAGTACGGAGCGTAATAAACCGGTCTTTCTACATTCAGAGTTTAAAAAATGAACATAAATAACAAAACGCGTACAATATCATCATTAAGGACACTAAGACCTTATTCATTAGTCAGGGTAATCTCTATGGATGCTTTTCTGATACTTCAGCCTATCAGATACTGAGTCATCTCTTATACTCTCTACTTGCTTTCTTTCTTCTTCCCCCTTTCTTTCTTGCCCTCTAGAAATACTTTTTCCCCTTTTTTGTGCACGTACCCTCTAGAAATACTAAACTATGGATTTCATCCATCCTTGTAAATATGTGGACAAGTTTGTGTAAAATTCATTATATCGCACGGATTTGTTGGCACTCTCTTGATCTTGCAATCTTAAATAAACTTTCTCAATGAAAATGCAGGAGTCACTAGCAATTTTTTCAGTTGTTACCAACATGGTATCCCAGATCTATCTCACATTTAAATAATACAGAGATCAAGCAAGCCTGGGCAAAACAGAAAAGGCTCAAAATCACTCTGTAAAACTGGAATGAATATCACATACAGCGGCAACTGTCGTCTTCAATGCCAAACCATGAACACGGGGCAAAATTGCTTGTTTCACTACCTGGAACAAAGAGAATAAGGAAGCGTTAACTCAGCCATTTAGCATAATGACATCTGAGTTCTCAAAAAGCAATCCAACAATTCTTTATACGAGAATCTAATATCTAGTCCACAACCATTCATAACCTGAACATCAAGTTGCTTTGTAAGTGAAACTGTCTTTTTCAAAACTTCCTCTTGTAAGCGAGCATCACTGTCATCGTATGCTCGAATAAGCATCGGTAGCACATGACCAATCAGGTGTTCCAGACAAGCCTGCAGAATAATCAAAGACTTGATTGAAGTCCACAAATAATGGCCTTTCATCTAGCCACCAACTGCACTACTATCGCATCTCACTACTTTCACTCACACACAGAGAAGAGAAGGCACTGGTACTTTTCAAGTCGTGCCATTAAATTTTGTACAGAGCTAGCCAATAATACTCAGAAATGTCTATATAAAATAAAAGATTGGAAAACTACCTAAAGAAAACTCTAACAAAGCCAGCAAGTGTCCAATGTCATGTTCAATAACCACCAATAGATTAATTACCCACAAAAATGTTACACAACCTAAGCTGCCACCATCAGAAACACAAAATACCAAACCCCGCAGGAAGATTTTTGGTTTTTTTTTTTTTGTTTTTTTTTTTTTTTTTTTGGGGGGGGGGGGGGGGGGGGGGGGGGGAGAGAGACTTGGAGAGATTGATTTTCTGTCCTGACTCCTCGCAAAATCTTTTCATGATCGCTTCCATCACCTTAACTTGTCTGATAATCAATCCCAAACTGAAATAAAACACTATAAAGGAGAAGGGCTTTGGGAGGGTAGTATTTACAAGCATACTCTCAAATTAATCAAAATTATGATCTCTACTGAGACATCACACTATACAACAACACGTTCAAGCTTTTTCCCACCATACGGGTTATCTATATGGACCAATCATTTCCCTTGAGTTTTATTTATTCATTTATTTATTTTACAATTCCAAAAACTCAGATCGCAGGGCTCAACCTTCAATTGACATCTACCAATATGGACTCTAAGAAACTTTGACAAACCTTTCAGCAGGAAGACAAATTTTCTGTTTCCTAATGGAACTGCGGAGATGTACAATCACATGCTATCAACTTGAAAGGCACATAAAGACTATATGCCAAGTGATTCTCTGAAATAACAAGGTGCCTTATATGCAAAAACAAAACTGATATCATATAACAGACTTTATCCTTGTATTGAGGACAACCCATAAAAAAAATAACTCGCAAAAACTTTCAGTGAATGTCATAACTATTATTTTCCTTTTAACTTTATTTCAGCAACAAGGATACATAAGTCTAAAATAAAAGGGAATACTAAACCCCAAATAAGGCAAGTTTTTGACAAGACTCTGTTAGCTAACAAGAAGCTGAATAGCTAATTCTGTTACCTTGCTCATGATAAGGTCGGCGTGCTTCACGAGAAGCAATAGCGTGTCGCCTGCGGCACTGTTGAGAACCGGAATAAGAGCAGGCAGAGTTGATAGCTCAAAATCGTTTTTATCCTGAAAATTTCATGACAAGTATCCAGTAACTGCAGGTTTCATGTCACTACGAACTTAAAGTGAAAATATAAGCTCAATAAAATAATGCAACGGGATGCAGTCAAGTGCACAAAAGCTCCTATACTTGTAGTGCAAGTGTGGCATATAGAAGCGTAAATTTCTACAAGTGATTGCTTACTTTCAGTTCATCCAAAGACATCATAACATAAACAAAGGAGCATTGGCAAACATTTTCCCATTTAAAATATTTTGCAAAATTGCAGTGACATATAAGAGTTGGTTTAGAAAATAGTCTACCAAGAATGCATCACAGAGAAAAATCTTAATAACCACTTCGGCGTTAGCCCACGTAGTGGACTGGTGCAAACAAAAAGCTGGAGAAAAACCCACGATGACCGAGAACAGCAAGCAGTTTGGAGGTTAGTTAACTCCAACATTTTACAAGGTGTTGCAGCTATCCACGTAAAGGAGAGCACTAATACAAAACACTAAACTAGCAATAGTAATTGCAAATGGATACAAGATACTCCTAGAACAAACAAGATGATGGATATAAAAGCTAAACTACAGAGCGACTTTTTTACATTGACCATACTTGAAGAAGATATGCACTCTGTATTAGAATAACCATCATAATACCTGTGATTCAGCTATTGTAAGAACCATGGGAAGAATCATGGGTTGCATGACCATATTCCGAAGCTCAGCACAAAGGGGGGGTAAAACCTGCAATGATGGTTACAGGTAAATACCACAGAACAGTAATAAGTCCAGCATATGCAAATTACTATAATCATTATCAGTAGGCCATCAACTAGCATGAACTACTGAACTCATATCTCAGGGTGAAAAAAAAAAATGATAGAACACAATCCAAAATCTGGTCCAATAAGTAACTTCTCAATAATTCTTCATTCACTTCTTTACCAATGAATGATCTTTTTTGAGAATAAAAAAAATTTATAATTTAAGCAGTATAGATTCTGGGATATGCTAAAAGTTATTTCTTTGCTGCAATTGACATACAGAAGGTTACGAAAAGAAACTCACACCTTATAACGCAACACACGAGAGTCAAAATCTTTCCACATATCTGATAAGGCTTTTAAGAACTCGGACTTCTGAATGTTGTCTCTTTCCTGAAATAAATGTGACTAGGATGTCAACCTTACTAGTACATAACATTCTTGCCAAAAGTTTTCCTGAACCCATTTCTCAATAAGCAAGAAAAACTTAAAAGGTAACCTACAAGCATATGATCCAGGAAACGCAGCGCACGCAACCTAGTGTCGTCCCGAAAAAAGGGCGACCCTGCAAAATGGAAAGATTTTATTCATTGATTGAAAATTAAAGGCAGTATGAGGATCATTCTTGTAATCGACAAGCTAAGGTATGTACCGCAACCCAGGTTAACTGTTATGGATTCATCTAATCAACAGAGACCATACAAAGTTGAAATAGCAGTATGAAATATTCGTCAATGAACCCAATATCGAATCAACTAATTTATGTACGGCACAAAGTAGAACATCTAAAATGGCAATAAAGATCCAAGAAATCATACTTCCTCCTCATTTTCTACCTTCCATTTAAAAGACAATCAGCCTACCAACTATTCGTCAATGCACCCAAGATCAGGTCAAAGTAATCCCACAGCCGTACCGACAAGGCAATAATATACTAGTATAGCTCTTTTACAAATCAAGAGTTCTTGACTTTTTTGTGGTACTTCACATTAGTCTTCTTGTCCCAAACATGCAACATAATTGTTTTTTTGCAAGTAAACATGCAACATGCATATGATTTAGCATCTAGTAGTGGCATGGACAACAAGTGGCTTACAATAAACCTCACATCTAATGCCAACCTTTACAAAATACTACCTAACTAGGACAATATTGTCCAAGCATGGTTCCTATTTAAAATAATCTATACAAAATGGCAAGTCTGAGCAAAGTAGTTGCCCTGTGAATAACAGTGGAGCAACAGGTGGAGGCACATCACCAATACCTGTCAAAATGAGTTATGAGCAGTGGATAAATTTTTTAGCATTAACCCCGTCAAAAGGACCTGTGAGTAGTGGAGAAAACATTCATGGATGTTCCTAAATTCAGAGACAGCTCCCAATTAAATTTGGAAGACTTGTAGTTCCTCCAAGAGTCTACCGCATGACAAATACATAGCAAAATGTCCTTAATAACCAGGTTGTGGATTTTGGCCTTGTTGTGCAGCCTGCAATTCCTTTCCTTCCATATATGGTAGACTACCACAGAAAATCCGAGGAACATCACATCCTTGTGGAACTTAGATTTCTATGCATGATTTGCGTTTAGCCAGTGTAAGGTGTGAAGCCAATCATAGCTCCAGTCAATGCATTTTAATTGCTTCATAACTTTGCTCCATATCGTGCACAAAAAGGGGCATCTAAAGAAAAGATGTGTGTGATCTTCACTAAACCTGTTACATAAGAGATAAACATTAGATTGAATCAAACCTTAATCAATGAGCTTATCTAGTGTATTCATTCTCTTCCAACATGCAAGTCAAAGAATGATTGCATAGCGTGGAAGAAAGTGATTACACCAGACAATTTTGCTCCATTCCACATACGGTGACAACATTTGAAGGGCAGATGTAGCGTTTTTAACAGAAAAGGAAGAATTTGGTTTCCAAATCCAATAATCAACACCCAATTTGAGTTGGGTTGAATTGCAAGCTTGGTTGAAAAGGGAAACCTAGTTGTCCAGCCTCTATCGAATGGTAGCCGCCAAGCACCATTCAGCAAGACACTGGAAACCTTCGCATACATGCAAACGGGCAATTTCCTCGTAAGCTAAAGGTATTAGAGCTAAGAATACCACAAAGGTGTCATGGGTCAAATCAGAAGGAGGCATTTTCACCATTCCCTATAGCCTTCGCAATACAGTGTGTGAACTTGTCCTCTATCCCTAGAAATTACTTCCAAAGTCAAAAGTCTGAAGCCCTAGGTTTGGCTTCCCGTAGTGTCTTGCCCTTTAATATCACAGTGTGGACCCATTTGACCCAAAGGCCCTCCTTATGTTCGCATACATTCCAGAGACTTCTCATTATATAAGCATCATTAACTAACCCCATATTGCACATACCTAGACCACCTCTCTCTTTAGGTTGACAGATTGTAGATGATTTCACCTTGGCTTTTCTTATACTGCCCCACAGAAAGAATTTCAATATTTTCTCTACTTCTCTAATCAGTTTTCTAGGGAGAAGGTACGAAGCTGTCAAGTACCTGCAGACTGCCATTAAGACTGAGTTGATCAACTGGAGTTTACTTCCATGAGACAAGTTCTTAATAGTCCTTTTGAACTTTATTATTGATCCTCTCCATAAGGGAGCCGCAAACATGAAAGGAGAGTTTCTCCGGCACAAGAAGAATGGCAAGGTCTCGAATGGGTAAGGATCCTAATGGCAATGCACAGGATCTCTAAGTACTTCTTGCTAGTGGGTATTTAAACATGAAGTAAAGATTTCACATTTTTCCTTATTTGGTCTAAGGCCAAAGAGGTGCCGAAATTCTTCAAGAGCGTTTTTTATCACTTGAACAGACTGGGCCTCAGCCTTAGATAAAATAAAGAGGTCATCTGCAAACGCTAAAGAGGACAGACCTATATTTTCACACCTAGGGTGCAAGTGGACCGTCTGACTAGTTGATTTCTGCTTTAGTAGTTGGGTAAAGTCTTCCATAGCAATGATAAAAAGACTTGGGAAAATGGGTTCCCTTGTCTAAGGCCTCTTGAAGAATTGAATTTTACTATCAGTGCTCCATTCAAGTTTATGGAAAAAGAAGCCGTAGTGATGCAGAGTTTTATCCAGTTTAGGTATTTCTCCGAAGAGTTCATGCTTTTTAGGATCATCATCAAGTACGTCCAGATTAATGTGTCAAAAGCTTTCACAATATCCACCTTAATAGCACAACACTTTGGGCTTCCAAATCTCTTGTAATTTTTGATTATTTCGTGCATAAGTAAGATATTGTTTTGGATCGCTCTTCCCTTGACAAAGGCTGATTGATTTTCGTCCATAAGGTGCGGAAGCAAAGGCTTAAGTCTATTCACTAGGATCTTTGAAATGACTTTGTAAATCACATTACAACATGAAATAGGTCTAAACTGCCTAATGTTGATTGGCTTGTCAGCCTTTGGTATCAAGGTTATGGCTGTAGCATTTATCGGATAATAGATGTAATCGTTGTTAAAGAAATATTCAATAGCCTCAGTAAATTCATTACTTATTAGCGGCCAATTTTCTTAAAAGAAAATGGCAGAGTATCCATCCGGACCCCGAGCACTATCAGAATTAAAGGAAAACAGAGCATTTTTGATTCAGCAATGGTCACGGGGAGGATCAGAGAGGCATTTTTGCGACTGTGAGATAGTTGTACCCCTCCACTATTGATGTGGAATAGTTTGGGAAGTGGGGTTAGTGAACAGTTTTGGAAGAAATCAGTAACCAACTTTTGGACTTGATTGTAATCTTCGACCATAACACCCTCATCATTCTGGAGGGTAAGTATTTTGTTCCTAGAATTATGCACTTTGACTGTTCGATAGAAGAATTTGATATTTCTATCACTCTCTTTCGGCCATTTAATTCTAGATTTTTCTTTAAGAAAAGACTCCTCAAAGCCTAAGAAGTTGGTATAGTTTTTCGCAGCATTTTTAACTTCAGCTTGCAAAGTAGTGTTAAACGAGTCATTCATTAACTCAATCTTAGCTTCCTCTAACTTGCACCCAGCATCATCAACTCTAACCATAATGTTCCCATACTTTTGTTTGTTCAGCAACCTGAGGAGGTCCTTTATTCTTTTAAGCTTCTTAACTAGCCTAACTAAAAGGTTGCACATAACATGTTCCTCCCACCTGTTCTCTCATGCAACATAATTGGGCAGCAAAGAAAGAGTATTCAACCACTAAGGTAACAAGAGCTTTGTGTTAGAGAGTGCTATGTCTAAACTTTTTTGAGGGGTCACCGTCATAATGGTGATAAACTATGTATCTGACCCAAGGTCACAAATACGAGTCGTGCAAATAATGACCCCAGTGAATAAGACCTACAATGGTTTACCTTAAAAGCCTGCAGCTAATACAAGTGAATTTCATGAACTAAAATGGAGAGACACGTCATAACTTCAACTCGCAGTGGGTTGAAAGATCAAGTTTAAAATCCCAAGCACCAAATGAGGGCCAGAATATTAAAGATTTTTCACACCAAAGGGCCATAAGAGTACCTTCTTACTAGAACACAACAACAGCTTTGAGCAGATGCGGAGATTTTTTTAGCGGAGGACCAGTCCAAAGGGAAAGGAAGCCTTTTTACCAAAAGAAAGACAGGGCCCCACTTGACCAATCAGTAAATGCCCTCATCAAAAGGACACATTCCAGCAAAAACTTAAAAATGCTAGCCAAAATAGAAAAACCAAGTGCAAAAACTAGACCACTCTAGGCACCATCTTGCAAAATGATGGATCAATACAACAACAACAATCATACCCAGTATATCCCACCGACAACACAAGCTATCGCTCGGGTTTAGGGAGGGTGAAAGACAGACAAACAATACCTCCATTCCTAGTAATAGAGAATTTGCTTCAGCGAAACCCCCGGCTCAAATTATACATGTATAGATAGCACAACAATAGGGATATGCACTAGCGAAAGGATTTTATTAAACATAAATAGAAAACTTTTGATATGAAAATAGTCGTAACAGTGGATATGCACAAATAATTGAAAGACGAAGACTAACACAAAAAATGCAAGTCAACTTAAAGTGTAGAGAGCATCTAATCCTTTAAGTATGCTCTAAGATGCCCTATATCCTGCCTATACCTCATTAACTTTAATCCTCTGACTTCATGAACTCCTATCTTGGACCATGTCCCCAGAGAGGTGCAACTCTAGTAAATCATGCCTAATATGGTCATCCCAAGTTAGTTTGGGCATGCCTTTACTCATCTTCCCCTCTACAGTGAGGCTTTCAACTGCTCTGACTAACGCTGTTGCCTGTCTCCTCTTGACATGCCCGAGCCATCTCAGTCTCTCCTTTCTTATCTTATCTGATATACTAGTCACCCCTAACTTTTTCCTGTATATCTCATTTCTTATTCTGTCTAGCCTTGTATGCTCACACATCCACCTCAGCATCCTCATCTCTGCCACTTCCATCTTCTGCGACTATGTTCTCTTGATAGCCCAACAGTCTATTCTATATGACATTGCTGGCCATACTGACACCCTATAAAATTTTTCCTTTAATTTAGTTGGAAAATTCTTATCACACAGCACCCCTGAGGCCGCCCTCTACCTACATCAACTTGCATGAACTCAGTGTGCTACGTCACAGTCTATGTCCCCATTTTGCTGTACAAATGATCCTAGGTACTTGAACTTACTTACCTTTGGGACTACATGACCCTTGATGGTGAGTTGGTTATTCTCATTGTCGGCTGCGCCGCTGAAGTCGCAATGCAGATACTCTGTCTTAGAACGGCTAATCCTTATGTCTTTTCTCTCTAAAGCACCTCGTCACTCCTCTAGTCTCATACTCTGGTTATGTATATTTTTCATGACTAATACAATATCGTCAGCAAAAAGCATACACCATGGGACTGTCTATTGGATCGGCTTTGACAACTCGTCTAAGACAACTGCGAAAAGAAATAGGCTCAAAACGAATCCTTGATGGAGGCCTACCTCCACCGGGAAGATGTTTGTACTCCCTACAGGCGTATGAACGGTTGTTTTCGTCCTAGCATACATATCTTTAATTATGTCTATATACTTCATAGGAACTCTATTGCATCCAGACTATTCCAAATCAGTCTACGTGGCACACTATCATATGCTTTTTCAAGATCGATGAAAACCATAAGTTGATCACGCTTCTTCTCCTTATACTTCTCCATCAATATCTAAATGTAAAAGGAAAGAAGGAAAACACAACAAACCTACTGACAAGCACAAGGACAATGTCACCCAATAGCTTGTCAGCAGTCTCAACATCCAGAAAAAAAAATTGGAGAAAGATGAAACAAGTAGACCCCAAAATAGAAACTAACAGTTGAACTCCAGGTAAAACAAAGAATATTCAAAATACTGTATGAAGAAAAACTCCATTAAACTTGGTGAATTAAGTAGTAGAGGTATATGGGATGTTGACATTACATCATGAGTATTAATGACACCACTCAAATTAGACAAAGAAAGAGCCACAAGCATAAACATGGTGTGGGTTCCATGTCATAAAACCAATCATATACAACATACTGGTCATGTTCCATAAAGTGATGCACAAGCAACTTGTATAGCAGAAATAAGATTTGGATTTCAAACTTTTGACTTGATTACCAGCCGCTCTTTTTAACTCTCTTCCTCAACATACCCAAAAATAAAACAGAAAAAGAAAAGTAAAATCCTTAAACAAGGAAGAAAATGGGGGGAATGACAAGACCTCACTGCTCGACCTTTTTTTCAAAGCAGAACCAGCAACTAGAAACATTCGACAGGCATGTACACATTTAATTTTCCAGAATCACAAGGAAAACATCACTATATGGTGCCCTCACAACTTTACCGGTAGAGCAACATTTAACACAAACCAACCAGTTACAAAAGCTGTTGCATGACATTCCTTCAGCCTTATGAGATCTATCTTATCTGCCCAGACACCTTCAAGGCATTTGGTATCATATAAATCTATAACCTTAAATCATGGCAGAGTTAAATATCAAGTTCTTACCAGTAAAGTCAAGCGCAGTTGGCCTTACAGCCTCATTGGTAGAAAGCATTTTTTGCAAGTCCATAACCAAATCTGATGGAATGGAGGAGAAAGCCTCACTGGTTAAGTATGTCAAACTATTCATATACTGCAGCACATGAGCAAAGGGAAAAATCATAAAATATCAAATAACAACAACAGATTGATTTAAGAACATAACCAAATATATGGTACACAGTTACTGAAATAAACAAACTCAAGGAATCAAATGGCATGGGAAACAACATAAACTCTAGAAAACTTCTGGAGACACGGAGTGTCAATTTTCCTTGTATGCAAATAAAATTAACATCAAAAGAGAAGAGTTCACCAAGGCTAAAAGTGATCCTACTCCAACTCGACTCAACTTTTATATATAGGTCCCTTAAAATAACAAATCCCTACGATGGTCAAGGTCGTATGTACAACACTAAGTTAATGCTACAGAAAATACAAAAAGTACCAATGTAGATATAGCAAAAAAAAAAGTCACTTATAATAGCTGCTAAGGAGCTCTGTTTACTATTGACCTTAAAAGTTATTTTGACAACTCAAGTCTCGCTTTATTAATTTCAAGAGAAAATCAACATTGGAATAAAGAACGAGTGGTAGTTAATTCAATAGATGACACTACACACCATTTTGACATTGTTGTGACAGCTAAACAGGGGCTTGTGAGCAATCAAGTGATACGCCAAGCATGCAAAACTGAAGATGTCTGAGGCAGTTCCAGCTGAAGATGTTTTACTTCGGACCAGTTCGGGAGCAGTGTAATCCAACAAAGGCTGAAGGGGAAGAACAGAATCTTCCACGTCATATTCCTGTAAGAACTGTATCACATTAGGAAACAATAGCAGCTACTATGCATTCCATTGATCAAGTAAAGAAAATAAAACAGTAAAATGATAAGAAAGTTGATACACTGATCTATTGGGCACACAATGAAGTTTGTGATGGAAAAAAAAGGGGGGGGGAAACTCGGGGAAACAAAAAAAATCCCTCAACTTTTCATAATCCCTCTCACTCACAAAAAGAAAGAACGTATCATGTTTCTTATTTATCTTGAATCTTAACCATATCTGGCACATCAGCACAGGAAAGAGGCTCTCTCTGACAAGTTAAGGAATATCACATATAAGAGAATCTTATAAGCATCAGCATAGGATGAAGAAGCTGCATGAACAAAAAGAAAACACAAGGACAATGGATTTTAAAGTTTCTGATGGTCGATGGCTAGTAAATCACATTATAATTCTTGCACATGAGTAGCGATGAAAATGGTGAAGAAATGTATTCTTAACACGGCTGCATAGCTTAATTCTACTGTGATGTAAGTATCTCTGTAAATAGCCACAATACTTAATTTAATACCGAATGTGCTTCACACAAAAACTACGAAGCCGATCCTGTATGGAGGACATAAAGTTTGAATGCAGTGCTTGTGATTATATAGGCATGCTTGCAGACATACTTTGGTGTCAAACAAACGTAGTTCCCTTCTATCCTCATAAAAAGTCCCGTTCTAAAATCAAATGTCCATGTCACCTTACCTCTGCACATATTTCGAAGGCAATAAATCCGTGAAAAAGAGATTTTGCTGCCCATATATAAATTATTCCCTCCGTCCCATTCATTTTGAACTATGGGCAAAAGTCAATGACAAAATTTTTGGAAGGATGGCGTAACTGATTCGAGGCATCAAGGAATCAGCAACAAGGTAGACCAGAAAATTGCAAAGTATTTGCATACTTGAGCATAGACGTGATAATATGAATAGTCCTATAAGCATGACATTTATAGGGTGTGCATTGTTCTGTATCTAGAGACTGTTTATTCAGATACTATTAATTTGATCCAACAAATGACAAAATCATTGCATATCATTATCCTAAATTACAGATAAGAAGAACCAGAAGGTAACTGATGACCAGAGCTAATAGAAAACACAAAGGCAATTCATATAAGGAATCACCCCTCCCCCAAACAAAAAAAAAAAACCAACTCACCACAACTGTCCCTCCACCAAATCACCCTTTTCTGAGCACCCCTTCAAAAGGAGAGGGAAAAGGAATGTTAGACTAATAAACCTGCAACGGGGAAAAAAAATTGCACATTTCCCAGTGGTGAATACCCATGGCCAAAAGAAAAAGGAGAAAAAACGAACACCAAAAAACCACAATACAGATAGCATGTTTCGTGGTTTTGTCATTTTAACAAACTCCACTCCCTGCTTGTTTCACCCAACAAACTTTATACTCAACACTTGCACAAAACAGGTCACACGTTGTGCATCATATGTACCAAAGATAATTGACACTCTCCCTCCCTGCTTGTTTTCCAATAACAAAGTCCATAGCTTGTTTTCCAAACGCAAAGTCCATATCCCAATCATTCCGACAACAAAGTCCATATCTTGTTTTCCAAACGCAAAGTCCATATCCCAATCAGTCAACAAAACAGTTCCCAGGATGTACATTGTATAGCCCAGAGACAAGAAGTCACACCCAGCAAATACACCCAAAAGGTAATCTACAGCACCGGATTTGACCCCTACTTTCCCATCAAGCCCACCAAATTTGGGAATACAAGCATTCATTCCCCAGCCAAAAGCGTTCATTCCCAACACAAGCCACATCCAGTAACCTTCAAGTCCAGTGATCACCATAACCAACATCCAAGGAGTGCATAACATAATGAATGTGAAGGAAAAGTGAAAATGAGAGTCCAAGGCAATACCAAAGCGTAATCTCTACATGTAATCGAACAGCAACCCAGCAGAGTTCCATTTATGCATTCAAAGTAGACTCCAATACCAGCATTTACATAATAGTATGAGGTGAGTAGAATAATATGAAGATAGCAGAAGGGATTCCCAGATTTAGAGTAAGTTCCCAGTGGCCTCTCCAAGTAATGGCTGAGAATGAGATGCTTTCCAATATATCTTTAACATCAGCTTGGTTGTCTTTGCTTAGTTGATGATAGAGCCTCTTGTTCTTTTCCTTCAAAGATGGTAATTGTAGCCGAGAAACCAAACTGGTTGATGTCCTTTTAAAGCCTAAAACCCCAAATGTTGCTAAAGTCTAGCCAGAGAAGAGTGTTCTGTCAGGATAGGATCCTTCCATTGCATTTTAACTTGCTCAGTATAGCACTCCACACCTTTGATGAGTATGGACATTGAAAGAAAATGTAGCCACGGTCTTCCATGTATCACGTTACACAAGAAACATACGTTAGTATGGATCAATCCCTAATTCATCAGTTTGTATAGTGTATTCATCCTCTTCCAACATGTAACCCATAGTATGGTTGCATAACCAGGAAAAAAAGGTTTACACCAAAGGGCCTTTTTCCAAAACCAAGAATAAGAGGGCTTAAACTTAACTTCCTGTATAGCTTTCCCCTTCAAGATTAGAGTGTGCATCCATTTTACCCAGACTTTCTTTATGTTCATATATGTTTCATATGTTCTTCATAACGTATGCACTGTTTATCAGAGTCAAATCAGAAATTCCAAGCCCACCTTTTTCTTTTGGCCGACACATTGTTGACCATAAAATCCCTTCAATAGTACATGTTCCTATTATTGTGCTATCTATGCAGGTACACATAGAGCCGAGGGTCTCACTGGAAGCAATCTCTTTGAATGAAAGTATTGTTTGTCTGCCTCTCACCCTCCCCAAATCCTAGCGATAGCTTTTGTCGTTGGGATATACTGGGTATGATTGTTGTTGTTGTTGTTGTTTTCTTGAGCTACCCCAGAGAAAGGTTTTTTGTACTTTCGCTATCTCTCGTATGATTATTCTAGGCAGAAAATAAGAAGCTGACCAGTACCTACATATGGATATTAGTATTGAGTTAATCAACTACAATCTAGCACTATAAGATAATTGCGAGGCTGTTCAACTTTAAATCCTATTGGTTAGTCTGTACAGGAATACGCCACATTCATAATAAGTTAGCTTCCCAGCTATAAGAGGGACACTTAAATATCTGACAGCCAAGCTACTAAGGCTCATACCTAAGATGTCAGCAATGGAACTCCTTTCCTAGGTGCTAATTCCACATGTAACAATTTCACACTTATGTAAGTTTGGTTGTAGACCAAAGAAAACTTGGAAATCCATCATGGCCTCCTTAATCACCCTGACTAATTGTGTGTCAGACTTAGAAAGGATGAAAAGAGCATCCGCAAAAGTGAGAGAAGAGAGTTTGAGGTGTTGACATTTAGGATGAAAAAATCTTTCCATTCAGCCATCAGGTGAACCCTTCCACAACAAGAATAAAGAGGCAAGGGAATAGGGGGTCTCCCAGTCTCAGACTCCAAAATTCCACCGTGATCTGTTCAGTACGGGAAGGCTCCTTGTGTCTTTGAAATGACCAATCAGGAACCCGTTCAGGTTAATAGAGAAGGAGGTAGTAGATATGCACAACCAAACCCACTAGATATACCTATCTGGGAAGTTCATCTTCTTCAACAACATTAACAAATATTGTCAACTTACAGTATCAAAAGCCTTCATTATATCCACTTCTACGCCACAACATTTGGACCCACCTTTCCTGTTGTAGTTTTCCACTAATTCACAACATAAGGAGAATGTTGTTTTAGATGGTTCTATCCTTGATTGGTTCTCATTCACTAAGCTAGGGAACAGAGGCTTCAGTCTGTTAAATAAAATCTTGATAACCTTATAAGTTACATCGCAACATGAGATGTGTCTGAATCCATTCAATCTTATAGGGTTGTCTACTTTGGGATTAAAGACATGGATGTGGCATTTATAGGATAGTAGATGAAGTTCTGCTTATAGAAGAACTCAAGGGCATCAACAAATTCTTCTCCTATTAAAGTAAAGTTCTCCTCGTAGATCGATACCGTATCTAATGTGTCGTAAAAATTAACAAAAAAAAGTTCTCCTCGTAGAACTTAACCGTGTACCCATCTAGACATAGGGCACTATCAGCTTTAAGGAAGAAAAGAACCTCTTTTATTTCAACTCTTGAGATAGGAAGGGTTAGATTTAGGCGCTAGACCTTGGAGAGAACTTTTCCAGACCATTGCTAGTTGGGTAATTCAGAGGCGGGTGGGGCAGTGAATAGCTTCTCAAAGAAGCCAATGACTAAGTCTTACACTAGGTTGTAATCCTCAATCATGTGTGAATCATCATTTTGGAGTCTTAGGATTTTATTTCTAACTGTGTGGACCTTTACAGATGTATGGAAGAATCTGGTTTTTTTGTACCCTTCCTTCATCCATTTAGGCCTTGATTTTTTCCTTGAAAAAAATTCTTCAAATGATAGAAGTCTAGTAAAATCCTTCTTAACACTCTTAACCCTATTTTAAAACTGACTATTGAAAGGATCATTCACTAATATAGGTTGGGCTTTTTCCAAATTCATCATAGCCTTTTCAACTCTAAAAGTGATACCACCAAATTCTTCTTTTTCAGCTCTTTTAAAGGGTCTTTCAGCCTTTTTAGTTTTCTAACCGATTTGACTTGAGGGTTACCAGTTTCATCAGCTACCCAACTGTCATTAAGTATTCTCCTGGAACTGGGGTGTTTCATCCAACATTTAATGAGCTTAAAAGGCTTTGGACCTAGTTTATGTTCAACTGGATGGAAAGTATACTAAGAGAATGGTCAGAGGTGATTGGGGCTTTATAATCCAATTAAAAATAGGGGATTAGATATTTCCATTGTTTATTGCAGAATATATGGTCATTTTTTTTCTATACTCTCTTAACTTTTCCTTATTGTTTGACCATGCGTATTCAAACCCTCTAGAAGGGATGCTTATCAAATCCATATCTTTAATCCACTCAGTAAATTCCTTAGCTGCATTCTAATCAATCTTTTTCCTATCCGTTTTTCCTTGACCATCCAGAATGATATTAAAATCTCCCATGATAAGTCAAAGTATGTTTCTATATAGTTGGTATTGGTATCTCAATTTCCTCCAAATGTCCATTCTATTACTTCTCACATTGTACCAACATACAACAATAAGGGTGAACTCTTCATCCTTAGAGGAGGTTAAGAAAAGATTACAGGTAATGGACTGTTCATTGTTACGCAGAAGGTGAACTTTGAAGAGGTTGGAGTTTCAAGCTATCCAGATCCTTGACACTGTGTTGGGCAAGGTGTTTTGAATAACTTTCCAATTCATTAACACATTCCTCTTAATGTTCTCTACTTTCTTATGCCTAACTTTAACTTCAACAAAACCAATAAATCCAATATTCTTTTCGCTAATGTACTTTTTACTTCATGCTACCTTAGAAGGGAGCTTAGCCGTCTAATATTCTAACAAACTAGCTTGATCATCTTATTTATCTTATGCTACCACTACTTTCTTCTCTACTATATTGTTTAATCTACGTTGGACATTTGTCCACCAATCTACTATCTTTATTGTCCTTTAGGCTGAATTGACCTTCACATTCATCCCATTTATGTTTTAAGGAGATCACTTCAACAAAGGTAGGGCCCTTCCCTTTTTAAGGAACTAACTCCCTAGCTATTGTGATATTCCCCTGCTTATCCGTATCATGTGGTATCTGTGAACTTAAGGATTCCTCACTAGAGTGGTATTCACTCCTTGCCTCCTTAGCTCTTCTAGAACTAGCCTTAGCGGTTGTTGTAGATCACCTCCCATTTTATTTAATGTAGTCTCCACCTTTTTACCTAGCGAGGATTCTACTTCTACCAGATCTTTAGGTATGGTATTTAACGGGCCAGCTTGGTCCCCTTCCTTTTCCATGTCAGAGTAATCTCCAGGCTCAGCTCTTTCATAGGGAGAAAAAGGGAGATACTCTTCCTTTATAACATTTAGCTGCTTACGGTAGTGGGGTTGTCTTCTTGATCAGAGCCACCTTGTGACTCATCCTCGGATTTACCCTCCTAACCTGTAAAAGGAGTAAATTTATTAGTAGTGGTTTTGAAACCAGAATGATTCGTACCTTCATTCATGCTTTTGTCCTTAACCACTTCTTGGGTGACTTTTCTCTTCAGAGCAGAGAAGTGTTCATATTATTTCCAAGTATCCTTGTCCTTTTGGTTCTGTTACAGGACTAGGAGACTTCTTTCTGCATTAGGTTGAACGCCCTTGCCTTTGTCCATAGTCTTTTGCTGTTGAACCATTGGAGTTTGCCTAAGTTGCTCTGTCTTCCTTGCATGTTTGTTGTTCAATTAGCCACCAGGAGAATATCCATCCTTTTTTGCTCAGGTGTTTGCTCTAGAGTTGCTTCGCAGTCATGTTTAAAACTTTTGCAACTCTTGCATTGGATAGACATCCATTCATATTCAACTTCTTGTCAAATTTCTTTCTCATATTCGTCAATAATGTTTAATTTGTTTGGCAAAGCATCACCTGCCTTTATCTCTATGTTAATCCTAACATAAGCTACTCTTGTCTATGTAGTGGCAGGTCTATCTATGAATTTTAGTGACTCAATCGTCCGAGAGTAATTGGTTAAAACATTGGAGGCGTAAGAAGGGAAATCTGACCCAAACAAGGATGACATTCAGTTTCAACATTTCAAATACTTTCTCTGGGTTTCACGATCAAAAAAAGCACCTATTCCCAAATGGCATAGGTGAGAGATCAAGAATATCTTGTTTACAGGTTTCAGACCGGAAACAGACTAGGAACACGTCATCAGCCAGTTTTTGCGTTTCTAGAGACCCTTGCTAAGCCATTTCTCCTCTGCAAAATTCTTGAGGTTATAGTACGAAGCATTATTTCTGAGGACTTGTCCAACCACAGTTGCACTCCATTTTAACTTACAGTTGTCGACTGTTTGAGGTGGGAAAACAATAAAATTCTCATCTTTATCTATCTCAAATATGTACGATTTCAGCGTCAAAGACTCTTCGGGTTGGAAATCGGGCTTGAGTAGACTTGCCCAAACCATCGCTCGAAAAAGACTGTGCATGTTGCTAAAGTATGCTAGGATTGGATAATCTGGCCATTTTGTGGTGAGAAATTGAGCTTCGGGGGATTTTGACCGCTAAATATGGCGATCGCGGTGGCTAGAGCAGCTAGTGATGATGCCAAGGTTCCGAAACCAATTAGGTCTATGATGGAAGATGAAGATTTTGTGGTGGATTAAGGAAGAAGGAATGGGCTTTGGCAGAAGGAGGAGAGAGAGAGTTTAGGAGTGTTTAACGGTGGAGGAAAGAGAGAAATTTCAACCATTGGGGTGGAAATGTTTCTATTCATTCTAATTATTGATCTATGATAGATTAGAATAAAAGATCATCACAAACCAAACAATGATTCAACAACATGGTTCAATTTGAATTTTATCTGTAGTCAAATTATTCGAGAATATATTACAACCATAATTAAAGCCATGTTCCAAGTGGATGCTAAACCCACATTTGAGAGAAGAGTAAACCGTTCCTAGATTTGTTTTTCTTTTTCCACATGATAGTTTGTAGATTCTTTATTTAGAAACCCACATTTGAGAGAAGGTAAACAGTTCTTAGAATTTTTCTTTTTCTTTTTCCGCATGATAGTTGGTAGATTCTTTATTTACAGAATTTCCTTTTGGTGTCAGTGAGTTCAAAATTTTGACGTATATTGAATACTCCGCAGGATTCTCTTTTCTTCCATGGAAGGTGATAGATAACCAGCTTTCCTTTGCACTTTCAAGGAAACTTAGAATTTAAATTGATACTCACGGCATAGTGGAAAGCCTGAACGTTATCATTGGATGACTGATCTGCCGAAGTTGCAAAGCCAAATCCCCCAAGTTTCCAAGCTCCATTGGATGTAATAAGGACAACCTGCAACATTAGATACCCAATCAAATTTAAACTTCCATGAGAGGGTACCTAGCAATTATTGGCATTTGAGCATTTTATAAACCCTTTCATCCAACAAGAAGCAAACTACACAGGACATCTTCCTTTTCTTCTATATCCAGAGAAGCTATGTTCAACTTAAGAGTTTACCCACACAATATAACAAGCAGCAAACTACACAGGACATCTTCCTTTTCTTCTATATCCAGAGAAGCTATGTTCAACTTAAGAGTTTCCAATCACAATATTACCAGTGTAGTGGTTTTGAACACCAAAAGTGTAAAAAAAAAATGAGCAAGGAAACAAAAGTCAATAGGATTGTGAAATTGATACTTGCAATTCTTCAATATAAGTAGAAAAGGTCAGGTGAAAGCCAGGGTAAATTTTCCTATACAGCGCCATGTCTCGGCACCCTCTTCTTCTAAGAAGATGGATCTCTAATGTCCAGAAACCAAAATATATAAGCCACCTTTGAAAAGAAAGGAATGGAGAGAGAAAGGGGGAAGTGAGTAAGATCAAGCACCCAGTTGGAATAAAAAAATAAAAATAAAAAACAAATCATTACCTCAGGTGACAAAGCTCGATGAACCAGACGAGCATTGTTATGGAGAAAATCTAAAGTTTCGGCAATCTGCAATAATCCATGCTTAACTTCTAACAACCCCATCTCCTGCATCAAAAAAAAAAAAAAAAAAAAAAAAAATAGATTTTGGAAATATAATGTTAAACATGATACATATAACAGTGGACCGTCATAAAACAAAGAAATGGACATTGTCCGCATCATGTGAATATCATTCATCAGGAGAAAATCAGCCTCATCATAAAGTCAATTTTTGAGTCATAACCATTCAAGAAAGAGAACACTTTCCAAAAATTAAAAGAACAGTACGGGTTAGTTGGAAAAAGATTAATGTCAAACACAGACATACACACAACATCAACACACACAAATATATACATAAATTTTATGGCATGTAAACATTAAATCATTTGATTTTAAATTTAAGTCATATAAAGTATCTCAAAGCTAGCCACTTTGGAACTTAAGATTCTTTCTACTTCGCAAACATTCTCCCCACAACAGCACAATAGGAAACTTTGGGGCAAGAACCACATTCTGAAAAAGCTCACACTCAAGCATGCATGTATACCTTGCTTTAGATAACCCAGAAAGGAAAAGGACATTTTTTTTTGTTGCTTTTTCTGGAAAATCACACCAACTGCCTATCAGCAATGGCAGCCCATCCATGAGCAAAGTTGAAATTCTGACAATAAATTCTATAGCAGAAAATAGAGCTGGAAACATAAAAATGAAAAAGCAACGCTAACCATCCATCCTGACCTAACAAGAAGAACACGAAATGCATTAAGCTTTCACTTTGAAATCCTAAAGGATGCAGACATACAAAATGCGAAAGCAGCTAACATGAGAGTTAAAGCAAGAAAAAGAAGAAGAGTTATCAAACTTTTGTCCTTCTGTAGCGCAACAAGCATGATTGCCAAATAGGTTACAGGCTCACATAATTATAAAAGCAAACTAGAAACTGGGACAAATCGAAAATTTGAAAATTACCATTCCTTTGAGCTCCTTGGGAACTTTAGCAATATTCTCCAAATTCCCCAAGGCATTGGCGGCCGAGGCGAACAAAGGCTCAGTAACCATGGCCATTGCGTTCTTACTTTCATCCAGAGCTTGCACCACATGTACAACTCCTGGATGCCTCAACCGCACCAACCGAGACGCGTCAGCTCGAAGAATGTCCAAAAACGAATCTTCCGCAGCCTTGGATAGGCCGAAGCGCAGGCGAGCTTCGGACAACTCCTTCTTATCAAGCACCCAAACACAGACGGTAGGATAAAGAGCATGACCATCACGTGACTTGGCGGCGTACAATTTCCAGGCGAGACCAGGGCCGGCAGAGCCGATCTGGTCCAACAAATCGTAGTCTTGCAAGGGCTTAGGGAGGCCAGTGACCTCTTGAACGGTGGATTGTACGGTCTTCTCGATCACTGCCGACGCCTTTGCTAAGGCCTGAGTAAGGGTCTTCATATTGAGAGACATGATTGAAGAGTGAATGCTATTATGCTACAAGTTGTAGAAGATTAGCATTTACGAAGGAAGAATCGTGGGCGCAGGTGGATGGAGGTGGCCGGAGCCGTTGAATTTTAGAAGGATGATCCGATCCAACACCGCGGTGTTCTTGTAGTTTCTCACTACGGAATTAAAAGTGATAGGACCAAACGGGAAGTCCACCTGGCATTTTTCATTAGTTTTTTAGGAGCATTACTTCGATGGTTACGGTGTTGGTTACTGTCGGCCTGTTTTACCCCTAAGCCCTAAGGTAACACTGCCGACGGTTCTTGTTGGCCTACGGTAATACCTGTCTTTAGCCTTAAAGAAACGCATTCAATTCTAAGTGTTATACTGTTCTTTAAGGATAATGATAAATCTTTTTTTAAAATAAAGACGTACTCTTCTCAAAAGGATGTGTATATTTCATTACTCATTCTTTAACAAATGATTTTTGCAAACGGTGATACCACAACATGTTAGCAAGCGCTGATTATGGAAAACCAAAAATCAAGGGATTCAAAATTAAGGAAGGCTTAACTTTAGGAATGATTTATTTTTTTATTAATTAGGCTGATTTGATTGAAATTAATTAGGCTGATCTTCTTCCTTGTACAAAGATGTAAAGGCCCTATAAGAGAATACTCAGTGAGTGTATACACATACAAGAAAAAAATACTGAATATAAAATTTTCTACAAGTTTTCTTGTCAAACTTTGTGACATGGTATCAGAGCAGACTTTGATCAATCGGACCTGATCTGCTTGTTTAAAATCGATTGGCTCAGAGGAATATCTCATCATCGCCATATTCCTCTCCAACCGAGTATTGTAACTGTTTTTTGATCTGGGTTAGGCTCAGATCAAGTATCTTCATTGCCCTCTTACCGTATCTCAACCCTGTTCAGATCAAATTGCCGTATCTGCCCAAAATCAGTCTCACCGTGCCTACACAAATAACCAAGATGTCACAATCTCCAGAAAATACAGAAACAACACCAGGAAGTTCAGAAATTAAACCCAGTTTTCCTGCAAATTTTGACTTATCAAAACAGTTTGCAAAATTCCTCCAGAACAGCTTCAATAACCCACAGCCCGTTCCAGCTCAGACATCAAATCTGGTATTGAAGGTTAAACTCACCAGCACAAACTACTCGTTATGGTGCAGACTCATGAAAATTGCACTAGAAGGCAGGGGGAAGAGCACCCACATCACAGGGGTTCCTCCAGTCCCTGCCAACTGATCCACTATACCCGTCATGGGAACAAAGTGACCAATTAGTATTCACTTGGCTCATCGATAATATCGATGATAGCTTAGTGAATAATGTTTCCAAGTACTCAACTGCGAAGGCACTATAGGATGGATTAGCCATTACATATGGGTCAGGAGGAGACCCATTACAAATTTTCGACCTCCACAAACAGTGCTATAGGATTAAACAGGGAACCCGCACTCTTGAAGCATTATAGGACCAATTTCAAGGCTTATGGATGACTATAGATTCCATGGATCCAAATCCCATGGAATATCCGAAGGATATCGTCACCTACGCAAGAAAGGTTCAGGAACAGAGACTTTATCAACTGCTTTTAGCAGTTGATGACCGTTTTTCCAACACAAAAAGAGAGATTCTGAAAAGGGAGCCAAGACCCACAGTAGAGATGGCATACAACGAGTTGAGACGGACTAGTGTGCAAGAAGGGGTGTTGGCTGCAACCCCATCAGATAATCAGTCATCATATGGGGTTGGACAAGGATTGGTTGTTAAACAATCAAACTCAGGCGGATAAAGGAAATCGACAGAAACTCCACCACCACGCTAAGGCCATCCATCATGGCATGGAGGGGAGGATAAGAGTCACATGGAGTGCACTCATTGTAAACGAAAAGGACATACCAGAGAAAAATGCTTCAAAATCCATGGGTACCCCAAATGGTGGGGAGAGTTCGCCAAGAAAGGTAAAGGAGCAGCTGCTTAGGCTGTTGCTCAGGCAAGTGACCACGCATACGGCAGCCAAGAACCAGATGCAGGCAGCAATCGCAGAGAAAAAGATGGAGAAAAAGGAGCAGCGTTGGCAGCAGGCGGGATAGCAGCTGCAAAATTGCAGGAGGCCGCCACCGCAGGTAAAAGGGTTAGGGACTGTAACCCTAACCCTATTTCTGTCTTAAATACCCCCTCCCTAATCAATTTACCCCATCAGTCCCTGAGTTTAATTGCCCTATTATTACTGACCCCTCTGTTTCTGGAATTGCGGATATGCCCCCAAACTTTATCAACTCTTCGCATGGCCCCCCTGAACTTCTGAAATATCACCAGACCCCCTCAGATTTATATGAAACGCCCCATCAAGTGTCTTTATTACAAAATACATCTAAATGTTGCCTCACCCAAAATAAATCACAATGGATTTTTGATTGTGGGGCCACGGATACAATGACCAATGATCTGCCTGACCTGATCACACATACATCTCCAACCAAAACTACTGTCGAAACAGAGAATGGTGCAATTGTCCCAGTCATTGCTGGTGGTTCTATTTCTATTACTCCCACTATTACTCTCAAAAATTTTCTGTATGTCCCATCCTTATCCACAAAACTGTTATCCGTTAGTCAAATTACTAAAGAATTAGACTGCATAGTGATGTTGTATCCTAATTTTTGTCTCTTGCAGGATATTCATACTGGGGCGATCATTGGGTGTGGTACTGAGCGCCAAGGGTTGTACTTTGTTGATGCAGTGGCGCAACAGGGACAGTCTAATCTTGCCACCGGGACGGCTAATCGGCAGGTGTGGTTATGGCATCACCGATTAGGGCATCCTTTATTTACTTACTTGCAACGTTTTTATTTCCTACCTTGTTTTCTTCCCAACCAGTTACTTTGACTTGTGATACATGCCTCCGGGCAAAACAGACTCGGGCTTCTTATCCTTCAAATAATACCCGTGTTAATCGTATGTTTACTTTAGTTCATTCTGATGTCTGGGGCCCTTCTCCATATAATACACCCCTTGGTTTTTGTTACTATGTTATTTTTGTGGATGACTTTTCTCGCATGACGTGGTTATATATTCTGAAGCAAAAGTATGAGGTCTCCCAAAAGTTTGTCCAGTTTTATCAAATGATTCATACCCAATATAATACAAAAATTCAAATACTCCGTTCCGAAAATGGCGGGGAATATCTTACTGGGGACTTAGTTTAATTTTTCCACCAAAATGGCATTATACATCAAACTACTTGTTCCCATACCCCTGAACAAAACAGGGTAGCTGAACGAAAGAATCGTATTCTTCTTGAGATGACTCAAGCATTAATGTGGATTCTCACGTCCCGATGAGTTTTTAGCCGGAGGCTGTATCCACCGCCACTTACCTTTTGAACCGCCTTCCAAGCAAAATTTAGAATATAAAACCCCATTACAAATCCTAGCCACCCAACACAACATACCTTCGATTCTTACCCTACCACCCCGTGTGTTTGGGTGTACTGTCTTCATTCATACCCCCAAACACGAACGAACAAAACTTGACCCATGTGCTGAACGCTGTATCTTTGTCGGCTATGCCTCGAACCAAAAGGGGTAAAGGTGTTATAATCCCCGAACTCACCGCATCCATGTCACCATGAACTGTGTGTTCTTTGAAACCGAATACTATTACACCCCTCACTCTCGGGTTCAGGGGGAGCTCCCTTATCCAAATGATGGAACCCTTGATTGGTTAGTGCCACAATCCGCTTGTACGACAGCTGTTCCAACACGACAAGTAGATGGCGCCGACTGTGCTATAGCTCCCAATACTGTACTGCCTGAAGCATCAGTGCCCCTTGATGGTCCTTACCTTATGGATGCACTACCAGAGGTAAGTAATTTAGATACACATCATAAACAGTCTATATCTGAGCGTAATTTCACTGATCCACACACACCCACTACTATTGCTTCCACTGGTCCACACATACCCACTACTATTGTCTCCACTGATCCTACAGATATTATCTCTATTACACTATCTAATGTTCCAGAGACAGGTGTCAGTGAAAATAGCACAATTGAACTTCAGCGTGTACGGGTCTTACCACCAAGAACAAAGCGAGGTGTTCCTCCCTCACGATACTCTCCCACTCAAGTGTCAAAAACCTCAAGGTACTCAGTAAATACGTCATTATAAGGTGTATTTGACTTGGCCCAAAGTTTCTTTGTGTCCTTATGTTCAGAACAGGTACCCCGGACAGTAGAAGCTCAAATCCAACCAAACTAGAATGGAGTTATGATAACTGAGATGCAGGCATTAGAAAAGAACGAAACATGGGAAGAACGAAACATGGGAAAAGAACGACCTTCCATTGATAGCCTTGGTTAACACATCTGCCAACTGGTCCTCAGATCGAACATACGGTAACTCAATTAGCCCTCCTTCTAACTTTTTCTTGATAAAATACCGATCAATCTCCCATGTTTGGTCCGATCATATTGTACTGAGTTTTCTGATATACTGATAGATGCCTTATTGTCACAGAACAAGGGTGTAGGCATATTTATTGGTAGTCCGATATCTCTGAACAGCTTCTGAACCCATAGTACTTCAGTGATTCCTTTCACAATTCCACGGAACTCCGCTTCAGCACTAGATAAGGTGACAACCTTTTGTTTTTTACTCCTCCAAGTCACAAGATTGCCTCCTACTAGAGTAAAGTACCCAGAAGTAGACTTCCGGTCCACTAAACTGCCTGCCCAGTCAGTGTTTGTATATGCCTGAATATTTAAGTGTCCATTATTACGAAACACAATGCCCCTTCCTGGTGTAGCTTTAAGATAGCGCAGGATATGCATCACTGCATCCATATGGTGCTCTTGAGGACTGTGCATAAACTGGCTCACCACACTAACTGCGAAAGCTATATCAGGCTGTGTATGAGATAGATATATTAACTTACCAACAAATCGCTGATAGCGCCCTTTATCTGTAGACGGTGCTCCATCAATAATTTCCAACTTATGATTCATAGCCATTGGGGTGTCGCAAGGTTTGCAGTTAAGCATTCCTACCTCAGTGAGTAGATCCAAGATATACTTACGCTGTGAAATGTAAATTCCTTTTTTGACCTCAGAGCTTCAATACCTAAAAAATACTTCAGACCTCCAAGATCCTTCATTTCAAATTTGGTAAACAAATGTTTTCGAAGACGAAGTATTTCCTCAGTGTCATTCCCAGTAATCACCATATCATCAACATAGATAATTAGGCATGTCACCAGATTTTTCCTTCGTTTGATAAATAGTGTATGGTCGGCATTGCTTTGACGATAACCATCTTGCTTCATGACTCTAGTGAACCTGCCAAACCATGTCCGAGGAGACTGTTTTAATCCCTACAATGCCTTCTTCAGTCTACAGACTTCTCTTGTATTGAACCCAGCGGAGAACCCTGGAGGTGGATCCATATACACTTCTTCATTCAGATCGCCATGCAAAAAAGCATTTTTAACATCAAACTGGTGTAAAGGCCAATTCTGAGTTGCTGCAATGGAGAACAATACCCGGATCGTATCAATCCGTGCCACTGGTGAGAATGTCTCCGAATAGTCAATGCCATAAGTCTGGGTATATCCTTTTGCCACTAGTCGAGCCTTGTATCGTTCAACACTTCCATCTGCTTTATGTTTAACTGTGAATACCCACCGACACCCAACTGGCTTCTTTCCGGCTGGAAGAACGCATTTTCCCCATGTTTCGTTCTTTTCCAATGCTTGCATCTCAGTTATCATGGCTCCATTCCAGTTTGGTTGGATTTGAACTTCTTCTACTGTCCGAGGTGTTGAGAAATATGTTTGGATAATTTTCAAAGTCATGATTTTAAGTGATGAATACTTAAAAATGTCACATATGGTGTTATAAATGAAAGAGTTGAATAAGTGAAGAAAAATGACACGATGTCTAGGGTTGTTAGAAATATTTTTCTAAAATGTGATAAAATAGTTGTTTTTATTTTTACATGATTTATATATGTTTATCATGTTGTGATTATGTGATTTTTATGATGATAATATCTTGTGACTAATATGCCCTCGAAGTTTCTACAACTTACCAAAAAGGGCAAAAGTGGTATTTTGAGTTTTGTAGGTACTGGACATGGTGAATATGATTCAAGAAGATATTATCATCTTATTTATTATCAAGAAGGTGTTATTATGTTTAATTCTGACTATCGGGGTCATTTCTGGAGTTTTATCTCATTAGGGGCATTTTGGTCATTTTACCCCCGAAGACAGTTTCGGTAATTTTACTCAAGGAATCTCTTGAGTATCATATTATATTCATTCTGGAGTTCATTTAATATATTCTTGAAGATTATTTGGTGGTTTTCTATTTTATTCTCTCATTTGATGATTTTATCGACGGTGGCGGGATATGTGACGGTATTCGATGTCACGTTCTATTTTCTCTTGAAGACTCTTATATATATGTTATTGGAGGTTCTTAATCATCATCTTTCAGATATTACAAGGTGTCATTGGTGCAAGATTCATCACAATATGTCAAGGAGAAATGGGAATTTTGATATTATATGTTGACATAACCTTGTCAACTATTATTTGTTGATTTCTCCTCAAAAATCTGAGTTGGTATACATATACACAGCCTCCAAAACATGATTATACAGGTGGAGATGATGTTTTTCTCATTTTATGAGTTGGAGACAAGAAGACAAACCAAAAGCAAGCTAATTGGCAAAAGTTGTCAACTTGAAATTTCAAATTTGAAGTTAATGGAGACAAGGTTGTTGGAGATGATTATGGAGGTGTTTTAATTCAAAATTCTCAGCCATCACATGGTCTAAAAGTTGGAGGGAATATTCCATCAATTCACTCTATAAATAGAAGGCAAAGTGAAGAAGAGAAGACACACACTTGAAAGCAAAAATTGAAGATTGTTGTCTTGCTATTCTCTTCTCATATTTTCGTTCATACTTTGTGTAGCTAAGGTGTTCCATTTCTAGTTGTTGTCCAGCTATACTATACACACCTTCTTGTGTCTTATTTGTAAGATTGATTAGCCAAATCTATAAGGCTACATCAATAGGTGATAGAGGTGTTGCAACCAAGAGTTGCATAAAGGTGTTCATCCAAGTCTTGAATAGGGTTGGTGTTTAACCCAAGGATCAAGCTTGGTTCTTGCTGTAATTTGGTTCATACCATAGTGAAATCCAAGGAAAGGTGTTCCTTGGGACTGGAGTAGGTCACATTGACCGAACCAGGATAAATTCTTGGTGTTCTTGTCTTCTTTACATTCTTCTGTTTTGTGCCTGTTTTTCACTACAGATTTCACACAACTTTTCACGTTTTGAAAAAATAGTTAAACACTTTCAAAATTCGTGATTTTTGGTGGAGTTATACTTCAGACTGTTAGCTTTCATTTGCAACAAGAATCACTTGATTTGAGCAAGGGAAAGTTAGTCTTTCAGTCTTTGCAAGATAACTGCTCCAATCTGGCTGCAATCTGACCAGTTTTGAGAAAACTTAAATTCTGTATTTTTCAAGAGTTGTTTAAGGTCAGGGCCTTTTGGAAACTTCATCTACACATCCTAAGGAGTGTTTTGATATAAAGATCAACCTTTTTGGTTGAGTATTCAAAGAGAAACGCGTTTTGCAAAATCATCAACATTCTGTCCAATTCTGTCCAGATTGACCATCTGAATCTTTTTATTTATTTGAAGGGTCAAACGATCTTATTTTTGTATGATTTTTGGATAGAGTCTTGTTAACTCATTAAAGTTAAATTCTGGAAAGTTTCATACTTTTTGGAGTTGTGTACAATTATTTGTGAATTTTTGAAAAACGGTTCTGAATCTGAGGTGGTTTCAGATTCTGTTTTCAAAGGGGATTTTAACAAAGGGTTGTAGTGTAATTTCCGCTAACCACTATTCACCCCCTCTAGTGGTGTTTATTGCAGGTGAACGGTCCAACATTTGGTATCAGAGCCAGACCAACACCACTAAAAAGAAGCAAGATTCAACACTATACAAGGCCAAGAAACAACGATTCACTATATACTACTTGTCTCAAATTCAAGGTACATACTATGGCCATTGTTTCTCACAAAGGTGAAATGGAAGGTATGTCTACCCAACGCCCTCCTCTTTTTGACGGTAATAATTTTGTTAATTGGAAACTAAGGATGAGGCTATTCTTAATGGCTATAGACATTGATTTATGGTCTATAGTTGAAGATGGGCCGTACATTCCAACGAAAATTGAAAAAGTTAATGAAGTTGCACAAGAAGTAGAGAAATGTAAAAGTGAATGGTCATCAGATGATAAAAAGAAAATGTCCATGAATGCTAAAGCTATGCAATTACTTTTGAATGGACTTACAACTTCTGAAGCAGGATATGTGTCAAATTGCACAAGCGCACACGACATGTGGAAATCACTTGTATTAAAGCATGAAGGTACTAGTGGTGTTAAAGAGTCAAAAATAAACATGCTTATGACTGAATTAGAGACTTTCAAAATGTTGCCAAACGAATCCATAACATCTATGGATTTGAGGATTACTAATATTTTCAATACCCTTGAAGCTTTAGTAAAGTCATTTTCGAACAGTGAAAAGGTTCAAAAGGTGTTACGAAGTCTCCCTGCTGAATGGGATCTAAAGGTGACTGCAATCGAGGAGACAAAGTCAATCACTAAGATGGATGAATCGATCGGGTCTCTTAAAGTTTACGAGGTTAAATTAAACCAACGAAAGTCTGAATCGTCTAAGTCATCCGGTAAGTCAATAGCTTTCAAAACAATCGAAACACATGCTAGTAACGATGATAGTAATAGTGATACTGAATTAGATGATGACTTGATATTGATAGCTAGAAAACTTAGAAAGTTTTTCAAACGTCCAAATAGGAATAGACAACGTAATTCTTCCTTTTCTTCTTCTTCTTCTCAACCTAGGAAGAATAACACAAACAAATGGTATAATAAAGAATTAAAGTGTTATGAATGCGGTCAAAAAGGACATATTTCATATGACTGTCCCACGAAGAAAAATAATAACAATAACAACAATAATAAACAAGCCAAGGATAAAGAGGCTCAAACGACAAAGTCAAAAGAGTCTAAGGCAAGAAAAGGGAAACGAGCAATGAAGGTGAGCACATGGAGCGACTCATCCGACTCAGAATCCGAAACTGAGGAAGCTCAAGTCTGCTTCGTATCCAACGAGGTATGTTCTTCTTCTGATAGTGATTCCGATAGTGACATGACATTTGATGAAATGTATGAAGAATTCTTAAGAATGCATGCTCACTGTAAGAGGCTCTCTAAAGAAAAGAAGAAACTAGTTGAAGAAAATGACAAGTTGAAGACGTCCAACTTGGAATTCTCCGATCAACTAGAATCTCTTAAACAAGAGTCTACTAATACTCTTGATTCTTTAGAGAATAAAATTGAATCATATAGGAAAGATGAACAAAAGTTACAAATTGAAAATAAAATATTAAAATCCAAGTTAGAAAGTTGTGAAAATGAAATAGTACAACTGAAGTCTTCTAAATTTACCTTAGAAAAAATGATAGAACAATTTAAATCTGGTGCAAATATGTTAGATACACTTATATCATCACAAAAGTATGGAAATGATAAAACTGGATTGGGATATAAAGAAGAAGATGAAAAATTAGATAAAAAGACTAAGTTTGTATCATCAACTACGAAACAACCTTATAAAGTTATAAAAACAAACTTGTCTGCTAAATCTTCTTCTACTCCTTCTTCTTCTTATTCAAAGATAAAAATGCAGCATGCACCCATAAAAACACACACGCATAACTATACATCTAGGCCAAACTTTGCATCTAGACAATCTAGAAATTATGCCTACATGTATACAAATGCAACTAGACCGAATAAAATGCATACAACTTATTATGAACCTAAATATAGGCAACACTCTTATAAGTCTTATAGAAATGCCTACAAACACACTTATATAGCGTCATATAAGAAACAAAATCGCATGCCTTATGCACATTATAAAATTCGGTCATCCTATAATGATTATTAACCATGGCACAATATGTATAACAATGTATCTTCACTTATGTGGAATAATCATGTATATACTAATTCTTCTTATTTTCCAAATTATAACAATGCTAAAAATGTGCCTAAAAGGTATATTCAAGTTTGGATACCTAAGGGATATCTAAACAAGAATAGTGCCCCTAACATTCAAGGACCCAAATAAAGGGTACCTAAAACTTTGTCTTCATTGTAGGATAAACGCAAGGAATGCAAGGAGACAAAGTCAAAGAATCTAAAAACCAAATGGTTTTTAGATAGCGGGTGTTCAAGGCACATGACGGGCAACCCCAAACTATTCACCGAACTGGAACAAATCGATAATGGAGGAAAGGTGACATTCGGTGACAACAACCAAGGCAAGGTTATTGGAAAAGGAACAATTGGGGACCCTAACACATTTCAAATACGAAATGTGTTGTTAATAAGCAATCTTTCTTACAATTTATTAAGTATTTCGCAACTTATAGATTCTGGTTATCATGTCTCTTTTCTTCCTAATTGTTGTGATATAATAAATGAAAAGGGAGAAATTGTACTAAAAGGAAATAGGGATGGTAACATTTACACACTATCACTAAATAACATATTAAATGCTAGGATTAAGTGTTTAGTATCACATGACTTAGATGTGAACTTATGGCATAGACGACTAGGCCATATAAGAGTTTCAACCATAGAAAGATTATCTAAGAAGAATCTAATTAGAGGAATGCCTAAGTTAGACTTACATAATTCTCAATTATGTGAAACATGTATTAAAGGAAAACATATAAAAGAGACAATGAAATCAAAACATGAAGTGAGTACTAGTCATGTACTAGAACTGCTTCACTTAGACTTATTTGGTCCAAGTAGGACAAGAAGTCTAGGTGGACACTACTATGTGTGTGTCATAGTAGATGATTACTCACGATACACATGTACATTGTTCTTAACACACAAAGACGATGCTCCATTGGTAATCGAAAATCTTATTAAGCAACTTGAAAATCTTTATGAAGAAAATGTTAAAAGAATTAGAAGTGATAGAGGTGGAGAATTTAAAAACAAAGATATAATTAAGTTTTGTGAATTACATGGAATAAAACATGAATTCTCACCACCAAGAACACCACAACTTAATGGAGTTGTTGAACGTAAAAATAGAACACTACAAGAAATAGCTAGAACTATGTTGTGTGAAAACAAAGTACATAGATATTTGTGGGCTGAAGTTGTTAGTTGTGCATGTTATATAATAAATAGGCTTTCTATTAGAAAGAAATTAAATAAAACGCCTTATGAATTGCTAAACAATAGACAACCTAAGATAGATTATCTTAAAGTATTCGGATGTAAATGTTTTGTGCTGAACACTAAGGATAATCTAGATAAATTTGAACAAAAGTCTATTGAATGCATATTTGTTGGGTATTCAACTAACTCAAAGGCATATAGGTGTTATAATCATGCATCTAGAAAAATAATTGAATCTATACATGTGAAATTCAATGAGAATGCATATTTTGATGTAAATGATAAAAAGAAACAAGAGAATAATGTTGAAAATATGTTTGATGATGATGATATATTACTTGAGCCTGTTCATGATCATCTAGAACCAACTTCCCCTGAACAAGATGTGCATGAACCTTTAGGTGAAATAAATCAAGAAATTTTACAATTGGAAGATAATCTATCTAACTTACAGGATGTTCCAATTGTATATGAAAATGTTCACACGAATGAAACATTTGAAATAGAAGAAGGTGAACCTAGTCAACTTAGGAATTGGTGGCTTATAGAAGATAAACATAAACACCCTAAAGAGCTAATCATTGGTGATCCAAGTGTTGGGGTTAGAACACGTAGAAACATAAGTCAACTTGAAGGACATAGCTTAATCTCAGAATTAGAACCTAAGAATGTAAAGGAAGCCTTAGGTGACATATCATGGATAAATGCTATGCATGAGGAATTAAATCAATTCACAAGGAACAACGTGTGGGACTTAGTACCTAAACCTGAAGACAAGTCTATCATAGGAACTAAATGGGTTTTCAAGAATAAAATGGATGAACAAGGAAATATTACAAGGAATAAGGCTAGACTAGTCGCACAAGGTTATAATCAACAAGAAGGAATAGATTATGAAGAAACCTTTGCACCCGTTGCACGAATAGAAGCAATTAGATTGTTACTTGCGATTGCAAGTCTAAGTAAAATTAAGCTCTTCCAAATGGATGTCAAGAGTGCATTCTTGAATGGATACATTCAAGAAGAGGTGTTTGTCAAACAACCCCCTGGATTCGAAGATCCAAAGAGTCCTAACCATGTTTACAAGCTTAAGAAAGCCCTATATGGTTTGAAACAAGCTCCAAGAGCTTGGTATGATAGATTTGCAAACTTTCTTATTGCAAATAATTATCAAAGGGGAACAATAGACAACACATTATTTCTAAGACGAAAAGATAATGATTTGTTAATAGTTCAAATCTATGTAGATGATATAATCTTTGGTTCAACAAACCCTACCTTAGTAAAAGACTTCGAAGAATGTATGAAGTCAGAGTTTGAAATGTCAATGGTAGGAGAGTTGAATTATTTCTTAGGACTTCAAATCAAACAAACCCCTCAAGGAATTCACATTTGGCTCATTGTTATACTTAACTGCATCAAGACCTGATATCATGTTCAGTGTGTGTATGTGTGCTAGGTTTCAATCTTGTCCTAAGGTATCACATTACAATGCAGTTAAAAAGATCTTTAGATATCTTAAGCATACACCTCACTTAGGACTGTGGTATGATAGAAACGCTAAGTTGGAATTACACGCATATAGTGATGCTGGTTATGGTGGTTGCAAATTAGATAGAAAATCCACTAGCGGTACTTGTCAATTCATAGGAACCAACTTGATTTCTTGGTTTTCTAAAAAGCAAGCTAGTGTAGCTCTTTCTACCACTGAAGCCGAGTATATCGCTTTGAGTTTATGTACTACCCAAATACTTTGGCTTAAACAGTAACTTAGTGATTTTGGCATTAAAATGAATAAGATTCCAATTTTCTGCGATAGCACAAGTGCAATCAATCTTTCACGGAATCCGGTGCTTCATTCTAAGGCCAAACACATTGAGGTGCGATATCACTTTCTTCGTGATCATGTTCAAAATGAGGATATAGTGATAAACCACATAAGAACTGATCATCAAATCGCTGACATCTTCACCAAACCCCTTAATCAAGCCACTTTTGAAAACTTACGAGCCAAATTAGGAATGATGACTTACGATACCATTGTATAGTTCTATCTTTTGCATGATTTGCAAAATAAAAGGGGAGATAGAATAAGAACATGATTTTAGTTGGTAAGTCATGTTTTAGTTGGTAAGTCATGATAAATCATATGCTAAGTTTCTATTGGTATAAATTTTGGAGCATAGGTTAAGGGGGAGAGTATGAGTTGAGTGGGAGCAGCATACTATTTAAACGTTGAAAACATAGTTGAAAACATTTGGTTAAACCTTTGGTTATAAGTTGTGACATTAAAATCATGTTAGGTTATTTTGAAAATCATCCAAAAGGGGGAGAATGTTGAGAAATATGTTTGAATAATTTTCAAAGTCATGATTTTAAGTGATGAATACTTAAAAATGTCACATATGGTGTTATAAATGAAAGAGTTGAATAAGTGAAGAAAAATGACACGATGTCTAGGGTTGTTAGAAATATTTTTCTAAAATGTGATAAAATAGTTGTTTTTATTTTTACATGATTTATATATGTTTATCATGTTGTGATTATGTGATTTTTATGATGATAATATCTTGTGACTAATATGCCCTCGAAGTTTCTACAACTTACCAAAAAGGGCAAAAGTGGTATTTTGAGTTTTGTAGGTACTGGACATGGTGAATATGATTCAAGAAGATATTATCATCTTATTTATTATCAAGAAGGTGTTATTATGTTTAATTCTGACCATCGGGGTCATTTCTGGAGTTTTATCTCATTAGGGGCATTTTGGTCATTTTACCCCCAAAGACAGTTTCGGTAATTTTACTCAAGGAATCTCTTGAGTATCATATTATATTCATTCTGGAGTTCATTTAATATATTCTTGAAGATTATTTGGTGGTTTTCTATTTTATTCTCTCATTTGATGATTTTATCGACGGTGGCGGGATATGTGACGGTATTCGATGTCACGTTCTATTTTCTCTTGAAGACTCTTATATATATGTTATTTGAGGTTCTTAATCATCATCTTTCAGATATTACAAGGTGTCCTTGGTGCAAGATTCATCACAATATGTCAAGGAGAAATGGGAATTTTGATATTATATGTTGACATAACCTTGTCAACTATTATTTGTTGATTTCTCCTCAAAAATCTGAGTTGGTATACATATACACAGCCTCCAAAACGTGATTATATAGGTGAAGATGATGTTTTTCTCATTTTATGAGTTGGAGACAAGAAGACAAACCAAAAGCAAGCTAATTGGCAAAAGTTGTCAACTTGAAATTTCAAATTTGAAGTTAATGGAGACAAGGTTGTTGGAGATGATTATGGAGGTGTTTTAATTCAAAATTCTCAGCCATCACATGGTCTAAAAGTTGGAGGGAATATTCCATCAATTCACTCTATAAATAGAAGGCAAAGTGAAGAAGAGAAGACACACACTTGAAAGCAAAAATTGAAGATTGTTGTCTTGCTATTCTCTTCTCATATTTTCGTTCATACTTTGTGTAGCTAAGGTGTTCCATTTCTAGTTGTTGTCCAGCTATACTATACACACCTTCTTGTGTCTTATTTGTAAGATTGATTAGCCAAATCTATAAGGCTACATCAATAGGTGATAGAGGTGTTGCAACCAAGAGTTGCATAAAGGTGTTCATCCAAGTCTTGAATAGGGTTGGTGTTTAACCCAAGGATCAAGCTTGGTTCTTGCTGTAATTTGGTTCATACCATAGTGAAATCCAAGGAAAGGTGTTCCTTGGGACTGGAGTAGGTCACATTGACCGAACCAGGATAAATTCTTGGTGTTCTTGTCTTCTTTACATTCTTCTGTTTTGTGCCCGTTTTTCACTACAGATTTCACACAACTTTTCACGTTTTGAAAAAATAGTTAAACACTTTCAAAATTCGTGATTTTTGGTGGAGTTATACTTCAGACTGTTAGCTTTCATTTGCAACAAGAATCACTTGATTTGAGCAAGGGAAAGTTAGTCTTTCAGTCTTTGCAAGATAACTGCTCCAATCTGGCTGCAATCTGACCAGTTTTGAGAAAACTTAAATTCTGTATTTTTCAAGAGTTGTTTAAGGTCAGGGCCTTTTGGAAACTTCATCTACACATCCTAAGGAGTGTTTTGATATAAAGATCAACCTTTTTGGTTGAGTATTCAAAGAGAAACGCGTTTTGCAAAATCATCAACATTCTGTCCAATTCTGTCCAGATTGACCATCTGAATCTTTTTATTTATTTGAAGGGTCAAACGATCTTATTTTTGTATGATTTTTGGATAGAGTCTTGTTAACTCATTAAAGTTAAATTCTGGAAAGTTTCATACTTTTTGGAGTTGTGTACAATTATTTGTGAATTTTTGAAAAACGGGTTCTGAATCTGAGGTGGTTTCAGATTCTGTTTTCAAAGGGGATTTTAACAAAGGGTTGTAGTGTAATTTCCGCTAACCACTATTCACCCCCCTCTAGTGGTGTTTATTGCAGGTGAACGGTCCAACACGGGGTACCTGTTCTGAACATAAGGACACAAAGAAACTTTGGGCCAAGTCAGATACACCTTGTAATGACGTATTTACTGAGTACCTTGAGGTTTTTGACACTTGAGTGGGAGAGTATCGTGAGGGAGGAACACCTCGCTTTGTTCTTGGTGGTAAGACCCGTACACGCTGAAGTTCAATTGTGCTCATACACGGCCTGATATAGCTTTCGCAGTTAGTGTGGTGAGCCAGTTTATGCACATTATTCAAGAGCACCATATGGATGCAGTGATGCATATCCTGCGCTATCTTAAAGCTACACCAGGAAGGGGCATTGTGTTTCGTAATAATGGACACTTAAATATTCAGGCATATACAGACGCTGATTCGGCAGGCAGTTTAGTGGACTGGAAGTCTACTTCTGGGTACTTTACTCTAGTAGGAGGCAATCTTGTGACTTGGAGGAGTAAAAAACAAAAGGTTGTCGCCTTATCTAGTGCTGAAGCGGAGTTCCGTGGAATTGTGAAAGGAATCACTGAAGTACTATGGGTTCAGAAGCTGTTCAGAGATATCGGACTACCAATAAATACGCCTACACCCTTGTTCTGTGACAATAAGGCATCTATCAGTATATCAGAAAACCCAGTACAACATGACCAGACCAAACATGTGGAGATTGATCGGCATTTTATCAAGGAAAAGTTAGAATGAGGGCTAATTGAGTTACCGCATGTTCGATCTGAGGACCAGTTGGCAGATGTGTTAACCAAGGCTATCAATGGAAGGTCGTTCGAGTCCATTCTATGCAAGTAGAACGTTGTTGACCCCACGGTTTAACTGTTAGCAAGCGCTAATTATGGAAAACCAAAAATCAAGGGATTCAAAATTAAGGAAGGCTTAACTTTAGGAATGATTTATTTTTTTATTAATTAGGTTGATTTGATTGTAATTAATTAGACTGATCTTCTTCCTTGTACAAAGATGTAAAGGCCCTATAAGAGGATACTCAGTGAATGTATACACATACAAGAAAAAATTACTGAATATAAAATTTTCTGCAAGTTTTCTTCTCAAACTTTGTGACACAACAACATTACCCCATTGTCTTAGAGACTCTCGTCTATGGCGAGGTATGAGGTCGGATGATACTATTCATAAAATCGCATACCTCATTTTAAACAGCATGCTATAATATTAACATAAGTATCATATTAAACCTTTTTTATTATACAAAATTAGATTTACATGATCAATTTATTGTGACATAGTTAATCCTCTTGATTTTAAGATAAAGTCCTTACAAAACCCGTATCAATTTATTGAAGCATGAGTTTGAAATCCCTTGACTTTTTAGATAGAGTATTTATAAAGTGTTTATGATCTGACAAGATCCTTTTAGCTAACCATAAAGTGTGTTGATATATCTTTCACCGGTGTTAAGCCAGTTACACTTGTTTTCTTGTGCGGTTTCGTGTTCTTTTTTTTTTTCTTTTTTTGAAATGCCAAAAATGATTAAAGTCCCTAGTGAAAACTTGTTCATTGCCATGTATGCTTTGTTGTCTACTTCTTCACTAGTCCTTTCTTATTACGAACACATCCAAAAATATACATGTGTATGAACACATCCAAAAATATACATGCGCAGCATTTTTCTCATTTTGAACATCGGTTATGTCAATTACTCCAAATATTATCGATATGGATGGGCCAATGTATATTTTGAAATTCAAATTTGTTTAACCTTGAACCTCTGACAAAATCCCTAGATCAACGCCTCCTTCCCTGTGTTGAAGCAGCAGTTAGATAAGGAAGGTTATTTGTTTGTTTTGGTAATCGCTAAAGAGATATAAGTTGAAATTTATCTTAGCACATGTCATGTGTTAACATCACGGAAGTTATGCCCGCTATAATGGAAACACATATATGATTAGCATTCATAATGAACTGGCTTGAAATTATATTGCACTTTTCTAGGTGCCTCTCGTGATACTAATATGCACAATGGTTTTGCTACGTTGATAGATGCACATAAACTAACAAACTTGACTTCATATGTTGACTTACAAATTTGACAAATTTCGGAATCCTGGAATTACGTGTCGAAATATATTACGACTTCCGTTTGATCACCCTTGGCAATCCACTAATGTGAAACCATAACAAGAAGAACGTGGAAAAAATTTCACCATAATAAGCTTTGCTGCTATTTTTTCAGGAACATAAAATTTTTATTAGAACCTTAGCGATTATATTTTAGAACTAATTTTGCTTCAGACACAGATGTGAAACCAATTTGACATATGTTTTGTTGGGAAAATCGGGTATTTTTCCCACTACGACAACACAACTAGTGAAATGCACCCGTTTAGAACTAATGAACTGGACAGAACACTAACAAAACTACCCGACAAATAATATTGAATAAACTACCCGACAAATAATATTGAATACTATACTACAACAGAAAAGAAAGCAGTAAAATAACAAGAAAGAGAACAGAATAATAAAAGAGATAAAAGAGAGAAACACACCCGAAAACTTTGCCACTAGAGTTCAGCCAAGATAGCCTGCTTCTATTTATATATAGAAGAAGATACAAGTTTTGGGATGATTTACATAAGAAGAGGAGGAGTTTATTTATAATCCTCAAATTTCCTATTCATTTCTAAACTACCAATGTGGTACAAAATCTAAGCCAAAAATCAACAAGTCTCCACCTTGGCTTAATTTTAAATCCTACCAAATACAAAACTGATCAACAAAAAAAATAGTCTTCGTGGTACTTCCAAGTATCTACTCAAATTTGCAAGATATTAACTAAGTCTAAACAATGTTCAAACTTGGCTCTTGTAACAACCTTGGTCAACATATCTGCAGGATTCTCCGTAGTATGAATCTTCTGGAGAAGTATCTCCTCTTCTTCGAGAATTTCTCGCACAAAATGATAACGAACATCAATATGCTTCGTCCGTACATGAAAGACTTGATTCTTTGCCAAATGAATAGCACTCTGGCTGTCAGAATATACTTTAATTTGTTTCTGACCAACTCCCAGGTCTTTAAGCAACCCATAAAGCCAAATTGCTTCCTTCACAGCCTCTGTAATCGCCATATACTCTGCCCCTGTTGTAGACAAAGTCACCGTTGACTGTAAGGTAGATTTCCAACTAACTGGCGCTTTTGCTAAAGTGAACAAATAGCCAGTTGTAGATCGTCGCTTATCCAAATCTCCAGCATAATCAGAATCACAATATCTAATTACGCCTTGACCAAGTGATTTATCTTGCTCAAATTCCAATCCAACATCTGCGGTATTTTGGAGGTACCGTAGAATCCATTTCATAGCTTGCCAATGACCCTTGCCTGGATCATGCATGTATCTACTAACAACACTAACAGACTGTGAAATATCTGGTCTCGTACACACCATCGCATACATCAAACTTCCAACTGCATTTGCATATGGGACTTTCGCCATGTATTCTCGTTCTTCATCAGTAGTTGGAGACAAACCGAGAATCTTCTTGGCTTCCCCTAAATCTTTTATCTCAAACTCTTTACTCAACTGAGCCTTCAAATTGTCAATTTCTGCTTGGCTCTTTGCAGCAATCGGCATATCATCAACATATAAGAGTAAGTAGATGTAGGAACCATCTTGAAGTCTGCACAAACACACACAATGGTCGTATTTGCTCCTCTTGTATGACTGACCCTTCATAAACTTATCAAATCGTTTGTACCACTGTCTCGGAGATTGTTTTAGTCCATACAACGATTTGGTAAGTTTACAAACCCAATCTTCTTTACCAGCAACCTTGTATCCTTCTGGCTGAGTCATGTAGATTTCATCCTCCAAATCACCGTGTAGGAACGCGGTTTTCACATCAAGTTGAGCTAGCTCCAAATTCAACTGTGCTACCAAGGCCAACAAAATCCTAATGGAGGAATGTTTAACAACTGGAGAAAATATTTCATTGTAATCAATTCCCTCCCTCTGAGCAAAGCCTTTAGCCACCAACCTTGCCTTGTAGCGAACATCTTCTTTATGAGGAAATCCTTCTTTCTTTGCAAATACCCATTTGCACCCAATTGCCTTCTTATCTTCTGGTAGTTGTGCCAGCTTCCACGTATTGTTCTTCTTCAGAGATTGCATGCACCTGTCCAGCTTCCCCTTTCTGGACTTAAAATAGCTTCTGTGTAGGTGGATGGAATGTCATCAACAACTGGAAGTGCATAGACTACCATATCAGCGAAACGAGTAGGCTTTTGAATTTCTCGTCTCTGCCTTCTAACTGCAATTGGCTCCGATTGCTGTTGAGGTTCTTGGGTAGAAACCTCTTCATCATCTGACTCTTCTTCTGCCATAGGAGAGTCACTGTTGGTGCTTCGTGTTGGAATCACCACTGTTTGCTCAAACTCCACCTGCTTCGGAGTACTATCAGTTCCTTCTTGATTTACCTTGTTCATCATGGCAGATTCATCAAAGGTAACATCTCTGCTGATAATCGTCTTCTTTGCCTCCAGACACCATAAACGGTATCCCTTAACTCCAGGATTGAAGCCCATGAAAAGAGCTTTCTTTGCCCGTAGATCTAACTTTGATTCAATCACATGATAATATGCAATAGAACCAAAAACATACAAAGAATCATAATCAGTTGCAGGTTTTCCAGACCATACCTCTAACGGAGTTTTGCCATCTATAGCAGATGATGGCAACCGATTGACGATATGTTGAGCGTATGTCACAGCCTCAGCCCAAAATTTTCTGTCTAACCTAGCATTAGACAGCATACAACGAACTTTCTCCACAAGTGTCTTGTTCATACGCTCTGACACGCCATTCTGCTGTGGTGTTTTTCTAACAGTGAAGTGTCGAACTATGCCACAGTCTTGGCATACCTTCAGGAATTGATCATTCTTGTATTCTCCTCTATTATCTGTTCTGAGAACCTTAATCTTCCTTCCTGTTTGGTTTTCAACTTGTGCTTTCCACTTAAGGAAAATGTCAAGCACATCATCTTTATTCTTCATTGTATACACCCAAACTCTTCTTGAGAAATCATCAACAAAAGTGATAAAATAATGCCTACCTTCAATGAATGGAGTCTTGGCAGGTCCCCACACATCTGAATGCACATAATCCAGAATACCCTTGCTATTATGAATCGCGGTGCCAAATTTCACTCTTTGTTGTTTTCCAAGAACACAATGCTCACAAAATTCAAGTTTGCAAGCCTTAGTACCTTTCAAGAGTCCTTGCTTGGCAAGAATTTGCAAGGACTTTTCTCCAGCATGTCCCAACCTCATATGCCACAGCTTCGTTGCCTCAGCATCCATCTTTGTGCTAGAAGTTGCTGCCGCTACTGCCCCCACCACTGTATTACCTTGGTAGTAATACAGATTGTTTTCCTCGTACTTTTCAACATCACAAGTGCTCCTGAAGTTGCTTTAAGAACTCCATCTCGCATCGTCACAACTAAACCTTTAGGTTCTAAGGCCCCCAATGAGATGAGATTCTTCTTCAACTTCGGCACGTACCGCACATCCCTTAAAATTCTGGTGGATCCATCATGATTTCTCAGCTTGATTGATCCTATCCCAGTTGTTTTACATGGATTATCATTACCCATGTAAACAACCCCACTAACAAGTTCCTGGAATTCAAAGAAAAATTCCCGAATAGGACACATATGATAGGTACAACCTGAATCCAATATCCGCTCATCTGGATGTAATGATGCTGAAGGTGAGACAGTCAAAGAGATATCTGATTCCACATCACTTTTGCATTCTGCAACATTTGCATCTTGCGGAGTCTTCCCTTTCTTTTTCAGCTTTGGACAGTCTTTCTTCCAGTGCCCTTTCTCACGACAGAAAGCACACTCGTCTTTGGCAACGGCTCGGCCTTTGGACTTAGACCTTTCTCTTCTTCCTTTTGTCTGGCTTTGCTGACGACCTCTTGCCACCAATGCTTCTTCTGATGTCGTTGATTTGTTTTTTATCTCATCCTGCTTTCTCAATTCATGATTATACAAAGCAGAACAAACAGAATCTAACGACACATTCTCTTTCCCATGAAGTAATGTAGTTTACAAATGTTCAAATTCATCAGGAAGAGATGATAACAACATCAAAGCCAGATCTTCATCCTCAAATTTCACATCTAAATTCAGCAGGTCTGCTACTAATTGATTAAACATAGTGATATGTTCATTCATAGTAGTACCTGGTCGGTAATCAAATCGGAACAGTCTTTTCTTCATGAGGAGCTTGTTCTGACCACTCTTTTTCATAAGCTTGTCCTCTAATGCCTTCCACAGTTTGTGTGCAGAAGTTTCACTCTTAAAGGCATACTTCTGCTCTCTGGACAGGCAAGATCTAATAGTTCTGCATGCCAACTTATTAATGATACTCCAGTCTTTATCCTCTATCTCTTCTGGTTTCTTTCCTTCAATGGCAATATCAAGACGCTGTTGGAAAAGAGAGTCCAAGACCTCCTCTTGCCACATACCGAAATGGCCAGTACCATCAAATATTTCCACCGCCAATTTCAAACCGGACACCGGGAACCTCGACCATGATGACGAGAAGCCCGATACCCCCGATGGAATATTTGAGATCACACCCTTCGCTTCTTGATCTTTAGTTGCCATTACAGACTCAATATATAGTATTCAATATTACAACAAATTTCAAACAACCCAATGTTGAACCTTCAGCTCTGATACCACTTGTTGGGAAAATCGGGTATTTTTCCCACTACGACAACACAACTAGTGAAATGCACCAGTTCAAAACTAATGAACTGGACAGAACACTAACAAAACTACCCGACAAATAATATTGAATACTATACTACAACAGAAAAGAAAGCAGTAAAACAACAATAAAGAGAACGGAATAATAAAAGAGATAAAGAGAGAAACACACTCGAAAACTTTGCCACTAGAGTTCATCCAAGATAGCTTGATCTCCGAACACTTGCTGAATTGCTTGCTTCTATGTATATGTAGAAGAAGATACAAGTTTTGGGATGATTTACATAAGAAGAAGAGGAGTTTATTTATAATCCTCAAATCTCCTATTCATTTCTAAACTACCAATGTGGTACAAAATCTAAGCCAAAAATCAACATGTTTTATATCCAAACCACTTTGAGTTGATAACATTTCCAAACCTCCCTCATGACTATTTTCAACTTCTTAACAACCTTCTCCTTATCATAGATGAAATGACCAAAAATGCATCTAATGTTAGAAGATTGTGCAAGAATAATCAACGAATATTCATATAATTAGGAAGAAAATCAGGGAGCTTAATTAAGAGCAGAATTAACGAGTCATCAATTCAAATGATTGTATAATCGTTATCATGTTGAGCTTACTAATATATTATAATAGATCTATGTATACAAAAAATAGTGAAAGAAAATAATCCATTTTCTTCCACCAAATTATATTTGGTACCATCGTAACATGGTATCGAAGCAATGTTTTTGATCATTGAGACATAGAACAAAAAACTTCGTCACTACCCAAAACCTTTCTAACACAATTCAGCAAAAATCAAACAAACTTTATCGCTCTCCAGAAACCTTTTTTTAACACAATCTAGCAAAAAAAACAAACAAACAAACCACAATGTCAGAAGAATATTCATGCATTATTAAAACTAGCAACCACAATGTCATAAGAATATTCTGCTCGGAAATGGATTGAGCAATCACCAGCCAACTGAAATTAGTTCTGATTTCAAACTTAACAATGAAAATTATCCTTTGTGTGCATGCCTTATGAAAAAGGCAATCAGAGGAAGAGGAAAGACACAACACCTTGTTGGTGCACCACCAAAGATAACATATCCATCATTCAAAAAGTGGGAGCAACGGGACTAGGTTGTATTTACCTTAATCATACAAGACATATAACTTGCAATAATCAATAAGTTGCCCAGTATCCAACCAATAAAACACTGTGAAAACAATTGGTTTTAACATGCGACAGCAATGAGGAATCGTTTCAAACATACATCGAAGAGCTGAGTGCAATCCGACGAGGAAGTGAGACCCTTAAGGGTCTATCAAACATTTTACAGAGTATTTGGATAAGCATCAATCGAAAGTCATCTTATCCCATGAGGTTGTTCCATCATTGGAAGAAGAGAGGTCGCCAGGCTACAAATCTTGAAGCCGACAACCAATCACGAGGTTGTTCCATCATTAGGAGAACTTGTAATGGGACTTGTTGTAAAATCAGTAGGCGGCAGGACCATATCAGAATCCCAAAGAAAAGGACGTGACATGGTGTTTAGAATCCATTAGAAGAAAGTTGAAATCATTGTCGTGGGATGATAATCCAAGTTATATTATACAATTTGTAGGATGCATAAACATACCAAGGAGAAATGTTTTAAATTGGTGGGCTACCTAGAGTGGTGGGAAGACAACCACGAGAAAGGAAAGCCACAAGATGTTGTTGGCATTCTGGAGGTCACCATAGGCAACGGCAGCGACCAAGAGGCAAAGATCAATAGAAATATCGAGGGCACCAGAAAGGGTTTGAAGTGACAAAGGAGGCGGCAGAACCCTAATGATTGTGAGCACCGAGAAAGAAAAAGAGGGTTGGGTTATAAACCAGCCCAATCTAGCCCTAGAAAGATAAAAAAAAGATTTTTGAATATGGAGCAATAGATGTGATGTCCCATTGTATAATTGATATCATTGATCCAATACCATCTTCAAAGGCTCACAATCAGATTGCAAATGGTAGTGTGGCAGAAGTTAAAGGAGGGGTCTATTGCTATTTCCCTAAAATTGAAATTAAAAAATTGTCTATATGTTTCATCATTATCGTGCAAACTCTTGTTCTTCAGTCACGTAACATGAGTTAAATGGTGTAGTACTAATGTATCTTCGTTTTTGCTTTCTAAATGCGGTACTGGAGCTCAGAGGTCTCTATTATGTTGATGAAGTGACTCATTGGAAAACTATCTTACTTTCACATGGGAAATCTAACATATAAATTTGGTTACGGCATCGATGTCTCAGCCATCCATCTCCCAATTATCTTCATCGTCTTTTTTCTTCATCCTTCAAAAGTAATAACACTCATTGTCTGAGAGACTTTTTTTTGGCAAAAATCCACGAACTTCTTTAAGCTAAAATAACACTCGGGTTAAGTCTATATTTTTCTGTGCACCATACCCTAATAATAATTGTTTTAAGTATTTTGTGCTATTTATTGAGGTTTTTTGTCACATGGCTTGGGTGTATTTTATAAACCATAAATTTGGGGTGTGTGTGTGTGTGGGGAAAATTTATTGATTTTTCCTCGAATGATCCAGTCCCAATTTAACCAAAAAAATCAAGATCCTTTCGTTTAATAATGGAGGAGAATACATGAACCACAAAATGAAAATTTTTTCCCACGACAATGACCTTATCCATCAAACATATTATCCAAATACATCCCAACAAAATATATTTGCATAACAAAAAGAAATCGCATTCCCCTTAAAATGATGAGAGCCACGATGATCGAATCCAATGTTCCCAAACACTTTTAGCATAAAGCTAATGCCACTTCAGCCTACCTCCTTGGCTGCTTACTAACAAAAATCCTTGACCATAAAACCCCCTTTTCAAGTTCTAGAAACCCAAAGGAATATCCCACCTACCTTAACTCTTCATCACGTAGCTTGGTTGCTCTTTATTTGTTCATGTTCCAAAAATGATTGATCCAATTTTATCCTTGTGCTATTACATGTGTTTTTTTGGGATATGTGTTTCATCATAAAGGGTACTGATATTACAATCCTGTTATTCGTCGTATCTATGTCACCGTGGATTTTGATTTCCTTGAATCAAAATTCTACTATCTTACCCAATCTCATGTTCAGGGAGAGTACAAGTGACTCACTCTGTTGGTTGAGTAGCCTGATCCATTTAGATATTATCTCCACACCCACCCATGAACTCGAAGACCAATGTCTTCATATCTACCATTAATAAATCTTTGAATGATATCCGACAAGAGGTAAGTGAAACACTCAGTCTAGGTTCTTCCCTTCCAGTAATAATGATGATGCTGGTGTAATTGTTGACACTAATCTAGAAGTGTTATAAGAAAGTATATATGTTCTATCTCGCAGGAGTACCCACAGAGTGCCATAAACACAATACTCAACATAACATGTTTTCTGAGATAGAAGACATCCAATGGTAAACTTGGTAAGGGGTAGCATGTCGAAAGCAACAAAGGAACTTAACATGATCCTTTACAACCAGGAAATTTTAAAGACTACTCAAGAGGCAAAGCAGAAGAAGGAATTATGGTTGACCGTGAATTTGGAGATGGATGCCCTTAGAAATGGTACTTGGGAGAAATACAGACTTCTAGTATGTAAAAGACTGACCGGATGCAGATGGGTTTTTACTGTCAAACAAGGCTTGACTTGTGGTAAAGCGGCACACAAAGACTTAGATAATTGACTATTTTGATACTTTTCTCCATTTGTAAAATTAGATACAATCTGAGTTCTATTCTTACTGCGGCAAACAAGGACGGGTCACTTTACCATTTTGATGTGAGGAATGCCTTTCTCATAGATACTTGAAATTAACCTGGAATGGACCGCATATCATTTCGATTACCTGTCCAATCTACATCATCGCATACCTCTATGTTTAGATGTCTGTATTTTCTAAATAGTATTCCTCATTCTGTTGTTCCATTTAAGTATCTTATTATTCTCATGGCAGCTTTCATATGTTGTTTTTGAGCCTGGTGCACAAATTGAGAAAACATTATTGACATCAAACTGATGAAACATTTAATCCTGGTTTGCTTCTACGTATAAACCACACTAATAGTATCAATTTTCATGACCGACAATAACGTCAAAGTAGTCAATTCTATATATCTGTGTATATCCTTTAGCTGCTAGCCTGGCCATATATCGCTCGAAAGTTCCGTCTGCTTTATAATTAACAGTGAAGGTTCATTGACATCCCACAGATTTCTTTCCTTTTGTAAAACACAATTCACCACGTCCCATCTTTTTCAAGGCTTCAATTTCTACATTCATAGCCTCCCATCACTCCTTTTTTCTACTAGCTTCCTCAACCGGTTCAAGGGATACACTTCGAGCAAAGAGAAGCAAACAATACTTTTGCACATCTTAGAATTCTCTTCCTGGCCGGATTCAATGGATGTCAGGATGACTAGGACACCCACACATATGAGTACTGCTCTGGTGGGACATTTTGATTTTTTCTTAGAGGAAGGTCACGTACCTGTCACTCCTCAGAAACGTCAGTACTCATGGTATTATGTAAAACAAGAAGTATTTTGTCAAACCCACCTTTTATCGGACATCTATCAAAGAAGACTCATCAACGGATAGTGACTCTATAGCCCTTCCTTCATTGGGAGAGGTTTTGTCGCTATCTACTCATTCTGGTGAGATAGTCTATGGACACTAAAGATATAACCAATCTAGGGGCGTTCCCCCTGAGCGTAAGGTCGGTTATCAAAGAAAATAATAAAACTCAAGGAGGACACAATCCATCGTGATATGAATCCATCAAGTGACTCGGTTATAACGTTGATACTCTTTTTGGTGCATGGACATAACCAACAAGCACACACTTCTGGCATAAGGGTTAAGGTTAGAATATTCAGTTTTCAGGATCCGTATAAATACTAAACATCCAAAAATTCAAGGTTGAAGGGTAAGAATAGATGGAATGATGGTTTGGGTAGCTAAAGTATATATCAGGGTTTTGTGATAAAGAAGTTTTATGGGCAGCCGATTCAGAAGACAAGCTGCAGTAGCTACTGCTTCAGGCTAGAAGTGGTTGGAAACATGGGATTTGAGCAGCATAGCTCGGGTCATTTCAAGGAGAGTACAATTTTTTTTATTCAACCATGCCATTTTGTTGTGGTGGTATTTGAGCATGAGGTTTGATTAATAATTTCATGTTCATGGAAGAAGTCATGCATATAGTGATCATACTCTCTCCCGATGAGCGAAGGATCTAATTTTAGAATTTTATTGAGTGTGGCCCATTTGGTAGAAATGGAAAAATAATGTCAACACGTGCATTATCAACTGAAAGGTAACACGGTGATTTTAGCCTTTATACATGTTTCGCATGACACATACTGAGATTTATTGGTAAACAGACTAGGAAATAAATGTTTAAGATAGGTAAAAGATGGGTGGCCCAGACGACGGTGCCATAAACAACTGTTGTCGATCGACCGTCTTGAGAGCAAGTATACACTGACCATGTTGAGCTACCACATCAACATAGTACAAGCCTCCTCGCTCAATGCCACGTCCAATTATCTTCTTTGTATGAATCTCTATAAAATACAAAAATGAGGATACATGAGTACGACACAGTTGAGATCTTTTGTGACTTGACTTATTGATAATGACTTGAATGACAACATAGGGACATATAGACGGTTTTGTAACTTCAACTGGGCGATAGAGCAGTAGAAACTCCTCTTTGGACTGGATCATCTCTTCACTAGGAGTCTCTCTATAGGATTTGATGGGTGCGGAGAGCTGGATAAAGATTTTGGAGTCGTAGGTCATAGTTTAAGTGACTCGTAGGCCATAGTTTAAGCGACTCCATAATCAAAAATCCACTCATGGTTTTTTGGGATACACGCACGAGGTGGAGCTGGCATGGTGAACTTTTGGTAAGTTCTTAAGACATGGTATCATTCTGTAATTTCTAAATCTTCTGGAGTGGAATGTGGAAATTCAGAAAGTATTATGGGTGTATGTATTATTTCAAAAAGATTTGGAGATGTATATCTAATTTAAGGAATTTTTAGGGGTATATTTCAATTTGACATAGTTTTGGTGGTGTATCTCTAATTTATGGAAGTTCTGGAGGTATACTAATTTCTTTAAACAAGCAATGGTTAAGAAAATGTGGGGTTGGGAAGGACCCATCCCCTTTAGCTTCACCCACCGTGACTTCCTCCTTTCCTCTCGTTATTCCCCCGAAAGCTTTCTGCCTCCCGTTGTTTCTTCGCCATTACTGCCACTCCTGTTTTCAGTACCAGGATTGCTACTACCACTTGTAGAATTAAATAAAATAAATGTAAACACACATTAGTCAACAATTGTGAACATGCTTCTATTTTCAAATGGTAGGTAGCAATTTCAACTTTGCTTATTTTGTTCACATAGCTTTTACCAACTTTGTTTATTTTGTTCACATAGCTTTTACATATAAACACGTGTGATATTTGGCTATAAATAGGCTAGTTCATCAACATTGTAAATATACCTCCAAACACATCTTCAAGAACAATTCTAAGACTCAAAAACAGGAGCTCGTGTATTGAGCAAATCTTGTGTTCTTCTATTCCTCCTTCATTCAATTTCTTAGTTATTATCGATTCAAATTCCTTCAAATTGGTATCAAAGTTTGTATTGCTGAATCGATTCATTTTTCTAGATGGAAGGAGAGAGAGTTATCTAACCTTATCCTGTTTTTATCTTTGATGGTAAAAATAACTTTGATCAATGGATTATACTTATGAAAGATTTTTTTGAAGTTCTTGGCAAATGGGATGTCATAGAAAACGGATTTGACATTCTAGATGTAAGCAAAAAATTAAGTGACAAGGATGCCAAAGCTTCGGAGATAAAGAGGAGGCAAGATCGTTTAGCTCGACATTATCTTAACAACCGAGTCGAGTTAGCTATCTTGAACAAATTTATGAATACCAAATCTGCAAAAGAGGCTTGGAGAATTCTTGTGAATATCAATAGAGGCAGCAGCGAAGTTAAAAAGGTTCGCTTACAAGAATTTCAGAGACAGTTTGAAATGGCTCAGATGAAAACAAATGAGTCTGTTGCAGATTTCATATCCAAGGCACGAGATATTGGTGGAAAAATAAACTCCAATGGTGAAGTCATCACCGAAGCCCAACTTGTCCAGAAAATTCTTAGATCTTTGACTCAAAAGTTTCACATGAAAAAAATAGTCATTGAAGCTACCAAGGATCTTGACGAAATGACTATTGATCAATTGGAAGGTGAGTTACTATCCTATGAAATCTCACTAGATCAGCAGTCTGTTGGAATTATAGAGGAAGCATTACAAGTTCAGACAATTATTTCGAAAGATCAAGGGTTGTCTGCAAATCATGCTGAATCTAGTCAGCGGAGTCAGAATTTTCGAGGTAGAGGACGTGGCCAAAGAAGAGGTCGTGGTGGAGGTAATTTTTAATTACCAGCGAAATACTCGTGTTTTTGATAGAGATACTCAAAAGAATGATTTTCAAAAGGATAAATCAAAAATCCAATGCTTTAATTGCCAAAAGTTTGAACATTTTCAAAGTAACTGTTGGTATAATAATAGTCCAGAAACGCATAAGCAAGTGGCTGAAAATGACAACATAAGTCCTGAGACTTTGTTTTTGGCTGATTTGAGTGTTGAAAACAATACAAAAAATGAATGGATTTTGGATTCTGGTTGCAACAATCATATGTGTGGAGATAAAGAAATGTTTACAGATTTGGATACTTCTGTGAAAACTACTGTGAAATTTGGAAATAATTCTGAGGTACCTGTTCTTGGTAAAGGGAGGATTGCCATTAGTTTGAAAGATGGTTCTTCTAACTTTATCTCTGATGTATTCTATGTACCAAGTTTGCATCACAATTTACTGAGCATTGGACAGTTATCTCTGAAAGGCTATAACATAGTCTTTGAGCATGGAGTTTGCACACTAAGTGATCCGAAGAGAGGATTAATTGCAAAGGTAAACATGAATAATAGTCGTTTGTTTCTGCTGTCAACCAACTGTAGCAGTTTACCTTGCTTTAGTTCTATGACGTATGATGATACGTGACTATGGCATCTGAGATTTGGACACTTGAATTTCAGAAGTTTGAAGTTTCTTGTCAGAAATAAATCTGTTTTAGGATTGCCAGATATTGATTTTCCACAGAAAGTTTGTGAATCATGTACATTGGAAAAGCAACACAGATTTTTGTTTCTAAAGAATAAGGCCTGGAGGGTGAGTACACCACTGGAGTTGATCCATTCAGACTTGTGCTACGTAGAAGTACCTACAAATGGTGGTTGTAAGTATTTTATAACTTTTATTGATGATTTTAGTCGGAAAGCATGAGTGTATTTTCTTAGAAACAAATCTGACGCATGTGATACGTTCAAAAGTTTCAAAGTTTACATTGAAAAGCAAAGCGGTTTTGTGATCAAAACTTTGAGAACAGACAGAGGAACTGAATATACTGTTTGTGATGATTATCTGGAGAGAAATGGCATTAAGCATCAAATGACAGTGAGATATACACCTCAACAAAATGGGGTGGCAGAGAGGAAAAATAGAACAGTTATGGACATGGTAAGATCAATGATGCATTCAAAAAGTCTACCAAAACCATTTTGGGCCGAGGCCATTGCTTGTGCTGTCTATGTCTTGAACAGGTGTCCTACAAGGAGTATTGCAGAAGGAAAAACTCCTTATGAAGTATGGAAAGGTCAGAAACCAAATATTAGACATTTGAAAGTATTTGGTTGTATTGCTTATGCTCATGTTCCAGATGTTTTGAGGAAGAAATTGGATGATAAATCCGAAAAATATGTTTTTATTGGATATTCTCATAAAACAAAAGGATACAAACTTTATAATCCTGTTACCAGAAAAGTTGTTATCAGTCGAGATGTCATTTTTGAAGAGATGGAGGCTTGAGATTGGCTAAAAAAAGAGCCTGAAAAATAGAAAATTCTTCATTTTCTCCAATTGTTGGTTCTCGTATACAGGAACCAAAACCAGAACCAACAAGAGAGGATATTGTGTCTAAATCATCATCGAGTCGCCCACAACGAGAGGGGCAATTACCATCCAGATTGCAGGATTATGAAATTGGTAATGACAATGAATTATCTGATGAAGAAGTTGTCAATTTTGCTTTATTCGCAGATTGTGATCCAGTGACATTCGAAGAAGCTTTCAGAAATGATAATTGGATTCGTGCCATGGATCAAGAGATTCATGCTATTGAGAAAAATGATACATGGGAATTGACTACTCTTCCACAAGGGAAAAAACTCATTGGAGTCAAATGGGTGTACAAGACAAAATACAAAGCAAATGGAGAGATTGATCGCTTTAAAGCAAGACTTGTTGCAAAAGGATACAAACAAAAGGCAGGTATTGATTATTTTGAGGTCTTTGCCCATGTTGCTAGACTTGACACAGTTCGTATCGTTATTTCTATTTCCGCACAAAGTGCGTGGAAGATTTAACAAATGGATGTTAAATCTACTTTCCTAAATGGAGTTCTGGAAGAGGAAGTTTATGTTGATCAACCAGATGGATATGTTGTCAAAGGACAAGAAAGTAAGGTATACCGGTTGAAAAGAGCTTTGTACGGGCTCAAGCAAGCTCCACGAGCATGGTATACTTGTATCAATTCTTATTTCATCGAACATGGTTTTCAAAGATGTCCATATGAGCATACTTTATGTGTGAAATATTCTGATCAAGGAGATATTGTTATCGTATGTTTATATGTTGATGACCTTATTTTTACCGGTAACAATGCTAAAATGATTTCTGAGTTCAGGGAGGCTATGATTAGTCATTTTGAAATGACGGATCTTGGTCTAATGTCTTACTTTCTTGGCTTGGAAGTTTATCAGATGGACAATGGAATATTCATTTCACAGAAGAAATATGCAGGTGATATTCTGAAAAAGTTTAAGATGGAATTTGCGAAACCCATCTTAACACCGGTTGAAGAAAAGTTGAAGTTAACAAAAGATGCTACAGGTGACCTAGTTGATCCTACATACTTCCGAAGACTATTTGGAAACTTGAGATATTTGACTGCGACTAGGCCGGATATAATATATGGTGTTGGACTTATCAGTCGTTTCATGGAGTCACCACGTCAATCACACTTACAATCAGCTAAACGGATTTTGAGATATATCAGAGGTACAAAAACTCATGGTATATTCTATTCTTGTGCTAATGATATTTCTCTTCTGGCGTACACAGACAGTGATTGGGCTGGTGACACCATAGAAAGAAAAAGTACATCAGGTTATGCATTTTTCTTTGGATCCGGCGTTTTCTCATGGTCTTCAAAGAAACAACAAGTCGTGGATTTATCTACAGCTGAAGCAGAGTATATAGCAGTATCAAATAGTGCTACACAAGCGCTATGGCTTAGACGAATTCTTGGTTTTATACATCATGAACAAGATGAACCAACAAACATTTATTGCGATAACAAATCAGCAATTGAATTATCAAAGAATCCAGTATTTCATGGACGAAGCAAATACATCGATATCAAGTTTCACTTTATTCGTGACCTAGTTCGTGAGAAAGAGATTGCTATTGATTATTGTCCAACTGAAGAACAAGTTGCAGATATTCTTACAAAGTCATTGAAGACAGAGTCATTTTTCAAGCTGAAGAAAATGCTTTGAATGATCAAGTTTGAAGATTTTGATTTAAGGGAGGCAATGTAGAATTAAATCAAATAAATGTGAACACACATTAGTCAACAATTGTGAACATGCTTTTATTTTCAAATGGTAGGTAGCAATTTCAACTTTGCTTATTTTGTTCACATAGCTTTTACCAACTTTGTTTATTTTGTTCAAATAGCTTTTACATATAAACATGTGTGATATTTGGCTATAAATAGGCTAGTTCATCAACATTGTAAACATACCTCCAAACACATCTTCAAGAACAATTCTAAGACTCAAAAACAGGAGCTTTGTGTATTGAGCAAATCTTGTGTTCTTCTATTCCTCCTTCATTCAATTTCTTAGTTATTATCGATTCAAATTCCTTCACCACTGCAGGTGGACTTTAAGATGCCCATCAGTTGCTCCCCCTGCTCCATCCGAATCCATGATGATTTCGGGTTATTCTACCATTCCGGATAACCCACTAACTGAAAACAATTTTTCTTAGCGGGTTTCTTTCTTCCATAATAAGAGCAACTAAGTTTAATCTTATTTTCCTTGCCAAGAGCCCACGGTGATGGTGTGCGTGATTAGGTCTGAGATTGTCTAGTTGACCACAATAATTAATTGTAACTGCCAAGTTTGATCCAAGTGACAAGTTTTTAGAGTTTGAGTTTGGTTGTGTGTTGAGGCTATATCTTAACAAATTAACTTATTGTATAGCCAAGTTCTCAGAGTTTAAATTTGGCTGTGCTGAGGCTATTTCTTAACAAGTTGACTAGTTATACGAAAAACGCACTATTTTGGTTTTGTTTCAGAATTCTCACGGTCCCTTGACATTTTCTTGGTTTTTTGTGTGTTTTAGGTGCTTGGATTAGGGCTTGGGATTATTGGGCTGATTTAAGGCCTGATTTTTTGATCTTGTTGTCTCCCTGTGAAGCAACGATGAGTGTTTTCTCAGTCCCAACACTTCTTTGTTGATTGATACGGTGTTTATTTGGTGGTCTGAAGGTTGTCGGGTTCTAAGAACTTCGAATTTTTTTCCTTGGATGAGTTTTTGTGTCTGGGTTTGATTTATGAGTGATTTGGCGTGGTCTTGCTTGAATGATCGAGAAAGGGTTATAGACGATAAGGATCTTTGATTCTGAGTCTTATGGATCAAAAAGCTTGCTTTCATACCATGTTTAATAGAATAGTTTAAGTACATATTCAGTGGAAGAAAGGATCAACTCTTTCATTCATATTTTTCTCGTATTACGTAGCTCCATATAGAATTTATTATAAATATGGTAATGTGATATGCACATTAATGCTAAGAACATTCTAATTGATTACTAATTACAGTACTTGACTACATGATTGACTACATGATTGTCTCTGATTTGACTGAATCTTCTAATAAAGAAGAAATATGTTGGGCCTAAAAAGCCAGACAACAATGGTTGATCCATGGAGAAAAAAGCAAGACACTTCCATCTATTTACTTTATTCGTAGAGCAAAAAACTAGATAGTGTAGAAATACTGTATATACCGTATAGTATTGTATAATGTATAGGAATTAGTATTATAGTACTGTATAGTATTGTATACTGTATATAGACGTTTATGTCTGTTTAGGATGTCATCATCTGTGTGACAGTAGTAGCCGTTGGAGTCTGTTGTTTTATTCTTCTTCATGTGCGTATATAAACACGTCACTGTAAAGATTGTTCTTTAATTCCTTTGAGCATTTTATTAATGAAAGAGATTCTTCTTCAATTATTTCTTCATGGTATCAGAGCATTATAAAGAAGAACTCACATCTGTATGAATCTCTTCAAGCATCTGCTCCTACTGTCCAACCTTTCGGTTCAATAAGAATCATTAAGTAGAAGCACTTCAAAAATCCATCTTCTTGCAAACGGGACAAGATTGAAGAAATTTACAATAAGCTTCATGAAAAAGACAAGGTTCTTGAAGATCTGGAAAAACCCAGATTTTTACAGGAAGCATCGTAAAGTCTGGATTGAAAAATCTGAAAGAAAACTCACGAAGAAGAAAGTGGGTGTAAACGTAGACGGTGACAGAAGTGTGTCAACGGCGTTAAAAGAAAACTGCCGTTTGCAACCCTCGATATTGAAGAAAATAAAAAAAGTTTTTTTTCTGCACTTATTTTTTACATATTATTACCTTATGTCTCTTCCACGTGGGTGAGCTGATTTGCTGTCCTTCTTGCATGCAAAAGGAAGGTACAGCTATCCCTCAAAATTCTCACTTTTATTTTTAACTTCAGCAACCGATGTTTTAAAGATTTGATAAAATCTTTCTCACTTAAACGTCCACATCATATTTACTCCTGCAGATTTGTTTTTCATTTCTTCTTCTCTTCCGTCAAAATCACATTTACTACTTGTACTACCTATTCTTCTCTTTATCATCTTGCTTGTTCAGGCTCCTATTCTCCATCATCCCCTTCATCTCTTTTCACCACTCTTTTTTCTCTGCAACTGATATCCATTTCTTCATCTGCATGGTGGAACAAAGCAGTGAAGTAACATCTTCTAGTGTTGGGGTTAAACAACCCACAAACTCATTCGTTGATTCCACCCCAATCATCATTACAAATCAAAAGCTTACTGGAAATAATTATCTTCCATGGAGTAGAGCTGTAGAGCTTTTTATTACTGGTCGTGGGAAAAAAGAGTACTTGTCTGAAAAGATGATCATCCCTGCAGAGACTGATGAGAAGTTTGCTACATGGGAGGCTGAGAATTCAATGATAATGTCATGGTTGCTTGGCTCCATGACACCAGAAGTTGGAAATACATTCATGCTTCACCAAACTGCTACCAGTATATGGACAACAACTAAGGAAATGCTTTCTAAGCGGGATAATATTTCAGAGCTTTATGAACTTGAAGCTCAGCTTAAGGACATTAAACAGGGGGATCAGTCGGTAAGCAAGTATTTTAGTTCTCTTTCTCAGATTTGGTAGCAGATTGACTCATTGGAGGTCCATCCGTGGACATGCAATCAAGATAATCAACTATTCCGCTCAATCAAAGATACCAAACATATTTTTGGCTTCTTTTCTGGTTTACATAAAGATTATAATGCAGTAAGGAGTAGAGTTCTGAGTACAAAGCCTTTTCCAACTATTAATGATGCATTCTCTGAAATTAGGCAAGAGGAGAGCAGGATGAAGGTCATGCTGGGATCTGGATCTATTCCTGCATCTGAAACTTCTGCTCTAAACTCCCAAACTACTGAAACTGATAAAGGAACATTTATGGCTTCTAAGAAGGCAGGGCCAGAAGGGTATGTGAAGAAATTTTGTAAGTTTTGTCACAAAAATGGACACGTGGTGGAGGAATGTTATAGGAGGCCAGGTAGTACTGTAAAGCCACAATCTTCTTTTTACAAGCAAAACAATTTCAGGCAGGGAAACTCTAGACGTTCTGATTCAAGTGGCTCATGGAGGTCTGAATCTGACTCATGAAAACCTCCAAGGGCTGCTGCTGCTGATGCAAACAAGGCAGAGACTACTGAGGCTGTCTTTACTCAGGCACAAGTGGATGCAGTCTTAAGGATCTTAGAAAGTCAGAGAGCCCAAACTCAGGCACAAGGCCAAACTCAGGCACAAGGTACTAGACTTCCTAGTGATCAGATAAGAGCCACAATGGCTAGCTCAGGTAATGTAGGTAAGCAAAATTTATGGATTATTGATTCGGGTGCAACCCATCATATGACGTATAATAGGAATCTATTGACTTCATTTAGGTGTTTTGCTGGTTCTAGAAAAGTAAAAATTGCCAATGGTCAAACAATTGATATACTGGGATATGACAATATGGGTATATCTAGGAAACTAGTTCTCAAATATGTGTTATATGTTCCATAACTTAGCAGTCACTTAGTCTCAGTTAGGAAGCTTATGTTGGATAATAACTGCTTCACAGTTTTTACTCCATCTAACTGCTTCTTCATTCCTTCTTCCTCTTCTTGCTTTCAGGAGAAAGCTTTGAAAGAGGGGATTTTGAAGGAGAAGATTGGCTATGCTAAGCACCAAGCTGGACTATTTGTTTTTGAGGATCTGACACCAAGTTATTTTGAAGATTATTCTAGTACTTATTCTTGTGTGAACAACACTTCTGTCCCTAGAATAAGTAAATTAGATTCTAGAATAGATCTTATCTTGCTTTGGCACATGAGACTTGGACATCCTAATTTTTTGTATCTCAGGAAACTGAAACCTGAGTTATTTGCTGGTATTAATTGTAATGATCTTAAGTGTGAAATGTGCTACTTTGCAAAACAGATACCCTGCAAAAGGCTATCAAGCTGGTGCACCTTTTAACCTAGTCCATTCGGATATATGGGTCCTTCCAGAACTCTAAGTGTAAGCGGTAGTAGGTGGTTTGTGATATTTGTTGATGATCACACAAGAGTTACATGGCTTTATTTGATGAAACATAAATCTGATTTACCTAAGGTTTTAAAGACATTTGTTTCTTTGATTCAAAATCAGTTTAATAAAGTTATTAAGAATCTCAGGACTGAAAATGGCAGTGAATATCTTAACACTGAAGTCAGGACCTTTTTAGATGACAAGGGAATACATCATCAAACATCAAATGTGTATACATCACAACAGAATGGCCTTACTGAAAGGAAGCTTAGGCACATTCTTGGTGTAGCAAGATCTGTAATGTTCTCAATGAACGTGCCTAAGTACTTATGGAGAGAGGCAATTTTAACTGCAACCTACCTGATCAATAGGATGCCCTCAAGGGTACTTGGATACATTAGCCCAAACGAACAATTACTGAGTACTTATCCATGCTGCTTATTGATGTCTGAATTACCTTTTAAAACTTTTGGATGTACAGTGTTTGTGTATTTACAGTCACAAAACAGAGGGAAGCTTGATAGAAGATCTCTCAAGTGTGTTTTCATTGGATACTCTGGAACCCAAAAAGGCTATAAGTGCTTTCATCCTGATTCTAGAAAGATTTATACTACCCTTGATGTTGTTTTTGACGAAAAATCTTCTTATTATCTGACTAACTCTCAGCTGAATTCACATAGTACAGATACAGGAAATTACTGGAGTATCATTGACATCTCTACCATTGGGGGATCAGCCACTGATGTTCAATCTATCCACAGAGAGAACAACATTACTCAGACTAAAACAGGTTTTATTTCTGGACAGGGTGAGCAGGAGGCTGAGGATAGAAGGGTCTTTAGGCCTCCTGTAACTCAGGTGTATTCCAGAAGAAGGCATACCAGTCCTTTCCTAGATCAGTCTGATCCTGCATATACTTCTCCTATGGTTCAGGAGCTAGCAGGTAATAATTCCTTAGAATCTGAATTAGAACTGCCTATTGCATACAGGAAAGGTACGCGTGAGTGCACCAAGACTCCATTTCATAGGCTTCTAAAGGCTGAGGCATGTTCAACCAAATTTCCTCTAGATAAATTTGTTAACTATGATAGGATGTGTTCTAGTTTTAAGACATTTACTGTTGCTCTTGATCATCATAGTATTCCAACGAATGTCACTGAGGCCATGAAAAATAAATATTGGAAACAGGCCATTAATGAGGAAATGGATGCTTTAATTAAAAATGAAACTTGGGAATTAGTACCTATGACTGATAAACACAAACCAGTAAGCTGTAAGTGGGTTTTTTCACTAAAGTACAACTCTGATGGAACGTTAAATAGGTATAAAGGTAGGCTTGTTGCAAGAGGCTTTACTCAAGCATATGGGATAGATTATTTAGAGACTTTTGCACCAGTTGCAAAACTCAACACTGTCAGAGTTATCTTCTCTTTAGCTATTAATCTAGATTGGTCATTATCTCAACTTGACATCAAGAATGCTTTCCTTAATGGAGAATTGAAAGAACAAGTATTTATGCATGTTCCACCAGGATATGAAACTGAGAAAACAGCTGGAAAAATTTGTAGGCTTAAGAAGTCTATATACGGATTAAAACAATCCCCAAGAGCATGGTTCTCTAGATTTGCACAAGTCTTGATTCAGTATGGATTTACACAAGCTCATAGTGATCACACCCTATTTGTATTAAATTCTGGAAAACAGCTCATTATACTCATTGTCTATGTGGATGATATCATCTTGACTGGCAACTGTGTAGTTAGTATATCTAAAGTTAAGAAGTATTTATCAACTGTATTTGAAGTCAAAGATTTAGAATCATTACACTATTTTTTAGGGATGGAAGTAGGCAGGAACCAGAGTGGAATGTGTATTTCTCAAAGGAAATGCATTCTAGATTTATTGGTTGAAACAGGGATGGCTGGATGTAAACCAACTGTAACTCCTCTTGAGACTGGTTCTTTCAGTCTGAAACTGGGACTACTCTTGCTGATGTTCAGTCCTATCAGAAATTAGTTGGTAAGCTTATATATTTATCACATATACGTTCAGATATATGTTACGCTGTTAGTTATGTTAGTCAATTCATGCATACCCCCACTAATATTCACTTACAAGCTGTAATGAGGATTTTAAGGTACCTAAAGGGAGCTCCTGGGCAAGGCTTATTCTTTGGAAAGACTGAAGACCGAACCATACAAGTATTCACTGATGCAGATTGGGGAGGATCAAAGGGTGACATGAGATCAACATCCGGATATTGTTCATTTGTTTGGAGAAATTTAGTTACATGGAGAAGCAAGAAACAACCTGTTGTTGCAAGTAGCAGCGCTGAAGCTGAATTAAGAGCTCTTGCACTTGGAATTTGTGAGGGGTTATGGATCAAGCGGGTACTTAAAGATCTACACCATGACTGCAGCAGTTCACCTATTTTTGCATATTGTGACAACATTTCTGCCATAAACATGGGCGAAAATCCTATTCATCATGACAGAACGAAACATGTGGAAATTGATAGGCATTTTATCCGGGAAAAAATTGAGAATAAGTCTCTTTGTCTACAACATATTTCCTCACATGATCAACCAGCCGACGTGCTTACAAAATTAGTCCCATCCCGTATTTTTCAGAAGTTATTGTCCAAGCTTGGTTGTCTCAATATCTACACCAAGCTTGGGGGGGGTGTAGAAATACTGTATAGTACTGTATAGTATTGTATACTGTATAGGAATTAGTATTGTATACTGTATAGGAATTAGTATTGTTACTGTATAGTACTGTATAGTATTGTATACTGTATACATCCGTTTATGTCTGTTTAGGATGTGATCATCTGTGTGACAGTAGTAGCCGTTGGAGTCGGTTGTTTTATTCTTCTTCATGTGTGTATATAAACACATCACTGTAAAGATTGTTCTTTAATGCCTTTGAGCATTTTATTAATGAAGGAGATTCTTCTTCAATTATTTCTTCAGATAGGAAGGCTTAAAAATCAGAATGGAGAGTGGATAGAGGATTAAAAAGATAAAAACTGATCATTTCAAAGTGCTCGACTGTATGAGACAGATAGTGACTATGATCCTTATGAATTTCGGATTATCCAGCTTAACCATGCGGAGAAAAGTTGGCTGCATGGGCCAGTTGCGGATGCTGAAATAAGAAAGACAGTGCTTGACATGGGGGGCCTTCAAGGCTCCGGGACCTGACGGTTGCCATCTTGTTGTTGGCGAGAATGTTGGTATATAATTGGAGGATCACTATGCAGGTTTGTTCATGAAGCGTTTGTAAGGGGGCTGCTTTCTACAAAATCAGTATATCATTGAGTGTTTCACATTGCCGGCCCATGGGGTTATTCAATATCACAGTAAAGATTGTCATCAAAATTATGGTGTCTCTTTGGAAAAGCTTGATGCCCAAATTAGTGAACCAAAATTATTCTAGCTTTATTCCTGGAAGACAGTGAACGGATAACGTAATCATTTCTCAAGAGGTAATACACATTCTAAGAAAGAAGACAGGGAAAAAGGGCTGGATGGCGGTAAAAATGGACCTGAAGAAAGATAATGATCGTGTGCGATGGGTATACCTGGAGGAAGTACTCAGATACTTAGTGTTAAAGGAGTTTATTCAACTTCTATGTTTTGCATGAGAGCTTTTTCTTTAACATTTGAATGGGGAGAATCTGGAGAAGTTTAAACCGCAGAAGGGGTTAAAGCAAGGACTTCCCCTGTCCCCTTATCTTTTTGTGCTTTATGTGGAGGTGCAGGGGTACAAGGTTTTGGAAGCAACAGAGCATGGTGGGTGGAAAACTATCCGAACATCTAGGAGGAGACCAACAGTCTCATCCATTCTTCGCAGATGATTTACTACTTTTTAGAGAACCAAAGGAAGAGCAAGCGGATTATATGGCAAAAATATATGAACTTTTCTGAGGAATCTGGACAAAAGTTCAACGAGTCTAAGTCGATGGTGATGAATTCGAGAAATACGCTCAAGTGTTCTGGCAAGAACTGGGAGGCGGCTGGGATTTATGGTAACATCCGACCTGGGAAAATATCTTGAAGGACCCTTCTACATGAGAGAGTTCGCAAGCAGGCATACAGGTTTATTCTAGACAAAGTAAAGAATAAGGTGTCTACTTGGAAGAAAGATGCTTATCAAGGACAGCAAGAAAAGTTATAACACAAGCAGTTGCCTGTGCAATTCCATTGCATACAATGTTAACGGTAAAGCTCCCGGTATCAGCTTGGAAGTTGAAAAAATCTATCATAAAAAACTTCATGCTATTTCATGGGATAAACTGCGTTGTAAGAAAGAGCATCAGGGATTGGGCTTCAAGAAGGTAAGTGTTGAGTATTGGAAAAATTTGCATTCATTTAAGTTGAGGAAGATTTACAGTGTTGTTTCTTATTTATAGGGGTGTTTTCTGCCTAACGGAACTATTTTACCGCTTGCAGTGGTTACTATTCATCTACAGTAAATTCTAACGTATAAGGTAACGACTAGTTACCTGTTCAGCTCAGCTATGTATAGTAAAACTAAGTTACAATTTTTTACAAAGTATGGCAGGTCGACCATAGTATTGTTTAGTGCTTCACCTCGTCACCTCGACTCAGCACCTTTAACTTGTTCTTTGTTCCATTTTGTTCACCTCAGTTTGTCTTTAGCTCAGCAGAGGTATCATTCATCCTCTTCAGCTCAGCTCAGCTGACAGTTTGTCTTCCAGCGTGTTGGTTGCCTAGATCAGGTTGGCTGCTAGGACTTGCTTCAATATTCTTTTAAGCTTAGTTGTATACATTTATACAACCAAGCTTGGACATAAAGTACTTGAAAATACTAGTTGAGACTGATTTTCTAAGAATGTCAGCTATTTGATCCTTGGTGGAGATACGTACTAACCTAACCTCATTTCCTTCTATCTTTTCCCGGATAAAATGTCTGTCAATTTCCACATGCTTCAATTTGTCATGTTCAACTGGATTCTTTGCCATGCTTATTACAGAGACACTCTCGCAGTAGATTTGGATTGGTAAACTTGCCTTTATATGAAGGTCTTCAAGTACTCTCCTTATCCAAATCCCTTCACATATTCCTAATGCAAGTGCCCTCAGCTCAACTTCTGCACTGCTCCTCAACACTAAAGGTTGTTTCTTGCTCCGTCATGTAACTAAGTTTCCCCAAAGAAATGTTCCATAGCCTGTCGTCGATCTCATGTCAGTTTTGGATCCAACCTAGTCTGCATCTGTAAAGATCTTGACACTCCGATCTGTGCTCTTTCTGAAACATAGTCCTTGTCCTGGTGCATTCTTGAGGTGCTTGAGAATTCTAAGTACAGCTTGGAGATGCTCATTAGTAGGACTGTGCATATATTGCGATACAAAACTAACTGCATAACATATATCTAGCCTGGTGTGTGATAGATAGATTAACTTTCCAACTAGTTTTTGATAACTAAGTTAATTGGTTGGAGTAATATCCCACTGCTCTCTTGGATTATGTCCAGGTTCTACTGGAGTGTTTGCTAGTCTGCATCCGAGCGGACCAGTTTCTTTTAGAAGATCGAGAATGTACTTTCTTTGGAAAAAACATTCCCTCTTTGTTCCTAGCAATTTTCATTCCTGGAAAATATCTAAACTTACCTAGATCTTTCATTTCAAATTGCCCAGATAGTTGTGCTTTAATATTATTTATGCCGAGGTCATCCTTCCCGGTAATTATGATATCATCTACATATATTATTAGTATGAACAGCTCCCCCTTAGGTGAAACTTTGGTAAACAGTGTGTGATCACTATGACTTTGGCTAAATTTCAGGTCGGTCACTACTTTAGTGAAGGTCTTGAACTAAGCCCGAGGTAATTTATTCAGCCCATATAATAATTTTCTTAACTTGTAAACTTTATCCTTATTTGTTTTTTATTAAACCCTGGAGGAATGCTCATGTAAACTTCCTCAGCTAAATCCTCGTTCAGAAATGTATTTTTTACATTTATTTGGTAGAGTTCTCAGTCTAGATTTACTGCTATAGAGAAGATGACCCGAATGATGTTCAATTTAGCCACTGGTACAAATGTTTCTAAGTAATCTACCTCATATGTTTGTGTGAAGCCTTTAGCCACTAATCTTGTTTTATATTTATTTATTGTTCCATTATTGTTATACTTAACTGTGAAAATCCACCTACACCATACTGGTTTTATAGTGGCCGAGATGGGAGTTAGTTCCCATGTTTGATTCCTTATTAAGGCATTCATTTTTTCATTCACTGCATTTCACTATTCAGGTCGGCTCAGTGTTTCTTCTGTATTTTTAGGAATAATGTTATCATCAAGCGAGCATACAAATGTTCTAAAGTTTATTCAACTTATTGTAGGATATATACTCTTCTATGGGGTATTTAGTGCAGGTCGGATTCTTGGTGCATTTCCTAGTTCCTTTTCTTAGTGCAATTGGTCTGTTGTCTATTTGGATTTCATGGTCATACTCAGTGGTGTCCTCTGACAGATTTTCCTGTAATTCAGTCAGAGGTGATTGTTCTGGTGTATCAGGTCGGCTGCTACATCCTAGATCTTTCTGATCATTGGAGATGATAGGAGGATTGATTCTGTGTTAAGAGTCAATTGTGCCGATCTGAGATGTCCAACAACCAAGCTGAGTTAAAAGGTGTAAAGGACAAATAGTTTTGCTCGGTAACTTTGTTTTGTTTGCTTAGCTACTTGACAGGTTTAGCATGTTATGTTTGTAAGATCAGCTGAGCAAAATAATTCTGGCATTAATCGTTTAAGATATACAAAATTGGGATGTCCCGGTTTATTATGCAAAAGTAAAATATCCCCCACATAAGATGTTCTAGGGTGCATGGTATTTTAGTTCCTTAGCAGCTCAGCTGTGCTAATTAAAGCTCGGTTGTCCGACTCTAATTGGTACAGACCAGCTATGTTCCTAACACTGTCAATCGTCCCCATTGTTTTGTTTTTCTGAAAACAACATTTCGTGGATGAGAAGTAAGCTATGCAATTACTATCTCTAGCAAATTTTCCCACTGACATTAGATTAAAACTTGAGATGGGAACATGCAAGACTTCTTTCAGAATTATTTTATCTTTTATCACAGCTGAGCCTGTACCTATGACTTCTAGTGTAAGTTCCATTAACAATCTTTACTTTCTTTGGAATTGCAAAAAGAGTATATGAATTCAGAAGATTACCATTATTTGTCATATGGTCAGTTTCCTTGGAGTCAACCATCTCTGAACTGCTCGGGCTCGGCTGTACATATCCTGCCATTGTTGCCTGGTGTGGTTCAGCTTGGTCACCTTGTCTGTTCAGCAAGTTGATCAGGGTGGCAATTTGATACTTTATAATGACCTCATTATCGGCTACTTGGACTGATCTGAAGTGGGTTGTGTTTGGTTGAGCTGCTCCGAGTTGATTTTTGCCGCTGACCTGATGTGCAGCACTCTATCCAACAGTTAGTGATCTTTGTTGTGGCCTCCATGGTGCATTGCTAGTCTTCAGGGGTGGTTTCCCATCTCGAACCAGCTTCGTATGCAACTTCCAATAGTGATCGGGTTTCCCTTCTCGAACTAGCTTCGCATGCAACTTCCAATAGTGATCGACTACATGGCCTTCTTTCTTGCAATGCTTGCACACTTTACCTCCAACAGAGGCAAAGTGTCGTTTAACAGCCAACACCAGAGGCTTCTGCTGGTTGTTCAGTGTGCAAAGCAGAGGACTCCAAGATTGAAGATCCTTCCATCATGACCTTCTTCCGACTTTCTTCGTGTTTGATTTATGCGAAGGCAGTGTTCAAGGTCGGCAGTGGTTTAGTACTCAGAATCCGACTTCGTGCAGTGCTGAATTCTGGGTTCAGGCCATTCAGGAAGGGAAAAACCCGCATCCTTTCTGTTATTTCTTTGTATAGTGCATCATCAGTGATATAAGACCACTGATGTGCTTCGAAAGAGTCAATATGCTGCCACACTTTTGTCAGAAGTGTGTAGAATTTGTGGACAGCTAGACTGCCTTGTTTCATCTCATGAAGATGAGCTTCAATTTCATATAACTCTGAGATGTTATCCTGCTTGGAATACATCTCCTTGACTGCAGCCTAGATCTCTGTTGCATTATTATACATCATGAAATTGTCAGAAATGTCTCACTGCATAGAACGTATCTGCCAAGACATAATCATAATATTCTCTGACTTCCATAGTCAGAAGTTTGCATCTGTTTTAGATGGGACATGGATTGTCCCATAACTATTCCTCTTTGCCTTTACCAGTTATGAACATTTCTACCCCTCGAGACCATGAGAGGTAGTTGTCTCTGTTGAGTTTGTGGCTGGTGATGACGATGGAGAAATCATCGGTGAGTTGAGGAACACGCACCACTCTTGATGCTTGATCATACGTGGAGGTGGCCTCAGTGTATTCAGCAGGGCTGAAAGAAGTGATCATTTTGATTGATTTTTAAGAATTGTAGAGAACAGAGTATAGAATATGCAGGTATTTTGAATCAGATTCGCTCCGATACCATGTTGAGTATTGAAGGAATTTGCATTCATTCAAGTTAAGCAAGATTTACAGTATTGTTACTTATTTATAGGGATGCTTTTCTACCTAACGAAACTATTTTATCACCGGCAGTGGTTACTGTTTATCTACAGTAAACTCTAACGTATAAGGTAACATATAGTTACCTGTTCGGCTCAGTTATGTACAGTAAAACTAAGTTGCAATATTTACAAAGTATGGCAGGTCGGTCATAATGTTGTCTTGTGCTTCACCTTGTCACCTCGGCTCATCACCTTTTCTTAGCTTGTTTTGTTGTCTTGTGCTTCACCTCGTCATCTCGGCTCAACACCTTTAGCTTGTTCTTTGTTTCATGATGTTCACCTCAGTTTGTCTTTAGCTCAGCATCGCTATCATTCATCCTTCATCCTCTTCAGCCCAGCTCAGCTCAGTTCAGCTGACAATTTGTCTTTTACCGTATTGGTTGCCTAGATCAGGTTGGCTGACCTGAGTTCAGCTCGGCTGAGACTTGTTTCCACACTAAGAGGGATGAACAAAGCTTTTCTGGTGAAGTTAGTGGCGTGTATTGTCATAGAACCGAAAAAGCTCTACTCAAAAATTCTTATAGCCAAGAAAGGTGTCCCAACTAATATATGAACTAATACCCAGACAGTATTACTTATGTGGAAGGGGGTATGCTAGGGTTCTACATCACTAGAGGAAGGGCAAGTTAAACATCATCACTTACGTGGAAGGGGATATGCTAGGGTTCTGCATTACTAGAGGAAAGGCAAGTTAGGAATATCATGTTGGAAAAGTACTTAAAAGTACTTTAAATCGCGTGATCCAACCTTGTATAATGTTATGTGTTCAATTGATAGGAGATTGGGTGAAGGTTGAAGTGTTTTATGAACACTGGAAGGAAATGGAAGCGTCTCAAACACATGAGGCGCTTCATGTGTTGAAGGAATTGTTCCAGAAAGCTTCCAGTACACTTCAAACGCCTTCTATAGGCGTTTGATGTGACATGAAGCGTCTAATGTAGGCGTTCGAAGTGACATGAAGCGCCTAATGTAGGTGTTCGAAGTGACATGAAACTCCTGATGTAGGCGTTTGAAATGTTCCAGCAAGCTTCCAGAACACTTCGAACGCCTAATAAGGCACCTAAAGTGTCCGTCTGTTCATAAAAGATGCAACTCTTACACCATATGACATCTCCTTTCAATTAGAATGATAACCAACGATTACCAACCAACTTGGAGGTTAAATTCTCTGTAGAAAAGTGTCTTTAAGGTGTTAATTAACCACTTGAAGCCTATATAAAGAAGGCTTTGACATGTTAAAAATGAAGATGGAAAAAACACTTGAAGTTGGTGAAACCTTAGAGAATTTCTGTAGGAAATTTATCATCTTTTCTTCTTCTTCTCTTCTTTCCTCTAACAACAATCACTTTTACGAGCAAGTCCAAACTTTCTCTTGGAGAGCAACCAAAAGAAAGTAAGCCGTTATATGCTGGAAAGCATTTGTCTGAAGTTCACCTTGCTCAATGGTGAAGGCAAAATTACTTTAAGTTCAGAGACATCTCGAGTCTCGTATCGGCTTTATTCTTCTATTTGTCCTTCTGTCAAGCGCCATAACATTGTTGATTTCTTCATTCCAGCATCTTTGACTATTAAATAGTTGTTGGTTGCATATGTTTATTGTCACCAAATTCATTCGTATTCTTCAAATACCAGATCCCTTTGTATGATGTTCTTAGTAATTTTATTGAACATCAAATTCATGTCATAAAGTGATTTCATTTGAATATCTCTTATTCATGTTTGGTACCATATCGAGCCAAGGAGATCACAACAGTCTTAAAGAAAATTTAGTTGATATGGTTCCCAAACAGTTTTTGGATTCCAATGTGTTTAAGTTTGATCCACACAAAGAAAAAAGTTTTACAAAGAAGTCTTGTTCCTTTGTCATTCTTTAATCTCATTTCCAGAAAAGTGTGGGGGTTGAATCATTGATGAAAGTATCTTAGAAAATCATTATTTTCAAAATGGGATGAATGTGATCACATTTCAATTCTCGTTGGCATGTGGGGCTGGATGCCATTCATTTATCTTCATGCTTGACGTCAACTGAAGAAACTCCATAGAAGGACATGGACAGACAACTCATACACTATAATGGAAGATGAAGGCGAACAAGGTGGAGACAGCGGCATACACATGGAAACAAGCATTACAAGAATAGAGCTTATTTGATGTCAACCAAAGAAAGCTCAAAGATACAAAGAAACAAGAGAACTACCAACATGATCGTTGGTGACAGATGAAGAGGATAAGTTGCTTGGAGTATCAACATAATGGAGGATAAGGAGATCACAACGGTCTTCTATAAGGTAATCTTGTTGATAGTTCCTCGGAAAGGATGATAGACTATATCTATCAAGTTTATTGCAACCAGTAGAGAGGTAGCTTAGTTTCTTTAATGATGCACTGTAAATCCAATACTTTGGATATTAGAAGGTGCACTTAAAGTTAACTTTGTCTATAAAAACTGGAGTTGGCAATATCTGTGATATTCTTACACATGTAGGAATGATTTCTGAGTTGCTCTCAAACAAGAGTTTTTATGTTTGTTTCATGTTGCATATGTGATTTATGAGTCTTAATTGCATCTAGTTTATGTGAAATCATTTCATGTATTATGTATGATGAGAAACAAGAACATGAGTCTTGCTAATCTATTGAGAAAATGAAGGAAAATACTAAAAACATGAGAAATATGTTTTGTATGTTTTGTGAAGAAATAGTCGCATGTATTTAATCTCATTTAAATATGGTGTTAAATACATGTTTTAATATGTGTGATTTGTTTTGCATTTCAACTTAAAGTTTCATGAAAAGAGAAATCGGCCTAGAAGTTGAAATGTGAAGCATGGTTCTTGTGTATAATGAAAGTATTCTATAGTATATAATAAAAAAATCTTAGAAGGAAGATTAGATATATTGATTTCATCCTTCTTGAATAAAGTTTCTTGTTGAAAATAGGTTGACTGAGACTAGTTGTTTATGATGAAGATAAACTTACGAAAATAAAATTTTCTAGTCTTAGTCATTTGTGCTCTGTGGTAAAACTAGCTAATGTGCTATATGAAACAAAAACATAGAAATCATGAACGTTAGATTTCTAGTTTTAGTTGTTAGCTTTTGGAAAACCACACTGTTGAAACTATGGTATGATTGAAAGATCTAAAGTGCTAGTTCTTTATGAATTTCGGTCCATAAGAAGATTGTTAGAGTTTACCCTAAAGTGACATAGAGAGTTTAGTCTATGCTCATTGTTGGAAGCCTTTTGAATTAATTTATACCATAGCTAGTTGTCTGATAATTTGTAATCAGTTGAAGATGAATATTGAAGTAATTTATGATGAATAAAAGTATGTTTTACGATTAATATAGATTGAGATGAAATGTGGGGGTTTAGCCCTTTAGTACTTTCATTGAAAAATAAAGTTATTAGAACATGTGAATGTTGAGCATGTAAAAAACTTATGTGTCGTTAAAACGCCAAAGTAATGGTCACTATGTTGTTCTAATTATTTGATGATTAATGTTCCAAGTCTGTAAGGGTGATAGGCTTGCTTGCTATTTATAACGCACCGTGATAATATCCATGAGGCTTGGTAATCAAATAGGTCGCGTGTTTGTAAGCTTGTTAAGCTTGCTTGATGCTTATATTGAAAATTGATGATAATAATGATTTGTAATGATTGAAGAATAGTTGCAAGCATATGAATGTAATTAACTGGTATGATGCTTTGATGAGTTCATCATGCTTGGCTATTTGTTGTTGATAAAACTGACTCTTGGATAAAGTTGTTCATGATACTATTGTTCATGCTTGTAAGAGTCAGTTTATAGAAACAAGTTTGATGATTTGCTTGACAAAAATCATCCTAAGTTTGATGATTTGCTTGACAAAAATCATCTTATGTTTGGTGATTTGCTTGTTGAAAACTCATCCTGTTATGATTGAGTGATCTATTGAAGGAAATCACTGAAAGGAATTATCATGAGATTGTGCACTATCATGAGTTTTCTTGGGTAAAATATAGCAGTGCAAGGTCTATGAGAGAGACCCACAGTAACATCTAAGGGGATGAGACTTTTCAATTGTTGTGAGCTCTATGTGGCGGGAACCCAATTCACTATTAGCAGAGATCCTATGAACGGAGTTCAATGTGGTAAAAACAAGTCACAAAAGAGTTCTATTCAGTACTATCACTCTCCCTATGGTGTTGTTGAAGATAGTACTTGCTGCAAGAATTAATGGTGAGATTTTGAGAATCTCTTAAGGAAAAATCATAGCATGTTGAATGGTAGTGTGAGCAGTACACACTTGATGAATTTCACCTATATAAGTATGGAGGTGGTGCCGCTTCCTGTGAGAGCCTGGAAAGCTCTCTAGAGTGTTTATGAACCCTGGCATAAGTGCACAGCCGATTTCGCACCACACTGCGAACTTGTTGAAGTGAGGAGATAATGACATGTCTCGTGGCTGTTCATATAAACAATAGTACAATATGATTTAAGACGAAGTTCATCCTATTCTCGTTTATATAACTCCACTTATACTACCAGTGATTCAAGACCACAAGTCATCGTATCCGTTATGTGTCATTGTCTTTGCATTGTTGTTAGAGAGGTTAGTTTGTTATCGTTCAGATATGTGATTATACAAGCTTGGATCATGTGGAGGATTGTTGGAAAAGTACTTAAAAATACTTTAAATCGTGTGATCCAACCTTGTATAATGTTATGTGTTCAATTGATAGGAGATTGGGTGAAGGTTGAAGTTTTTTATGAACAATGGAAGGAAATGGAAGCGTCCCAAACACATGAGGCGCTTCATGTGTTGAAGGAATTGTTCCAGAAAGCTTCCAGTACACTCAAACGCCTTCTATAGGCGTTTGTGTGACATGAAGCGCCTAATGTAGGTGTTCGAAGTGACATGAAGCGCCTAATGTAGGCGCTCGAAGTGACATGAAGCTCCTGATGTAGGCGTTCGAAGTGTTCCAGCAAGCTTCCAGAACACTTCTAACACCTACATAAGGCGCCTAAAGTGTCCGTCCGTTCATAAAAAATGCAACTCTTGCACCATATGACATCTCTTTTCAATTAGAATGATAAACAACGATTACCAACCAACTTGGAGGTTGAATTCTCTGCAGAAAGGTGTCTTTAAGGCGTTAATTAACCACTTGAAGCCTATATAAAGAAGGCTTTGACATGTTAAAGATAAAGATGGAAAAAACACTTGAAGTTGGTGAAACCTTAGAGAATTTCTGTAGGAAATTTATCCTCTCTTCTTCTTCTCTTCTTTCCTCTAACAACAATCACTTCTACGGGCAAGTCTAAACTTTCTCTTGGAGAGAAACCAAATGGAAGTAAGACGTTATATGCTGGGAATCATTTGTCTGAAGTTCACCTTGCTCAATGATGAAGGCAAAATTGCTTTAAGTTCAGAGACATCTCGAGTCTCATCTCGGCTTTATTCTTCTATTTGTCTTTCTGTCAAGCGTCATAACATTGTTGATTTCTTCATTCCAGCATCTTTGACTATTAAATAGTTGTTGGTTGCATATGTTTATTGTCACCAAATTCATTCGTATTCTTCAAATACCAGACCCCTTTGTATGATGTTCTTAGTCATTTTATTGATCATCAAATTCATGTCATAAAGTGATTTCATTTGAATATCTTTTATTCATGTTTGGTACCATATCGAGCCAAGGAGATCACAACATATCAGTAGTATACTGGGAGGTGCAACTAGTACTGTACCTTGGAGAACCACAGGGAAAGGAAAATTCACCATTCAATCTGCATACTACTTAATGCAAGCACTAGGGGGCAAAGAACGTCATAAAGTTTGGAGGGGGAAAATGGTCCCTTAAAGGACCACAAAAATCTCACATAAGAGCTTGCCATCGAAGGAGCTTCTGCATAAGAGGAGAGTTATTGTGATCCCTTGCGTGATTCTTGTGTAGTAGACTGTGAGTCTAATATGAATGATGTCAAAGATTGCATATGGGTGAAGAAGATATGGAATGGGCTGCTGCAAGACTGTCCTAGGCGAAGTTTTTTTTTTTGGGGAAAATGAGGCTGATCGATGGGCTGATTTCGATCTCACACGGGACACCGGAATTGGAGGGCGATGCTACATCTGAAGGGTCCAGACATGTGAAACAAGGAAAAGATATGGAAGACTTCTTTGTTTGGTTGGTGTCATACCAACTTTGACAAATACAAAGTAGCCATCAAATGAATAGTAAAATACATGTTTTATTCATCTTGGCTTGCTTATAAATAGGCATATTTTAGTAGAAGGAAGATATACCAAAAACCAAAGCAAGAAACAATTCAAGAGCTTCTTGAGAGAGAAGTGAGTGAAAGAAAATCGAAAGAAAAAAAAGAGAGTTGTGAGATTATACCAATCCGGTATAAGAAAATATTGAGTGTTTCAATTCTCTTGTGTTTCTCAAGTTTAAGTTTAAACTTGAGTTTTCTCTTGTATTCCCATTATTTCGAATAGTGGAAGTTGTTCTCACTGTCCGTGCTTTTTCCGTCCACAGAGAGAGGGTTTCCACGTAAATCTCAGTGTCCATATTTTATCTGGCATTTACGGTGAATTGTGATGAATACACCATGCACGTAATTTCTGTATAAGGAAGTCGGATTTTAAGAGAGACCATGTGTGACCCCTCAGACTAAACCTGGGATTTTACATGGAATGGTAATACTATCTAGGAGGTCATTGTGATCTTTCCTGGATTTTACTTTTTTAGCTTTTTATCTCGCTGTCATACTTGACGATTCTAGTGGGTAATGAATTACTATCCACGGTTTTATTCCGCTTAGAACCGGGTCGTTATTCCCAACAAGGGTATCAGAGCTTGGTTATTCAGTTCTTGATTTTCTTGAATATGGCAGAGATGAAATTCAATGTGACAAAATTCAGCAGAGATGATGGATTTTCCACTTAGCAGAAAAGGATGAAGGATTACCTTATACAACAAGATGTTCACAAAGCTCTTTATGGTAAAAAGAAAAAGGTAGAAGCATGAAAGATGATGATTGACACGACATGGATGATAAAGTCGCAAGTGCAATCCGCTTGCACATGTCAACGAAGTCCTGAACAATGTAAACGGAAACAATTCAGCCATGGAGATTTGGACAAAGCTAGAAAGCTTGTACATGTCCAAAACGATGACAAATAAATTGTATCTTAAGAAGCATCTCTACACACTCCAAATGAACGAAGGTACAAACTTTTTGTTTCATCTGAATGATTTCAATGACATATTATCTCAAACGGCGAGTCTTGGTGTTACTATAAGGCGATCATGCTCTTGAGTTCACTTCCACCCTCCTTCAATGGTTTGACAACCACTTTACTTTATGGTAAAGATACAATCACATTGAAAGATGTCACATAATCTTTATTGTTGTATATTACGATAATACAATCAGAGAAGTAAGAACAAACTCTTCTTACACAAGAAAGAGGAAGAAATTGAAATAGAAACTTCAACAGTCCTAATAAATCAAAAGATTATGACAAGTCTAGAGGTCGTTCCAAATCGAAAAGTAGAGTGAAGTGCTGGAACTATGGTAAGAGTGACCACCTTAAAAGGAATTGCAGGTCTTTGAAGCAAGACAAAGATCGAGGTCAAAAGCAGGTGGGAGATAATAGCACAACACCAATAGCGTCAAGTGATGACGGAGAAACAACATTGGTTTATCACCAAAATGAATGTTTGTCATGTCTCAAATATAGACCTTGAATAGATCGTGTATACAGATGCTTCGTATCATTGTGCTACTAGCAAGGAATACTTCTCCACATACAAAGTTGGAGACTTTGTTGTGTTGAAGATGAGATACAAACGCACCTCATCGATCATGGGAATAGGTGATATCATTGTGGAAACCTCACTTGGTTTCACATTCATATTACGAAATGTGCGACATGTTTCAGATATGATATTCAATCTTTTATCTGCAAGCGCACTGTACAAGGAAGGTTATGAGCATTTCTTTGGTAATACGACATAGAAACTTACCAAAGGTTCTCTCATGGTAGCAAAAGGGAAATTATGTTGTAATTTGTATAATACACACTTTAAGGTGTGTGAAGGTCAAATAAATACAGTAGAAGACTGTGATTCCCCAAATGTATGTCACAGATGTTTGAGACACATTAGGCAGAAAAAGTTGCAGTTACCGGCAAGGCAATCCTTAATACCTTTAGACAAAGGTAAATCACTAGACCCATGATTACTGCTTATTTGGAAAATAGCACTGTGTCTCTTTTTAGAAGAACTCCAGGATAAAAGAAAACAAATTGGAGTTGGTTCACTCTGACGTGTGTGGTCTCATTGAGGCGAAATCTTTAGGTGGAAACAAATACTTTGTTACTCTCATTGATGATTCTTCTAGAAAACATGGATCTAATTGATAAGAAATAAAAGTCAAGTATTCGAATGTTTTCAAAAGTTTCATGCAATGATGGAAAGAGAGACTGGTGAAAAGTTGAAATGCCTTCGCAGTGACAATGGCGACGAGTACATATCAGTAGAATTTGAAGAGTACTACACAAAAAATAGTATAAGACATGAAAAGACAGTTTCTGGTACTCCACAACACAACGGAGTTGCAGAACTGATGAATAGAACCATTGTAGAAAAAGTGCAATGCATGCTCAAAATGGCTAAATTTTCTAAATCATTTTAGGGGGAGGCTGTCAATACAGCTGTATACTTGATCAATCGATCACCTTCGGTTCCATTAAACTTTGACGTTCGAGAAGTAGTATAGAGTGGAAGAGAAGTAAGCTACGGTCACCTAAAAGTATTTGGATGTAAAACCTTCATGCATGTTCCAAGAGACCAGAGGTCAAAATTGGATGACAAAACTATTCCTTGTATCTTTTTGGGGTACGAAAATGAAGAATAAGACTTTAGGCTATGTGATCTTGGAAAGAAAAAAATCGTGAGAAGTAGAGATATCGTGTTCCAAGAACACGAAATGTTCAACGATACAGAAAAGAAGTCTATTGCAGAAAATGTTATAGAGGTAACATTTATTCCTTCATTGAACAATGACTCAAATGGAGGAAATATAAAAGAAACTGAAACATGTGATGATTCTGGTGATGTTGAGCAGGGGGAGGAAACCTCTTCTTCTCTTGAATTGGAAGATGTGGATCCTCAACCGAGAAGGTCTGTTAGAACACATGCACCTTCAATCAGGTATCTTAGTTCTCAATACATTCTTATAATAGATGATGGAGAACCAAAGAATTTTCAAGATGTACAATCTCAAAGAGATAAAGATAGTTGGACAAAAGCCATACAAAAAGAGATGGATTCATTGAAAAAGAATCGCACTTATGATCTAGTTCAACTTCCAAAAGAAAAGAAAGCCCTGAAAAACAAATGGGTCTTTAAGTTAAAGAAAGATGGCGATAAACTTGTGAAGTACAAAGCTCGATTGGTGATGAAATGTTTTGGTTAAAGGAAAAGTATCAACTTTGATGGAATCTTCTCACCATTAAAATAAGTTCTATTCGACTTGTACAACTATATGTAAAAACAGCTTTCTTGAATGAAGATCTTGACGAAGAAATATACATGGAACAACCAGAAGGCTTCACAGTCAAAGGCAAAGAAGACATGGTCTGCAAGTTGAAAAATAGTCTCTACGAATTGAAGCAAGAACCGCGAAATGGTACAAGAAGTTTGACTCATTCATTCTAAGTCAGAAATTCAAGAGAATAGTTGCTGATCCTTGTGTATATATTCAAACATACCCTGATGGTAAATTTATCATTCTTCTCTTGTATGTTGATGACATGCTGATTGTCGGAGAAGATGGCAACATGATCCAAATCTTAAAAAAACTGTCAGAAACATTTGACATGAAAGATTTGGATGTTGCAAAACGTATCTTGGGAATGAATATCATTTGAGATCGAGCAAAAGAAAAGTTTTGGTTATCACAGGAGGGATATATTGAACGAGTGCTTCAGCGGTTCAATATGGACAAAGCTAAGCCAATTGCAACTCCACTTGATGATCATTTCAAGCTTAGAAAGAGAGAGTGTCTTTCAACAGATAAAGAAGAAGAAGAAATGTCATCAATTTCATATTCTTCTGTAGTAGAAAGCTTGATGTATGTTATAGTCTACACAAGGCCAGACATTGCTCATACGGTAGGAGGAGTGAGTAGGTTTCTCTCAAATCCAGGAAAGACGCATTGGGAAGCAGTGGAATGGATCTTTCGATACCTTAGAGGAACTTCAAAATTATGCTTAATTTTTGGAGGTTCAGTATCAAATCTTGATGGATACGCAGATTCTGATATGGCTGGAGATCTATATGGTAGAAAATCTACTTCTGGTTAAATGTTTACATTTGCAGTGGGAGTTATATCTTGGTAGTCAAAACTTCAAAAGTGTGTATCGTTATCGACTACCGAAGCAGAGTACATTGCAGCTACAGAAGCTGGCAATGAGATGCTTTGGATGGAATGATGTTTACAGGATTTGAGGTTCAAACAACAACAATATATAGTATACTGCGATAGTCAAAGTGCTATTCACTTGAGCAAATATACAATGTATCATGCGAGAACCAAACATATCGATATGCAATATCATTGGATTTGAAATGCCACTGAGGAGGAACAATTCTAAATCAAGAAGATCCACATAGACAATAACCCTGCTGATGTAATGACAAAAGTCAATACAAAGAAGAAATTTAATTGATGCTTCAAGTAAGCTAGGATGGACTCCCAATGAAAGTTGAAGTATGCCTCTAGTCTGGAGGGGGAGATTTGAAGGGTCCAAACATGCGAAACAAAGAAAAAAAACGGAAGACTTCTTTCTTTGGTTTGTGGCATACCAACTTTGACAAATACAAAGTAGCTATCAAATGAATAGTAAAACATATGTTTTATTCATCTTTGCTTGCATATAAATAGGCATGTCTTAGTAGTAGGAAGATATACCAAAAACAAAAGAAAGGAGCAATTCAAGAGCTTATTGAGAGAGAAGTGAGTGAAAGAAAATAGAGAGAGGAAAAGAGAGTTGTGAAATTATACCAATCCGGTATAAGAAAATATTGAGTATTTCAATTCTCTTGTATTTCTCAAGTTTAAGTTTAAACTTGAGCTGTCTCTTGTATTCCCATTATTTCAAATATGGAACTTGTTCTCACTGTCCATGGTTTTTTCCTCCACAGAGAGGGTTTCTATGTAAATCTCAGTGTCCCTATTTTATATGGCATTTACGGTGAAATGTGATAAATATACCATGCGCATAATTTATGTGTAAGGAAGTCGGATTTTAGGAGGGACCGTATGTGATCCCTCCGACTAAACCTGAGATTTTATGTGGAATGGTAATACTGTCTAGGAGGTCATTGTGATTTTTCCCGCGTATTACCGAATCAGTTCACTTCACTTTTACTGTTTTTTATCTCGTTGTTATACTTGACGATTCTAGTAAGTAGTAAATTACGATCCACGGTTTTATTCCGCTTAGAACCGGGTAGTTATTCCCAACAACATCATGGAATTACATATATAGGAAGTTGTTTCTTCAATATGGAAGGAACACAATACGCTTGTTTTGGGGAGGTTTAGCCAACCAACACCAACACAAAATGCTAATTTCGATGATTCAGTGGAGTGCAGGTGAAATGAGAAAATGTTTGAATGCGAGGACAGTAGATGATTAGAAAGTAGCGTGATGTTGTATTTTTTGTTATTTTGAACGGCCTACTTGCTGATGTATAAGCTTGTGTAGAATTAAATCAAATGGGAATACACATTAGTCAACAATGTGTGAACATGATTATATTTTTCAAAATGGTGGGTAGCAATTTCAACTTTGCTTATTTTTGTTCACATAGCTTGTACCAACTTGGAATATTTTGTTCACATAGCTTCTACATATAAACATGTTTAGAATTTGCCTAGAAATAGGCTAGTTTCTTCAACATTGTAACACACCTTCAAACACAGTTTTAAGACTCCAAAACAGGAGCATTGTGTATTGAGCAAAGCTTTGTGTTCTTCTATTCTTCCTTCTTTCGATTTCTTAGCTATTTATCAATTCAAGTTCGTTCAAATTGGTATCAGAGCTTGTTTACGGTGAATTACGATAAATACAGAGTGCACGTAATTTCTGTTTAAGGAAGTCAGGGTTTAAGTGGGACCATGTGAGACCAATCCGTCTAAACCTGGGATTTTACATGGAATGGTAATACTGTTTAGGAGGTCACTGTGATCTCTCCTGGGTATTGCTGAATCGGTTCACTTCATTTTTTAGATGGAAGGAGAGAGAGTTTTCCAACCTTGTCCTGTTTTTATCTTTTATGGTAAAAGCACCTTTGATCAATGGATTATACTCATGAGAAAATTTTTTTGAAGTTCTCGGCATATGGGATGTCATAGAAAATGGATTTGACATTCCTGATGTGAGCAAGAAATTAAGTGACTAGGATGTCAAAGCTTTGGAGATAAAGATGAGGCAAGATCGTTTAGCTCGACATTATCTTAACAACCGAGTCAAGTTATCAGTCAACAAATTTATGGATACCAAATCTGCAAAGGATGCTTGGAGAATTCTTGTGAATATCAATACAGGAAGCAGCGAAGTTAAAAAAGTTTGCTTATAAGAATTTCGAAGACAGTTTATGGCTCAAATGAAAACAAACGAGTTTGTTGCAGATTTCATATCCAAAGTACGAGATATGGAAAAATAAGCACCAATGATGAAGTCATTATCGAAGCCCAACTTCTCCATAAAATGCTCAGATCTTTGACTCAAAAGTTTCACATGAAAAAATAGTCATTGAAGCTACCAAGGATGTTGACGAAACGACTATTGATCAATTGAAAGGTGAGTTACTATCTTATGAATCTCACTAGATCAGCAGTCTGTTGGTATTATAGAGGAAGAATTATAAGTTCAGGCAATTGTTTCGAAAGATCAAGGATTGTCTGCAAATCATGCTGAATCTAGTGAGAGCGGTCAAAATTTTTGAGATAGAGGACGTGGCCAAAGAAGAGGTCGTGGTAAAGGTAATCTTAATTATCAGCAAAATACTCATGTTTTTTATAAAGATAATCAAAATAACGATTTCCAAAAGGATAAATCAAAAATCCAATGCTTTAAATACAAAAAGTTTGGACATTTTCAAAGTCATTGTTGGTATAAGAATAGTCCAGAAACGCATGCGAAAATGGCTGAAAATGACAACACAAGTCATGAGACTTTGTTTTTGGCTGATTCGAGTGTTGAATTAAAACAAAAAATGAATGGATTTTGGATTCTGGTTGCAGCAATCATATGTGTGGAGATAAAGAAATGTTTACATATTTGGATACTTCTGTGAAAACTACGGTGAAATTTAGAAATAATTATGAGGTGCATGTTCTTGGTAAAGAGAGGATTGCCATTAGTTTGAAAGATGGTTCTTCTAACTTTATCTCTGATGTATTCTATTGTCATACCCCGTGATTTTTAAGCACGACTTTCAATACTCTAGGTCAACCGTGAATGCGATTTAATTAACGATGTAGATTGTGATACTTAGTTACTTAAAATATAGAAACATAAGAAGAAGGGGTTAAAAGTATAATTAAAGGTAATTAAAAGAAATTATCTAAAAGGTCCCTACTAAGGATAGGGGAGTTACCAAAACTTAGTATAACTCCCCATCTCAGCCTAAGGGGGGACGGTTAGAACACCAAAAAAGGAGAAGGAAAACCGCAGGATAAAGAGAGAGAGGAGAAGAAGAAGAAAAGGAAGAAAGAGCGACCAATCTAGGTGCAATCCATACCGAAATTCTGCAGTAAATCCGTAAGCTTAACTAGGAACAAAGGCAAGTAACCTTTCTATACGCTTTACGCTAATTTTTGTTACTTTAGGCCCTATGTTCTTACAAAGAGAAAACTTGGATCACACATTAGTAATCTTGACTTGCCTATGTTAAATGCTCACTATATGTAATTGTTGTTGCTAGTTGTGTAAAATCTTGTTCTTTGGGCCATATTTCTGAAAATAGTTATGTGGTGCTTTGTTGTTTGTCAAGCATGCCCATGAAAATGTATTCTTGATGTGTTTATTGTCTTGTTCTATTCTTGTGTTGGTTGTCTGCACCTAGATGTTTGAGAGTAAGTGCAGGAAATTGAAGGATGAATGATGGCATTGTTATAGACTTGTTGTGCTGGGAATGTTGATGGTATCTTTTGAAGGTTGTGAATGATAGAAGGTTAAGAGTGGATATTATTAGACAAACTAAGCATCAATTCATGTTAGATGTGTGTTAAGTATGGTGAATCTAGATGGTAAGATGGATCTTGAGAGGTTTAGCATGAAAGGGTTGAAGGAGGAAGGAGATGGGAGGAAGTTACTGCAGAAAAACTGCAGTTTAGAACCGTCAGAACACTTCGAACACCTACATTAGGCGCTTCAAGACACATTAGGCGCCTAATGTAGGCGTTCAATGTGTCCCAGAGCATCCGCGTACACTTCGAACACCTACATTAGGCGTTCTATGTCACATTAGGCGCTTCATGTAGGCGCTTCATGTAGGCGTTTGATGTATACGGCACATCCTCGAACACTTCGAACGCCTAGTATAGGCGCTCCAAGTCACTTTAGGCGCCTCATGTGGCGTTCCAAGTGTACTGGAAGTCTTTTTGACCCTTTAGGCGTCCTATTTATGGGTAGTAACTTTATACACTTATTATGAACATAAAATGCAAGGGTATTTGAGGTGTAATTGAGGCGTAGATGGTAAGTTTGATTAAGTAAGAATAAGATTGAATCCCAAGTGAATTAGCGAGGCGAACGGACTTGGAAAGATACGAACATGGAGTGTTTGAGGTGCAAGACCGTATACTTGATATGTAAGATGTATGTGTGTGTGTGTTACATGCTTGATACGAAGTTACATGTGCATCATGCATCATGACATGGGCACTTGCATTTGATTTGAGAATTGCTTTGCGAAAGAACATGTGTGTACAAGAGAAGTTTAAAGTTTTCGAAAGACAAAATGGCTGCTGGTTGATCGCAGGTTATAAAAGTCACGCATGCGAAAGCAGGGTATAAAAGCGTGACCTGTGAATCAACAGCAGGGTATAAAATATGTTATGGGGCCGTGGACCTATCAGCACGGAAAATAAAATATTTTATGGGGCCGTGGACCTATCAGCACGGATATATGATGTATGTAATGGGGCCGTGGACCTTTCAGCACGGGGTATAAAGTTATATGTTATGGGGTCGTGGACCTTTCAGCACGGGGCATAAAGTTCTGTTTGCTGTGGACTGATCACCCACAGGGTATAAAGTTCTGCTACGCGAAGAATATGATAAGAAGAGTTATGAAATGTTTTGTCAAATGACACGCATGACATGTTTATGAAAGAAGACATATGCGCATGGGTGTTGTGTGTGATTTTAAAGAAGTACATGCATCATGATACACGAAGCATAAGATTGATGTGCAAGAGATGTGACTAGCTTATGACTTGCTTATGATGATATGTTGTTTTAGTACATGTTTATTCTCGTATCCGTGTATCATTTATGTGTCTTATATGTTTTGAGGCATTCTTATAAAGATACTACTTGCTAACCCGAGCACCTTATTTTGGGCTATGATCTATACACTGGTGACTCGTCGTGTGTGATCCCGTAAGGTGTATAGACGGGTTACTTGCTGGCGATAATTTCGCTAAGATCAGATACTCTATTCCTTTTCAGGTGAGTCGGAATATGAAATGATATTTATCGAAGACGATGGCGAGTGGGCTCAGTGGGATGATGGACATGGAAGTAGATAGATGTTTGCTTACTTTCTTTATGTTGGAAAACTTGATGTTTATTATGTTGTACTGGAGGATAAGTTAGACAGTTGTCTGAACACCCTTTTATTTCTGCTGTACTTTCTGGTTTTATTAATGATGATGAAGTTTTAAATTTGATGACGTTTCTGCTGATTTATCTTACGTCATGAATGATGTACGTTTGATCTGCTTTGACGCTTCGTAGTTCTCATAGTAGACTACGGCAGGTGCACTGGTTCCGATGACGGTATCGGGCTGGGGCGCTACAGGTGGTATCAGAGACTAGGCTTCAGATCTATCTCGGAAACTTAGGTTCATGATGTTTTAGACACCTAAGTTATGATTCTTCCTTAAGGTTGATCCTTAGTTATAAGTACGGATCTCTCTAGAGTTTAAGTATGATTTGGGTTGGGTGTGTGAGAGCGCGTTTATCATCTAATGTCGTATTAATAGTTTTACCACATACCTCACCCATTCTTACGAGTTCAAGTTTTTAGTAACTTGTTGTATTTACTGAATGCTAATGCAAGGTTAACCTTTCAGAGAAATATGCCTCCAAGAAGAAATAACACATGCAACTCTGGCAATGGACAGGAGAACCAGCCACCACAAGTGGTTTTAGCCCAGGTGCTCACTGATGCATTAACGGTGATCGCATAAGGGTTTGCTCAGCAGCATCAGCCTCCGCCGCCTCCACCACCACAGCACAACATCCGTTTCTTCTACAGAGAGATGAGGAAGATGAGGGTGCCGGAGTTTGGAGGATGTACTGATCCTGAGGAGGCTCAACACTGGTTGGCTGAGGTAGAGAAGTGTTTTCGATTGGTGCAAGTGCCTAAAGAGATAAAGGTAGATGTGGCCACACCCCTTTTGTGTGGCAAAGCTGGCAAATGGTGGGCTGGGATGGTGTTGAGAATGACCCCACCTATCTCATGGGCACAGTTCTGTGATGTTTTCCTGAAATACTATGTGCCTGAGACTGCGATACTGGATAAAATAAGGGCATTTGATCGGTTGGAGCAAGGAAGGATGACGGTGTCAGAGTATGCGGATCGTTTCCATGCTTTAGGTAAGTTTGCCCCTGCGATTATGTCCGACAATCGCCTTAAGATGACAAAGTTTGAGAGGGGTTTGGACTCAAGGATACAGTCGGCAATAGTGAACGCGGGAATGAAAACTTACGAGGACATGTTGGATGCGTGTTTCCGAGTTGAGAGCGATTTTCGCAGGGTGGCAGCGCGAGCAGTTAGTGAAGGGTCATCTGATAGAGGCAAGAGGTCAAGAGAGGAGGTTAGAGTTGGTGGTAGACCCAGACGTTGGGTCAAGATTCCAAAGAGGGGTCCAGTTGGAAATTTTCAAAGACCCCTAGTGCAAAATCCAGTAGTTCAGCAGGCTATAGGAGTTTGCCCTCATTGCAACAAGAACCACGTCGGAGAGTGTAGGAAAGTGGCAGGAGCATGTTTTTGATGCGGTCAAGTGGGTCACATGATTAGGGACTGTCCGGAGATGAAGAAAAATAATCCGGGAGAAGCGGCTCAGCAACCGAGAGCAAAGCCACGAGCAAATGCCCATGTACATCTCATGACGGACACAGATGTGCAAAAGGCTACCGATGTAGTAGCAGGTACCATTTGAATTAAGTTTAAATCATGATTGAATTAAGTGTTTACGTGTGTAACTTTTTGTGTAAAACTTTATATGGCCTTAGGTGCGGTTTTAGTAAATAAGATGCCTGCCAATGTACTTTTCGATAGCGGCGCAAGCCACTCCTTTGTAGCGAAGAGATTCACTAAGCACCTTGGTAGTTTGCCTGAATGGTTAGAAGCTCTGTATCGTGTTCAAGCGGCCGGAGATCAGGTTATGGTTTCGTATCAGCAGTATCGAGATTGCGAGTTAGAGTTTGAAGGCCAAACGTTCTCCGCCACACTGATCCCTATTCAGATATACGACTTTGATGTTATATTGGGAATGGACTGGATGGCCAAGCATCATGCCAATATTGATTGTCGATTGAAACAAGTGACAATCAAGAACGCTAAGATGGAAGAGGTAACGTTTCAAGGGGAACCGGAACGAAAGAAAGTTCCCAAGAAGGTGTATGTGTCGGTTGCACAAGCGTGCAAAGCCTTAAGGAAAGGTGCTGAGGGATTCTTAGTGTATGCAATGGATGTTACTCGGGAGGTACCGTCCATTGAGCAAATTCAAGTGGTCAATGAATCTCTTGATGTGTTTCTGGAAGATTTACCAGGAGTACCACCCCCGAGAGAAGTTGAGTTCGAGATTAACGACAGCTCTAGTATTGGCTCAACCCTCCGGAACTGATGGTTTTGTGATTTACAGTGATGCATCAAAGAATGGTTTAGGTACGTAAACTGTAGTATAAGATTATGATCTTGCATACCAGTTAAGTTTAGACTAATACCTTGTTTGTAGGTTGCGTTTTGATGCAAAATGAACGAGTCATCGCATATGCCTCAAGACAGCTTAAGCCTTATGAGCAAAATTATCCCACACATGATCTCGAGCTTGTCGCGGTGGTGTTCGCCTTGAAGATCTGGCGGCATTACTTATATGGAGAAAAGTGCGCGGTATTCACGGATCACAAGAGTTTAAAGTATTTATTCTCCCAGAAAGAATTAAACATGAGGCAACGGAGATGGTTGGAGTTGCTAAAAGACTACGATTTGACAATCTATTACCACCCAGGAAAGGCTAATAAAGTGGCAGATGTGTTAAGTAGGAAGTCCAGCCATACCCGATAATCACCATTGGAAAGAGAGATAGAGGAATTCGGGTTAGATTTGGTTGACTCCACAGTGAATATTTTGACAACATTGACCATTACACCAAATTTGGTTGAGCGGATAAAAGAGGCTCAGAAGGATGATAAGACCCTCAGTGAAATAATGGAAAGGGTGAAACATAGTCAAGTTGAAGGATTTCGGACCAAAAAGGATGGGAGCTTATGGTTTAGAGAAAGATTGTGCGTACCTGATATTGACGAACTTAGAAGGGAAATTTTGCAAGAGGCTCACGGTTCAAGGCTATCAATACACCCTGGTAGCACCAAGATATATAGAGACCTCAAGCAATACTATTGGTGGTCCGGGATGAAAAGACATATTGCGGAGTTTATAGAGAGGTGTTTGGTTTGCCAACAAGTCAAGGCGGAACACCAATGGCCTGGTGGCTTGTTGATGCCATTGGAAATTCCAGAATGGAAATGGGAACATGTCACGATGGATTTCGTAGCTGGTTTACCAAAGACAAGAAGTGGATATGACATGATTTGGGTCATCGTGGATCGTTTAACAAAGTCTGCCCATTTCCTACCCGTTTCAAGTGAAACACCTCTTGACAAGTTAGTGAATTTATATATGGAGAATATTGTTAGTTTGCATGGTGTTTCAGTAAGTATAGTGTCCGATCAGGATTCACGGTTTACATCTAAGTTTTGGACAGCATTCCAGAAAGCCATGGGTACGGAATTAAGGTTGAGTACAGCGTATCATCCCCAAACTGATGGACAATCCGAGCGGACTATTCAGACCTTGGAAGATATGCTAAGAGCTTGCGTTTTGGATTTTAAAGGGAGTTGGGATGGAATGGTAAAGCTAATGAAGTTTTCTTATAACAACAGTTACCATAGCGCAATTGATATAGCTCCTTTTGAAGCATTGTATGGGAGGAAATGTAGGTCCCCGGTTCATTGGGACGAAGTAGGTGTGAGGACTATCACCGGACCTGAGCTATTGGAGAAAACGCTAGGAAAATTGAAAGTCATCCGGGAAAGACTCAAGGCAACTCAGGATCGCAACAAGAGTTGGGCAGATTCCAAATGACGACCATTGGAATTTGATGTGGGTGAAAAAGTTTATTTGAAGGTATCACCTACAAAGGGTGTCATAAGGTTTGGAGTAAAAGGCAAGCTAAGCCCTCGTTTTATTGGTCCTTACGAAATACTTGAGAAGGTGGGAGCCTTGGCTTATAGGTTAGCATTACCTCCGGTGTTGGCGCAAGTTCACAATGTCTTTCACGTATCACAACTAAGGAAGTACGTGACGGATCCAAGTCATGTACTTGAAGCTCAACCTTTGGAACTTAAGGACGATGTTACATACGAAGAGTTACCCGTAAAAATTATGGACCGAAAGGATCAAGTGTTGAGGAAGCGAGTGATTCCTTATGTAAAGGTCCAGTGGAGCAACCACACAGAGCGTGAGGCCACTTGGGAACTCGAAGATCAAATGCGGGAGAAGTATCCTCGACTCTTTGATTAAGGTACGTAAGTTTCGAGGACGAAACTTTTTGTAAGGGAGGTGGAATGTCATACCCCTGTGATTTTTAAGCACGACTTTCAATACTCTAGGTCAACCGTGAATGCGATTTAATTAACGATGTAGATTGTGATACTTAGTTACTTAAAATATAGAAACATAAGAAAAAGGGGTTAAAAGTAGAATTAAAGGTAATTAAAGAAAATTATCTAAAAGGTCCCTACTAAGGATAGGGGAGTTACCAAAACTTAGTATAACTCCCCATCTCAGCCTAAGGGGGGACGGTTAGAACACCAAAAAAGGAGAAGGAAAACCGCAGGAGAAAGAGAGAGAGGAGAAGAAGAAGAAAAGGAAGAAAGAGCGACCAATCTAGGTGCAATCCATACCGAAATTCTGCAGTAAATCCGTAAGCTTAACTAGGAACAAAGGCAAGTAATCTTTCTATACGCTTTACGCTAATTTTTGTTACTTTAGGCCCTATGTTCTTACAAAGAGAAAACTTGGATCACACATTAGTAATCTTGACTTGCCTATGTTAAATGCTTACTATATGTAATTGTTGTTGCTAGTTGCGTAAAATCTTGTTCTTTGGGCCATATTTCTGAAAATAGTTATGTGGTGCTTTGTTGTTTGTCAAGCATGCCCATGAAAATGTATTCTTGATGTGTTTATTGTCTTGTTCTATTCTTTTGTTGGGTGTCTACACCTAGATGTTTGAGAGTAAGTGCAGGTTATTGAAGGATGAATAATGGCATTGTTATAGACTTGTTGTGCTGGGAATGTTGATGGTATCTTTTGAAGGTTGTGAATGATAGAAGGTTAAGAGTGGATATTATTAGACAAACTAAGCATCAATTCATGTTAGATGTGTGTTAAGTATGGTGAATCTAGATGGTAAGATGGATCTTGAGAGGTTTAGCATGAAAGGGTTGAAGGAGGAAGGAGATGGGAGGAAGTTACTGCAGAAAAACTGCAGTTTAGAACCGTCAGAACACTTCGAACACCTAATTAGGCGCTTCAAGTCACATTAGGCGCCTAATGTAGGCGTTCAATGTGTCCCAGAGCATCCCCGTACACTTCGAACACCTACATTAGGCGTTCTATGTCACATTAGGCGGTATACATCGAACGCCTAGTATAGGCGCTCCAAGTCACTTTAGGCGCCTCATGTGGCGTTCCAAGTGTACTGGAAGTCTTTTTGACCCTTTAGGCGCCCTATGTATGGGTAGTAACTTTATACACTTATTATGAACATAAAATGCAAGGGTATTTGAGGTGTAATTGAGGGGTAGATGGTAAGTTTGATTAAGTAAGAATAAGATTGAATCTCAAGTGAATTAGCGAGGCGAACGGACTTGGAAAGATACGAACATGGAGTGTTTGAGGTGCAAGACCGTATACTTGATATGTAAGATGTATGTGTGTGTGTTACATGCTTGATACGAAGTTACATGTGCATCATGCATCATGACATGGGCACTTGCATTTGATTTGAGAATTGCTTTGCGAAAGAACATGTGTGTACAAGAGAAGTTTAAAGTTTTCGAAAGACAAAATGGCTGCTGGTTGATCGCAGGTTATAAAAGTCACGCCTGCGAAAGCAGGGTATAAAAGCGTGACCTGTGAATCAATAGCAGGGTATAAAATATGTTATGGGGCCGTGGACCTATCAGCACGGATATATGATGTATGTAATGGGGCCGTGGACCTTTCAGCACGGGGTATAAAGTTATATGTTATGGGGCCGTGTACCTTTCAGCACGGGGCATAAAGTTCTGTTTGTTGTGGACTGATCACCCACAGGGTATAAAGTTCTGCTACGCGAAGAATATGATAAGAAGAGTTATGAAATGTTTTGTGAAATGACACGCATGACATGTTTATGAAAGAAGACATATGCATGGGTGTTGTGTGTGATTTTAAAGAAGTACATGCATCATGATACACGAAGCATAAGATTGATGTGCAAGAGATGTGACTAGCTTATGACTTGCTTATGATGATATGTTGTTTTAGTACATGTTTATTCTCGTATCCGTGTATCATTTATGTGTCTTATATGTTTTGAGGCATTCTTATAAAGATACTACTTGCTAACCCGAGCACCTTATTTTGGGCTATGATCTATACACTGGTGACTCGTCGTGTGTGATCCCGTAAGGTGTATAGACGGGTTACTTGCTGGCGATAATTTCGCTAAGATCAGATACTCTATTCCTTTTCAGGTGAGCCGGAATATGAAATGATATTTATCGAAGACGATGGCGAGTGGGCTCAGTGGGATGATGGACATGGAAGTAGATAGATGTTTGCTTACTTTCTTTATGTTGGAAAACTTGATGTTTATTATGCTGTACTGGAGGATAAGTTAGACAGTTGTCTGAACACCCTTTTATTTCCGCTGTACTTTCTGGTTGTATTAATGATGATGAAGTTTTAAATTTGATGACGTTTCAGCTGATTTATCTTATGTCATGAATGATGTACGCTTGATCTGCTTTGACGCTTCGTAGTTCTCATAGTAGACTACGGCAGGTGCACTGGTTCCGATGACGGTATCGGGCCGGGGCGCTACATCTATGTACCAAGTTTACATCATAATTTAGTGAGCATTGGATAGTTATCTCTAAAAGGCTATAGCATAGTCTTCGATCATGGAGTTTGCACAGTAAGTGATCCGAGGAAAGGATTAATTGCAAAGATAAACATGAATAATAGTCGTTTGCTTTCGCTGTCAATCAACTGTGGCAGTTTACCTTGCTTTAGTTCTATGACATATGATGATACATGGCTATGGCATCTAAGATTTGGACACTTGAATATCAGAAGTTTGAAGTTTATTTTCATAAATAAATCTGTTTTAGGATTGCTAAATATTGATTTTCCACATAAATTTTGTGAGTCATGTACATTGGGAAAGCAACACAGATTTTCGTTTCCAAAGAATAAGGCCTGGGGGCTAGTACACCACTGGAGTTGATCCATTCAGACTTGTGCTATATAGAAGTATCTAAAAATGGTGGTTGTAAGTATTTTATAACTTTTACTGATGATTTTAGTCGGAAATCATGGGTATATTTTCTTAGAATCAAATCTAACGCATGTGTTACGTTCAAAAGTTTTAAAGTGTACATTGAAAAATAAAGTGGTTTTGTGATCAAACTTTGAGAACAGACATAGGAACTGAGTATACTGTTTGTGATGATTATCTAGAGAGAAATAACATTAAGTATCAAGTGACAGCAATATATACACCTCAACAAACGGGGTGGCAGAAAGAAAAAATAGAACAGTTATGAACATGGTAAGATCAATGATGCATTAAAAGAATCTACCAATATCATTTTGGGCCTAGGCCGTTGCTTGTGTTGTCTATGTCTTGAACAGGTGTTCTACAAGGAGTAGTGCAGAAGGAAAAACTCCTTACGAGGTATGGACAGGTCCGAAACCAAATATTGGACATTTGAAAGCATTTGGTTGTAGTGATTATGCTCATGTTCCAGATGTTTTGAGGAAGAAATTGGATGATAAATCTGAAAAATATGTTTTTATTAGATATTTTCATGAAACAAAAGGATATAAACTTTATAATCCTGTTACCAGAAAAGTTTTTATCAGTCGAGATGTCATTTTTAAAGAGATGGGGGCTTAGGATTGGCTAAGAAAGAGCATGAGAAAATAGAAAATTCTTCATTTTCTCCGATTGTTGATTTTCGTATACAGGAACCATAACCATCAAGAGAGGATATTATGTCTACACAATTATCGAGTCGCCCACAACGAGAGAGGCGATTACCATCCAGATTGCAGGATTATGAAATTGGTAATGACAATGAATTATTTGATGAAGAAGTTGTGAATTTTGTATTATTTGCATATTGTGATCCAATGACCTTTGAAGAAGCTTTCAGAAATGATAATTGGATTCATGTCATGGATCAAGAGATTCATGCTATTGAAAAAAATAATATATGGGAATTGACTACTCTTCCACAAGGGGAAAAACCATTGGAGTCAAATGGGTGTGCAAGACAAAATACAAAGCAAATAGAGAGATTAATCGCTTTAAAGCAAGACTTGTTTCAAAATGATACAAATAAAAAGCAGGTATTGATTATTTTGAGTTCTTTGCTCCTGTTGCTAGACTTAACACCGGTTAAAGAAAAGTTGGAGTTAACAAAAGATGCTACCGGTGAGCTAGTTGATCCTACATACTTCCGAAGACTGGTTGGAAACTTGAGATATTTGATTGCAACTAGGCCGGATATAACATATGGTGTTGGACTTATCAGTCGTTTCATGGAGTCACCGTGTCAATCACACTTACAATCAGCTAAATGGATTTTGAGATATATCAGAGGTACAAAAACTCATGGTATATTCTATTCTTGTGCTAATGATATTTCTCTTCTGGGGTACACAGACAGTGATTGGGCTGCTAACACCATAGAAAGAAAAAGCACATCAGATCATGCATTTTTCTTGGGATCCGGTGTGTTCTCATGGTCTTCAAAGAAACAACAAGTCGTGGCTTTATCTACTGCTGAAACAGAGTATATAGCAGCATCAAATAGTGCTACACAAGCGCTATGGCTTAGACGAATTTTTGGTTTTCTACATCGTGAACAAGATAAACCAACAAATATTTATTGCAGTAACAAATCAACAATTGAATTATCAAAGAATTCAGTCTTTCATGGATGAAGCAAACGCATTGATATCAAGTTTCACTTCATTCGTGACCTAGTTCGTGAAAAGGAGATTGCCATCGATTATTGTCCAACTGAAGAACAAGTTGCGAATATTTTTACAAAGCCATTGAAGACGAAATCATTTTTCAAGCTGAAGAAAAAGTTTGTAATGATCAAGTTTGAAGATTTTGATTTAAGAGAGGCAATGTCGAATTGAATCAAATGGGAATACACATTAGTCAACAATGTGTGAACATGATTATATTTTTCAAATGGTAGGTAGCAATTTCAACTTTGCTTATTCTTGTTCACATTAGCCTTTACCAACTTTTAATATTTTGTTTGCATAGCTTTTACATATAAACATGTTTAGAATTTGCTAGTTTCTTCAACATTGTAACACACCTCCAAACACAATTCTAAGACTCCAAAACAGGAGTATTGTGTATTGAGTAAAGTTTTGTGTTTTCTATTTTTTCTTCTTTCAATTTCTTAGATATTTATCAATTCAAGTTCCTTCATCTTATATATGGTGTATAGCATATGTGCTTATTCCATTTGTAATAGTTGCTCGTTTGGTTAATGAAAGATCCCTCTCCGACAAAAACAGAGAAAAAGAAAGAAAGGTTAACCTTAGTTCCATCACTTGAGATCTGACCACTGTTACCTTAGGTTGCTTGGTGTGATCAACCTTTTCCTTGAAAATTTTTGGCCAACATGTACATTTAATGTATGGCAGGTTACACGATCACTACAAATATCTCTACACATTTATAACGGCCTAGGTTAATATATTTTTTTTTCAAGATGAGCTTTCGTGCTTTTTTCTTTTATTTTCAATATCTAGTTTTATCTATGAACACATGTATGCGTGTATGTATTTTGCAACCCACATGAATGTAGACATAGACAGAGCCCAACATACAAATATTAGGACATTTTACTGATAGTCATATAGATGATGTATGATATGGATTATGAACTCTGCTAATGACTTAAACTTCATGAATTTGATATCCCATACAAGTTTTGAAAGAGTTGTTTATTAAGACATGTAACTCAATTTTATCATTTATAAAACTTACTATCACTAATGAAATAAATAGAAACCATAGAGGTTAAAGGATTTAAAGGTGATGGTAGCAAAATTGTTTTAAAAGATTGGATGGTGAGTGAAGACGATAAGAAAGACGCGTGTCCTGTACTAAAAAAGGGCCGTCGGTGTGAAAAGTCAACCTCAGATGCCAATAATAAGCCACGGCCATTGGTCTCCGTTGAAAGTCATTTCAGTTCCAAGTCGCCACTTAAGACTAGTCTTTGTCATGTATGTACATTGAGGCATCAGTGGGGCTCCATTCACTGCTCTTTTAAATAGTAGTATCAATAACCAACAAACTTGTATGCTTCAACCCAAATATTCGGCCTCTCATAAATTATCTTAAAGACAATTCAACCCTTCCCTCTTTCAATCTACTGTTCCGGATCTGTTGGAAAAAGAATGCTTCAACCAATATACCTCCCTCTCCTCACCCTCTCTGCATTCTTTCTCTTCAACCTCCAAACCCTCATAACAACAGCTGCAGCAGCAAAATGCCACCCGGACGACGAAGCCGGCTTGCTTGCCTTCAAGTCCGGTATCACTTCCGATCCTTCCGGCTTGCTTGTTTCATGGAAGCAGGGAACTGACTGTTGCAACACCTGGACGGGCATTACTTGTTTGCAAGACAATCGTGTCACTGCCCTTACGCTCGTAGGACAACCCCAGAATTCCAGCAGCTTTTTATCTGGCACTATCTCCTCTTCCCTATCAAAACTCCAATTTCTAGATGGGATTTACCTCCAAGATCTCAAAAATATATCCGGCTCATTTCCCCTGTTTCTGTTCAATCTGCCTAGGTTGCTCTTTGTTTACATCGAAAACAATCTGCTCTCAGGACAGTTGCCGGTAAACATCGGTAAACTGTCCAAACTTGAAGCATTTAGCGTGAAGGGAAACAGGTTTTCCGGGGTGTTACCCACTTCAATTGGTCAGCTGAATCAGTTGACTCAGCTCAAACTCGGCGGCAATCTTTTCTCTGGCACCATACCTTACAGCATCGGCAATATCAGTAGCTTATCTGTACTCAGCTTGGATCAAAACCAGCTCACAGGAACCATACCCGATTTCTTCACCGGATTGACCAACCTCAGAATCTTCAACGTTTCTTACAATAAGCTCACCGGGAAACTTCCAACAAGCATTTCTAAGTCTGCAACTATACTACAATACCTTGTGGTAGGCCATAATTCTCTGACAGGCCAAATCCCTGAATTTCTTGGAAGCTTCCATGCTTTGGATACTCTGGATTTGTCCTGGAACAAATTCCAGGGAGTTGTGCCCAAGAGTTTTGCAAATTTGACAAAAATCTTCAATCTTGATCTGTCTCATAATTTGTTAGTGGATCCCTTTCCAGAGATGAAAGTGAAGGGCATTGAGTCTCTTGATTTGTCGTATAATCAGTTCCATTTGGGGGATATTCCAGCATGGGTCACTTCTTCTCCCATAATATACTCTCTCAAGCTAGCCAAATGTGGCATCAAGATCAATCTTGATAACTGGAAACCGAAGGAGACGTATTTCTATGACTACATTGATTTATCCGAGAACGAGATTACAGGGAGTCCAGTAGGGGTGTTGAATCGGACGGATTATTTGGTGGGGTTCTATGCTTCAGGGAACAAACTGAAATTCAATTTGGCAAGTCTTAGAATTTTGTCATCTTTGAAGTACTTGGATTTGTCAAGAAATCTGGTTTATGGAAACGTGCCGAAAGCTGTGTCCGGGCTTAAAAAGTTGAACGTCAGTTACAACCATTTGTGTGGGCAGCTCCCCAAGACCAACTTTCCTGCAACTACATTTGTTGGGAATGACTGTTTATGTGGTTCTCCTTTACCACCTTGTAAAGTCTGATTAATTATGCTGCTAATAAAGAGGAAGTAATGTTTCTCTTCTCATTAGCTTATTTTGATAAAGCAGCCAGAAGAGGTCTGCCTGGAATAAACAAATATTGTTAGTATTTTCTCTCACATGCTTGTGCTTTATGCAGTGTACGCGTTTCCTTACATCAATTATTGAATATAATTTGAGAAAGAAACTGTTCTAACTAGTTGTACTTGGTCACAAGAACCACAATAGTTTCATGATTCTTTCGCACGAGCTTCATTGGAGAAATTTAATATAATATTGTAGTTTTAATAAGAATTTCCTAAAATATAATAGGTTCTGGGAAAATTTCTGAAACAAGAGGCAATTGGCAATGGCGTCCTAGAAGTCCCTACACGTACTTGGCAATGCCGTCTAAGAAGCCACTATTGGACGGTAGTGCCAAATGTGTCTAAGGAAATATGTTGTTTTTGGGTCAAAAAAGCTATTTCTTGATTGCACCCAGACCTGGACGCGTCTACCAGCCCGGACGATACCGTCATGTCTGTCCAAGGGCCTAGACACAATAAATGTTTATTTATGAAATTTTATCTGATCGCGATGATAATGGGATGAAGAAACCAACTAGAAAATCTATTTCAAGTATTCACTAATTGAAAATGGTCGCAAAATCCCAATCGATTTCCTATTACGGAGGTGAAACTATGCCCGCACACAATGGAATATCATATAGTAGTGGAGCTACAAAAATGATGAGGATGTCAAGCGATATCATATACAGAGATTTCAAAGAGAGAATCAAGTCAAGAATGAAGCTGGATGCAGATATTGATGAAATCAAGCTGGTCTGTCACCACATCTTCGAGCCTAATGCTGCAGATTACATTAACAACTTGTTTAAGATTTCTGACCAAGAAGACTTGGAAACTGCTCTAGAAATACCAGCTTGTTGTCCAACTCTTACAGCTGTGGAGATATACGTGACTGTGAATGGTGTTCCACCACCCCTGCAACTATTGTTGGTGCTACTATGTCATAGATGTTGTTGTCAGATCTACGAAGTTTGTGGTTGGAAGTTGCTCTTCACATGCAAATGTATAAGATTAAACAAATAAAAAAGATAGAGAAAACAAAGACGACGACGACGATGATGATGAAGAAGAATTCGAGGACGATGAAGATGAAGAAAATGATCTAGATGACCTAATAAATAAAGAGGACGAAGAAGAGGTACCTCGGCCAAGGGTACCTCACTTTAACAAAAATGTTTCATTTTTGGAAGACTACGGAGACTTAGAAGACATGCTCATTCATGGAAACAGCGGGATTAGACATCGTCTTTGGGGGAGAGTAAATTTAATCACATAGAAGAGATGATGTTATTCAAAACCAAAAAAGACGTACGACATGCTATGCAATTATTGTCTGTTAAGCATAACATGCATATCAAGGTTGTGGCAAGTACGAAAGAATATTAATACGTTAGGTGCGCACATTAGAAGACCCAAGGTTGTCACTTGTCAGTGGTGTCTTAAAGTAAGCATTAGGCGAACACATCAATATTGGGAGATCGAAATTTTCTGTGAACATTATAGTTGCACAAATGTTAACATGATATCGGATCACAAGAATGTCAATTTAAGAATAGTTTGGAGGATGATTGGAGAACACATTAGCCAAAACATAGAATTTAGAACTCAAGATGTATGTGAAACCATAAAGAGATATTTGAATGTGGACATCAATTTACCAACAGGCATCGTTGGGAAAAAATCTGCAATAAAAATGGTGTATTGTAGTTGGCTTGAATCTTTGACTTGTCTCGCTACATGGTTGTGATTAAGCCATCAAACAAAAGGACCATAGTCCGATGGAGACATAATTCAAAGTTGAGAAATGCGAACCAGAAGGTATTTGGTTCAGTTTTTTAGGCAATTTTAGAGTTTAGACATTGTCATCCTATGATATCGGTAGACGATATGCATTTGTATGACAAGACCAGGGAGAAACTTCTGATTTCGGCTGCGGCTGCTGCTGTTGATCACATATTTTCATTATCTTATGCTATTGGTGACGAGGATAGTGAGCATAATTAGGAGTGGTTGTTTCAAAATATCCATGAACATGTACTTAGTGACATGTAAGGCATATATCTGATTTTATATCGATCTACAAGACTTCAGGTTGTCATAAGCCAAGATCCTACTTGACAACCACCTTCTGCCTACCATAGATATTGTCTCTTTTATATCAAAGCTGATTTTGTAGGTAAATATCCTTAGAGATAATTTACACATATTGTATGTGTTGTCTTCATAATAAGCTGCTTAAGCCGTCCAAGATTTGAACTTCACAAGAAAATTTGTGTAAGGCTTTGAGCAACATGATTGGGGAGCTGGCACATTGAAACAAGGTGCACATGTTTAATGAATGTATGGTGAAGCTGAAGGAGCTGAGTGAAGCCACGTACAATTATCTTGTGTGAATGCCATTTGACACATGGACACTTCCCACGATGTGGGTTAAAAATATTTACTGAATAGTGCTTGTGCATAAGCAGCGTTTAAAAGGATGATGGAGATGTTTAATAAGAAGGGACAAGAGTCGTTGCCTCATTTGGTAGCAGGAAGAGGAGTTGAAAGAGGACCTGAAACCATTGGCAGGGCCAATGACAAAGAAAAATCATGAGCTGTATTACACATCCCACAAAGACATTGGTCATAACACTAAGGATTGCAGACAGCTGTGGTAAGAGATTGAACTTCTGCTCGACTTGGGTTACCTGTGTGGTGGTCACGCAACCTAACATTGGCACCTTGTCAGTGAAGGACCACAGTTAGGAGAACTCATTGAAATAATTGGTGTGTCTCCAACCTGGAACTATATATTATAGTACTTGTGAATTTTCTTTCAAGGAAAACTAGTGCAATGGGTCCATTTCTTATTATTTACATTGTTTCAAAGTGGAAATGTATTAGTCACAAAACATGTTTCTCATGATTTGCTCGTTGGCAACTTGAACTCATCCATCTCAGTCTAGGGGTCAACATAAGCTGCAACCTTATCAAAAAGGGTTCACAACAGAACAAGCCTTCTGAACTCAGACAAGAGAGATAAGCAAGACAAAGTTTCTAACGCGAGTCAATGTACTCAAGGCATATCCTCAACTATGTGTCTTCAGCAAGACCAATCATGCACCTCATCGAGGGGATAAAGGCGCAAACTTGTTTTGCACACCTAACACATTACCCCAGTAAGGGGATAAAACCGCAACAGGTTCTGCATATAGATTTTCCGAACGCCTTAACCGTGGATATAAGATTAAGATGCAAAATTGCTTTGTGGACCCAACACGTGACCGCAGTGCAAGGATAAAGCCGAGAAAGTGCAGGATATGATTCTTAAGTTGCGCATGCCTCAACGATGGGCACATGATTAAGCCGTAAAAGTACCGGATAAGATTCCCATTTGCATGCCCAATACTTGGCACGTTTTGGGTAAATGGCTCTGCGTGCCCATCACTCAGCACACCTGGGGCAGCTGGCTCTGCGCACCTAGTATTCAGCATGTCCTGACTGACTGTAACAGAGGGATTAAGTTGGCATAGTTTGTCACACAGCTTGACCATGATACACCCGAGTAGTCATATTACCCCATCAAAAGGACTCAACTAAACATCTTCACAACTCAGACAAGAGTTACCAGTGAGACATTGCATAGTCAAACCTTGAAACCTATTCTAATTTATTTTTACGCAACGTTTTAGGGGACTGGACCAGGAGAGAAAAGTTTCTTACGTCAACACAAAACAGGGTTGGACACAGAGCCAAGGGTTTATGATGTCGACACATAACAGGTTGTCTAAACTTGAAACCAATTTAATTCATCATTAGACTATGTTTTAAGGGGGTCGTATGAGGATACAGCTTAGTTGTTACGACCCTGAGCATGAATACACTATGTGAAAAATAGTGGATTTTTGTGTTTTTTATTCAATTCAACCTTAGAATTCCGACGTGATTGCACTTGGAGTTTGAAACTGATTACTCCTTATGTTTTGTTTATTGTCTTGCTTTACAATCCGACTCAGACTCCAGAATCTAGCTCTTATCATGTCTAGCATCTCAGGTCAGCTTTGAAAGGCCCGAGCCACCACCTATTACGATTTACTCGTTAGTCGTGTTGCATGGTCTATCTGAGTTAATTTACCCAATTCCTTATTATTCAAGTCAGCTGTTTGGTTCGGGTCAAGTTATCTGAGATGATTACACTTGTCTCTTACAACTACTTTGGTTGTAAGTTAGCGAGACAAAAGTTAATTCAACTAGAGCAAAGAAAGTTGAACAGAAAAGACCTGAAGACAGTAGACCTTTCGCTCCATTCTAAAAAGGTTAAAAATTAAATCATATTGTAAATGAAAGGCACACACATCTAAAGAATTAGAAGCTAAAAAAGTGTTGCCTAGCTATAGGTCTTTGGTCAAGTCGGCTTCCTCGATGAAGCGCTTAAACTCGGCATGGTACATGGCTTTTGCCGTTTAGTTGTACAAGTTAGCTATTTGGGGGTCCTCTTATACAGCTCGGCACATGCATCAATTTCCTCAATCTGCCCTGCATCCATGATTTATCTCTAGAGGATGGCCAAGTTATCAGCGAGGAAGGCGGAATTTCAAAACTCGCTCACTGTAGCTTTTTCGGCCTAAGCCAGGTGTTGGGGGAAGGAACTGGACTCTTGGTCCAGCTGCTGATTCGTCAAAGTTAGTCCGTAAAGTTGTTGAGTTTAGCAACTGTGGATTCTTCATCCTTTTTGGCCTTGTCCAGCTCCTCCCGTAATGATTCGGCAACTGAATGGGCCTTGGTCGACGAGAACTCAGGCTCGGCAACTCTGGTCTTTTACTCATCAATCTAGGAGATAGAGGTTGCAGGGGATGTTTGTGCCTCCTCTTTCTCTCTCCTCAGCTTCTCCACCTCCATATCAAGCTCGCCAAATCGCTTGGTTTTCTTCTTGGCTACTTTAGAATGGGTCTCCCGCCTCCTCCTTTCCTCTTTGAGTTCCTCGGCCATCCCTTTAAAATTGTTGAGGAGATCAACCACATGCATTCTCATATGTAAAACGCCACAACAAAATAGAAGGCTCAGATGAAATCAAGGAATGAATACTAAATAATTGCAACCCACAACAAACGCCACAGTAAGGGGCCCGAGGGACTGACCTCACTCCTTCCCATCTCGGCTCCTTTTGGCCCATGCCGAACCAGCGGCTGCACATCCTTGGTTTCTTCAACATGTGCGCCAGCATCTGCCACCGCACTGGCAGGTTCTACGTGGATGGCCTCTTCCTAAGTAGACACTTCGGGGAGAACACCGCCTCTCAGCAGGTCTAATTCAAGGTAGGTAGAAGGTCAGTAGATCGAAAAAATCATCAAGTCTGTACTTGGGGCTAGTAAGGCGCCCTCCTCTTGCAAATCCTACAGTTGCCTGTCTTTTTGCACTCTAGGCGAAAGCTCCGCTGGGTGTGTGAAATTTATGATGAGTTCAATTCCAGCAAAGGTGGCTACTTCAGAGGCCGTCGTTTCTTGCCCCTGCGATATGTGCATACTCTTTCACCTTCCTTTTGGCCCTCAGCTCGGCGATTCTGATGATTGATGTGGTTTCTATAAAACAAGAACAAACATGTTGATACTGTTGGAAAATATGGAAGAGTATGGAACCAAACGAAAAGCGAAGACAATAGAAAAGCCGAGACAGAACGTGAGTGGTTGTCTTTAAAGCTAAAATGACTCCACCACGAGCGACGCAGAAGTCTCCCAAGATATAACGTCTTCTTCTTTTCGTTTGCTCTACGAGAGGAAGATGAACTTGCAGATATAAGTGTTTGATAGTGGAAGAAGAAGAAAAGAGAATTAGAGGAACAACAATGCTGAAATTTCTCAAACTTTGCGAAGTTATTTTATATAATTTAAGATAGCAAGCCCTACAATTTATAGGTCTTGGGTTGTGCAAAATACCACTTTGAAAACTCATTTCAGCAGTTTAATTAAACTCAATGTCAGTTGCATAACGCTCATGTATGAAAGGAGATGATTCTTAGATCAAAAATGGCAATTCAAAGTGAAAAGTCCTGTCTTTTGGCACATCGATCGATCGATGTGGTCATCCATCGATGTTGGACAGAGAGCTCCAACTTTGCACCCTGCCAACATCGATCGATCGATGTATCCATCGACATATCGATCGATGTGACCTATGTGCTCGATCTATATTGGACAGAGAGCTCCAATTTTGCATCATACCACATCGATCGCTTGATGTATCGATTGATGTCACATCGATCGATCCATGTAATCGATCTATGTCCAATAGAACATTTAACTTCATTTTTTACTTTCATTTGGTTCGATCCAACTAGCACATGGATCGATCCAAGTGATTTCTTGCAATCTCAAAGTGTTCTAATCATCTTTTCATCTCTCAAACAACATCTTATATTTTTTATATAAATTTGGAGCAAATTTTAAAATACTTTAAACGTATCTTTCCAAACAGATACAAACAAATAGAGAAAAAAAATTATAATTAAAGATTATATCTTAGGCGCCCACCTTCAGCAACCTTCAAGGCTTCCTCGCTCAACACTAGGATGCTGCTTAGTGGTCCGAGTCAGCACTCTCTAAGGCTTCCTTTGTTCATTAAATCAATCCACGATAGATTCGAAGATTTATAGGTTACGGTCTATTTCTTGACGCTTCAGCTTAAGGTTTTTGTTGCTGGCCTTGGAGGTGCGTCAAACCTCGCAGCTTGTTGTGTAGGTATTCTTCATATAAGAGAACATGCCCTTCCAGGTTTTGGTGGAAATTGAAACCCAGTGACCAAGGTTTTCCTACTAAAGCAGAACCACCCATCAGAAGATTTACGCAAGAAGAAGGCTCTAAAGGTGTCAACGTCGAAGCTGGTATAAGTGGCTCTAAAGAACAAAAAGTAACACGAAGGAATCTTATGCAGCCACATAAAGTTTGAGGGAGCCTAATTTTGTAGCATTCCAGGATCAATATCAAAGGAAGAGGTACGGGAAGACTGAAGTATAATTTGAAGTATTCTTTATAACAGCCTTGTACATCCGAGGAGTGGGTGGTAGGCTGTCCGATTTGAAGGAGGCAAGATAGGGGCAAATTCATCACAATCTATCTCATATACTTCACATAGCGTAACTAGTTCGGCTTGGTTCAGAGTTTAGTAGCAACTCTAAGCTTTACTAGACCCTGAACCCTTATGTATGTTTCCAAAGTCTAGCTGGGAATAATCAGGGGAGCAGGGCATGAAATTTTTGGTAGGCTGTTTCCCATAAGAAGACTCTAACACCATCACCAGCAGCCCCACCGCTGGTGTGACTCCACTGGACCCGACTATGTGACCAGATTCACCAGTGGATCCCACTGTATATGGTCTTTTGGCCAAGCGGAAGCTGCCTACTGAGGCAATCTTCTCTGATGAAAGGTTAACAGAACCCCCTCATCCGCCGTTGACGGCAGTGGCCCCTTCAGAGATACTTTGGGAATCAGAAGGAGAAGACATGTTTAAAGAGGAGGAATAAGGACGAAAGGGAGACTTACTTGAGTAGCAAAAGCTAAAAAAGATGGCACCAGAAGAAGACTGCTGGAAGAAATGGTCGGAGGCGGAGACAGAAGAGGAACAGTTGCTGAGAATCAGGGGCAAAATGAGAGGAAAGATATTCAAATTTTTTTGGAAAAAAAAAATGAGGAATGTAGATTAGGGCATTGAATTTATTCCCACAGGGATTCCCATCTTGTCTAACTCGAAAGAATGTTTCAGAAGCTATAGTACCCAAAAATTATGTAAAGAAAATCTCATCATTATTGCCAATTACCTACTCAATCAGAAACTGACATATCAGCAGCGTGCGATAGTGGAGGGTTTTATCTAGGAGATCAGCCTTCCTTTTGTTAGCAAGATTAATTTGGGGACAATTGTTGAGGACAAAACCATTCCTCCAAAAAAACAAAAAGTGTAACTGGTTCGGCTATGTACAATTGGCGTAGTTTAAAACCTGAAGGTGCATGAGCCGATCAGGGTTCAGCTAAGCAACTCGGACTTAAACACACAGTCAAGTTCGCATGACCCAAGAGATGAAAGTTGTCTCCTCGATGCCGAATGTGACCTTAAGTCAGCATCTGTAGGATAGCTCAAGTGTCATACCCCGCAACTTTTGGGTCCGACATTAAATAATTAGGAAGCAACTTAAAGTATAATTGATTAATTGTATAGATTTATGAGGCATAATTGAATAAAATATAGGTGGAAAATAATCAAAAAGCTGAATTAAGGAAAATTAGGCTAAAATACCCAAAACGCCCTCCCCACTTAAATGATGGGGGAGTTACACATTAGTATAACTCCCCAAAAGAGAGGGAGGCAACGGTTAAAGGCAAAAGGGAAGAGGGGGAAACGTCTAGAGAGCAAGGAGAGAAGAAAAGGAAGAGAAAAGAGAGAGAGAAAGAAGAAATGAAGAAGAAGAAGAAGAAACAGTGGCCGATCTAGGTTCAAACCTTCCTGCGATTTTACCAAACATTCGTAAGATTACTTAGAAGCAAAGGCAAGTAATCTTTCTATACGCTTTACGCAAATTTTGATACTTTAGGCCCTATGTTCTTACAAAGAGAAAACTTGGATCACACATTGGTAGTTTTGACTTGTCTATGCTAAATGCTTTATTATATGTGTAATTCTTGTTGTTGTTGAGCAAAGTTATGTTCTTTGGGCCAATATCTGAAAATAATTATGTTGTGATCTTTGTTGTTAAATATGCCCACAGGAGTGTTATACTTAATGTGTTCATTGTCCTTGTGTAAGTTCTTAAGTTTGGTGATTACACCTTGGATGCTTTGAGTGTGTTTGCAGGGAGTGGAAGGATGAATGTTGACATTGTTGTAAGACTTGTTGGGTTGGAAGGTTTGAAGATATCTATTGAAAGTTGTGGGTGATAGAAGGTTTAGGGTGGATACTAGTTTACTTGTTTAAGTATCAAAACATGTTAGTTGTGTGTTAAGCATGATGAATCCAGGAGCTAAGATGGATCTTGAAGTGTTGAACATGAAAGGGTTGAAGAAGAAAGGTGTTGGGTGGAAGTTACTGCAGAAAAACTGCAGTTTAGAACCGTCAGAACACTTCGAACACCTACATTAGGCGCTTCAAATCACATTAGGCGCCTAATGTAGCGTTCAATGTGTCCTGAAGCATTCCCGTACAGAAAAACTACAGTTTAGAACCGTCAGAACACTTCGAACACCTACATTAGGCGCTTCAAGTCACATTAGGCGCCTAATGTAGTGTTCAATGTCACATTAGGCGCTTCATGTAGGCGTTCAATGTCTACGACACATCCCCGAACACTTTGAACGCCTAGTATAGGCGCTTTATGTCACTTTAGGCGCCTCATGTGGCGTTCCAAGTATACTGGAAGTCTTTTTGACCCTTTAGGCGCCCTATGTAAGTGTAGCAACTTTATACACTTCCTTTGAACATAAAATGCAAGGGTATTTGAGGTGTAATTGAGGAATAGATGGTAAGATTGACTAAGTAAGAATAAGATTGAATCCCAAGTGAATTGGTGAGACGAACGGACTTGGAAAGATACAAACAGAGAGTGTTTGAGGTGCAAGACCGTATACTTGATATGTAAGATGTGTGTGTGAGATACCTTTATTATCTTCTAGTGCTCATAAATTACAAAGTGTTTTGAAAGTGTGCTAGAGTTGTAAACATTAAGTGTGAATGAGTAGGGCTAAGTATGAATTCGAAGTGGATTCGTGATACGAAAGGTCATGAAGTGGTATGAATGAGGTGTATTTGAGTAGTAAACGTTAAGTGTGAATGAGTAAAGTTAGGTATGAATCCAAAGTGAGTTAGCAATATGAAAGAGCACAAAATGGTACGAAAAGGGTGTGTTTGAGGAAGTATGAACGAGCAAGGTTAAGTGTGAACTCGAGATGATTTCGTAATACGAAGGGACATGAAATGATACGAGCAAAATGTGATAGGGGTTCAAGACTTTGTACTTGATATGTAAAGTGTGTGTGCATGTTTACACGTTTGATATGATGTTACATGAGCATTCTGCATCATGACATGGGCACTTGCATTTGATTTGAGAATTGCTTTGCGAAAGAACATGTGTTTACAAGAAAAGTTTGAAGTTTTCGAAGGACAAGATGGCTGCTGGTTGATCGCAGGGTATAAAAGTCACGCCTGCGAAAGCAGGGTATAAAAGCGTGATCTGTGAATCAACAGCAGGGTATAAAGTATTTTATGGGGCCGTGGACCTATCAGCACGGAAAATAAAGTCATTTTATGGGGCCGTGGACCTATCAGCACGGAAAATAAAGTTATTTTATGGGGCCGTGGACCTTTCAGCATGGGGTATAAAGTTATATTTTATGGGGCCGTGGACCTTTCAGCACGGGGTATAAAGTTCTGTTTGCTGTGGACTGATCACCCACAGGGTATAAAGTTCTGCTACGCAAAGAATATGATAAGAAGTATTATGAAAAGTTTGTGAAATGACACGCATGACATGTTTATGAAAGAAGATTTATGCATGGGTGTTGTGTGTGGTTTTAAAGAAGTTCATGCATCATGTTACACGAAGCATAAGATTTGACATGTAAGAAATGTGACTAGCTTATGACTTGCTTATGCGATATGTTGTTTTAGTACATGTTTGTTCTCATATCTGTGTATCATTTATGTGTGTTATCTGTTTGAGGAATTCTTATGAAGATGCTATTTGCGAACCCGAGCATCTTATTTTGGGCAATGACTTATACACTGATGGCTCGTCATGTGTGGTCCCGTAAGGTGTATAGACGGGTTACTTGCTGGCGATAATTTCGCTAAGAACAGATACTCTATTCCTTTTCAGGTGAGCCGAAATATGAGATGATATTTATCGAAGACGATGGCGAGTGGGCTCAATGGGATGACGGACATGGGAATAGATAGATGCTGGACTACTTTCTTTAAGTTTTGGAAATTCAATGTTATTATGTTGTTCTGGAACTTATGTTAGCTAGATGACCAAACACCTTTTATTTCCGCTGCATTTTCTGGTTGTATTATTGACGATGAAGGTTTAGATTTTATGATGTTTCTGCTGATTTATCTTACGTCATGAATGATGTACACTTGATCTGCTTTGACGCTTCGTAGTTCTCATAGTAGGCTACGACGGGTGCACTGGTTTCGATGACAGTGTCGGGCCCGGGCGCTACAGGTGGTATCAGAGACTAGGCTTCAGATCTATCTCGGAAACTTAGGTTCATAATCTTATAGAAAATTAAGATGTGATTTTCCCTTAAGTTTGACCCTTAGGTATAAGTGATGATTTCCTAGAGTATAAGTATGATCTAGGTTGGGTGTGTGCGAGCGCGTATATTATTTAAATTTCTATAATAATTTAAATTCAGACCCCATTGATCTCTGGGACACAATTCTGCGATATGCCTCTCTGCAGTATTACGTGCCCGAGATAGCAAGCTTAGACAAGATAAGGGCTTCCGACAGGCTGAAATAGGGTCGGATGACAGTGTCAGAGTATGCCGACTGTTTCCATGCGTTGGGTTAATTCGCTCCTACGATTATGTAAGATAATCGCTTAAAGATTATGAAGTTCGAGCGAGATTTGTTCTCAAGAATCCAGTCTGCAATTGTAAGTGCTGGGAGGAGAACCAAAGAGGACATGATGGACACGTGCTTTCACGTCGAGGGTGATTTCTGCAGAGTGGCGGTAGGAGATGGCCGATGCAGGATACTCTGACAAAGGTTAGAGATCAAAAGAGGAGAGTGGAGTTGGTGACAGACCATAGGAGTTGTTGCATTGCAATAAGAGTCATGATGGGAATGTGGGAAGTTGGCAAGAGTATGTTACCAACACAGACCGGTGGGTTGTCTCATTAGAGATTTCCAGAGATGAGGAAGAATGCTCACGAAGAGGTGACTCAGCAGCCGAGAACGAATACCGCGTCCATGTTATGACTTATGCGGATAACTAAGAAGCTATCGACGAGTATGAGGTACAATTTTAGTGAATAAGATACTGGCCAATGTACTTTGCAATAGCGGAGTGAACCACTCTTTCATGGCAAACGGATGCGTTAAGCGCCTTTATGGTTCACCGAAATAGTTAGAAACTCAGTACCATGTCCAAGCACCCAAGAACAAATTATGATTTTACACAACACTTACTATCGATTGAAGCAAGTGTCAGGAAAGAATCATGAGATGGAAGATGTAATCTTTGAAGGGGTTTGGCGTTGCTGTTGAATCAAAGAAAGTTGAAGTTACCACCGATTGGTCTAGACCATGGATGTCATCGATGTGCGGAGTTTCTTGGGTCTAGCTAGTAATTACATGAGGTTTGTCGAGGGATTTTTGGATAGTAGCAATGCCTCTCAGTCGTCGTACTCAAAAGAAGTTCAAGCTTGAGTGGACGGCGGAATGTGAGAAAAGCTTTACGGAGTTTAATAAGAGATTAACCACATCCCCAGTATTGGCTCAACCCTCTGGAACTGAAGGGTTTGTGACCTATAGTGATGCACCAAAAAAAGGGGCTTAGGTACGTAAACTGTAACATAGGTTATGATTTTCCATCCAAATCAAGTTTAGTTTGATACTTCACTTGTAGGTTGTGTTTTGGTACAACATGAATGAGTTATCACGCATGCTTCGAGATAGCTAAACATGAGGCAGCGAAGATTGTGGGAACAACTAAAGGACTACGACATAACCATTAATTACCATCCTGGAAAAGTTAATAAAGTGGTAGATGTATTAAGCAGAGAATCTAACCATGCGCGACACTCATCACTTGAGAGAGAAATAGAAGAATTTGGCTTGAATTTGGTTGACTCTATGGTTAATGTTTTCGCATTATAGACCGTCATCTCAAGATTGATGAATTAGGTGAAAGAAGCACAAAAGAAGAATAAGACTGTGGGTGATATTGCTTGGAAACTGAAGCATAGTCAGGTTGATGGATTTCAGACTAATGAGGACGGGCGCTTATGTTTAGAAAAAAAATGTGTGTATGCCTGATTTAGATGAGCTAAGGAAAGAAATATTGCAAGGGGCTCACAGCTCAAGGTTATCGATATATTCTAGTAGCACCAAAATGTACAGGGATCTATGACAATACTATTGGTGGTGTAAGATGAAGAGGCACATTGTGGAGATTTGAGGGATGTCTGGTGCGTCAGTAAGTGGAGATAAACACCAACGACCTAGTGGATTATCGTTGCTGTCGGAGATTCCAGAGTAGAAATGTGAATGTGTCACAATGGACTTTGTGACTGGTTTACCGAGAACAATAAGTGGATATAACATGATTTTGGTGATTGTGGATTGGTTGACCAAGTCTACATATATTCTACCTGTCTCGAGGGAAGCATCTCTCGATAAGTTGGTAAATTTGGATATGGTCAACATTTGTCAGCCTGCATGGTGTTCCCATGAGCATAACGCCTAACCGAGACCAATGGTTTACCGCCAAGCTCTGGACAATATTTTAGAGAGCCATGGGGACGGAATTAAGGTTAAGTACAATGTATCATCTCCGAACCAATAGACAATCTGAGCGAACTATTCAGACCCTAGAAGACATTTTAGGGACTTGTGTCCTATACTTCAAAGGAAGTTGGGATGGAATGATTAAATTAATAGAGTTCTCGTATAATAGAAGTCACCACCATGCAAGTGGCGTGGCTCTTTTCGAAGCGTTGTATGGAGGAAAGTGTAGGTCCCTCCTTTATTAGATGAAGTTGGTGTGAGAACCCTCACAGGATCTGAGTTACTTGAGAAGACGTTAGAAAATGTGAAAATCATTCAAGATAGACTTAAGACGGCTCAGGACCGCAGCAGACGTTGGACGGATGCCAGGCGATGGCCTTTGGAGTTAATGTAGGTGAAAAAGGTCTATTTAAGAGTATCGCCTACAAAGGGTGCTATGAGATTCAGAATCAGAGGTAAACTAAGCCCCGCTTTATGGGTCGTTACGAGATATTTGAGAAGCTGGGAGCTTTGACATATAGGTTGGCATTAACTCCGGTATAAGTGCAAGTTCATAACGACTTTCACGTATCACAGTTAAGGAAGGCGCAACCTTTGAAACTCAAAAGTGATGTTATTTATAAAAAGGCGCCGGTGAGGATAGTAGACCGGAAGGAACATATGTTGAGGAAGCAGGAGATCCCTTATATGAATGTCGGGTGGAGCAAACACACGGAACGTGAGGCCACTTATGAACTCGAAGAACAGATGCGAGGGAGGTATCCTCAACTTCGTAACTACGTTACGCAAGTTTCGAGGACGAAACTTTTTGTAAAGGGGGTGGAATGTCATACCCCGCAACTTTTGGGTCCAACATTAAATAATTAGGAAGCAACTTAAAGTATAATTGATTAATTGTATAGATTTATGAGGCATAATTGAATAAAATATAGGTGGAAAATAATCAAAAAGCTGAATTAAGGAAAATTAGGCTAAAATACCCAAAACGCCCTCCCCACTTAAATGATGGGGGAGTTACACATTAGTATAACTCCCCAAAAGAGAGGGAGGCAACGGTTAAAGGCAAAAGGGAAGAGGGGGAAACGTCTAGAGAGGAAGGAGAGAAGAAAAGGAAGAGAAAAGAGAGAGAGAGAAAGAAGAAATGAAGAAGAAGAAGAAGAAACAGTGGCCGATCTAGGTTCAACCCTTCCTGCGATTTTACCAAACATTCGTCAGATTACTTAGAAGCAAAGGCAAGTAATCTTTCTATACGCTTTACGCAAATTTTGATACTTTAGGGCCTATGTTCTTACAAAGAGAAAACTTGGATCACACATTGGTAGTTTTGACTTGTCTACGCTAAATGCTTTATTATATGTGTAATTGTTGTTGTTGTTGAGCAAAGTTATGTTCTTTGGGCCAATATCTGAAAATAATTATGTTGTGATCTTTGTTGTTAAATATGCCCACAGGAGTGTTATACGTGATGTGTTCATTGTCCTTGTGTAAGTTTTTAAGTTTGGTGATTACACCTTGGATGCTTTGAGTGTGTTTGCAGGGAGTGGAAGGATGAATGTTGACATTGTTGTAAGACTTGTTGGGTTGGAAGGTTTGAAGATATCTATTGAAAGTTGTGGGTGATAGAAGGTTTAGGGTGGATACGAGTTTACTTGTTTAAGTATCAAAACATGTTAGTTGTGTGTTAAGCATGATGAATCCAGGAGCTAAGATGGATCTTGAAGTGTTGAACATGAAAGGGTTTAAGAAGAAAGGTGTTGGGTGGAAGTTATTGCAGAAAAACTGCAGTTTAGAACCGTCAGAACACTTCGAACACCTACATTAGGCGCTTCCAATCACATTAGGCGTCTAATGTAGCGTTCAATTTGTCCTGAAGCATTCCCGTACAGAAAAACTACAGTTTAGAACCGTCAGAACACTTCGAACACCTACATTAGGCGTTTCAAGTCACATTAGGCGCCTAATGTAGCGTTCAATGTCACATTAGGCGCTTCATGTAGGCGTTCAATGTCTACGACACATCCCCGAACACTTCGAACGCCTAGTATAGGCGCTTTATGTCACTTTAGGCGCCTCATGTGGCGTTCCAAGTATACTGGAAGTCTTTTTGACCGTTTAGGCGCCCTATGTAAGTGTAGCAACTTTATACACTTCCTTTGAACATAAAATGCAAGGGTATTTGAGGTGTAATTGAGGAATAGATGGTAAGATTGACTAAGTAAGAATAAGATTGAATCCCAAGTGAATTGGTGAGACGAACGGACTTGGAAAGATACAAACAGAGAGTGTTTGAGGTGCAAGACCGTATACTTGATATGTAAGATGTGTGTGTGAGATACCTTTATTATCTTCCAGTGCTCATAAATTACAAAGTGTTTTGAAAGTGTGCTAGAGTTGTAAACATTAAGTGTGAATGAGTAGGGCTAAGTATGAATTCGAAGTGGATTCGTGATACGAAAGGGCATGAAGTGGTATGAATGAGGTGTATTTGAGTAGTAAACGTTAAGTGTGAATGAGTAAAGTTAGGTATGAATCCAAAGTGAGTTAGCAATATGAAAGAGCACAAAATGGTACGAAAAGGGTGTGTTTGAGGAAGTATGAACGAGCAAGGTTAAGTGTGAACTCGAGATGATTTCGTAATACGAAGGGACATGAAATGATACGAGCAAAATGTGATAGGGGTTCAAGACTTTGTACTTGATATGTAAAGTGTGTGTGCATGTTTACACGTTTGATATGATGTTACATGAGCATTCTGCATCATGACATGGGCACTTGCATTTGATTTGAGAATTGCTTTGCGAAAGAACATGTGTTTACAAGAAAAGTTTGAAGTTTTCGAAGGACAAGATGGCTGCTGGTTGATCGCAGGGTATAAAAGTCACGCCTGTGAAAGCAGGGTATAAAAGCGTGATCTGTGAATCAACAGCAGGGTATAAAGTATTTTATGGGGCCGTGGACCTATCAGCACGGAAAATAAAGTCATTTTATGGGGCCGTGGACCTATCAGCACGGAAAATAAAGTTATTTTATGGGGCCGTGGACCTTTCAGCATGGGGTATAAAGTTATATTTTATGGGGCCGTGGACCTTTCAGCACGGGGTATAAAGTTCTGTTTGCTGTGGACTGATCACCCACAGGGTATAAAGTTCTGCTACGCGAAGAATATGATAAGAAGTATTATGAAAAGTTTGTGAAATGACACGCATGACATGTTTATGAAAGAAGACTTATGCATGGGTGTTGTGTGTGGTTTTAAAGAAGTTCATGCATCATGTTACACGAAGCATAAGATTTGACATGTAAGAAATGTGACTAGCTTATGACTTGCTTATGTAATTTGTTGTTTTAGTACATGTTTGTTCTCGTATCCGTGTATCATTTATGTGTGTTATCTGTTTGAGGAATTCTTATGAAGATGCTATTTGCGAACCCGAGCATCTTATTTTGGGCAATGACTTATACACTGATGGCTCGTCATGTGTGGTCTCGTAAGGTGTATAGACGGGTTACTGGCTGGCGATAATTTCGCTAAGAACGGATACTCTATTCCTTTTCAGGTGAGCCGGAATATGAGATGATATTTATCGAAGACAATGGCTGTAGCGCCCCGACCCGGACAGCGGAATCCGAATCGGTTCACCCATCGTAGCTTACTGAGAAGACTACAAGACGTCTCATCTCTCGAATACACATCATCGATGACGTAATAGAAATAAGTGCGGAAACATATCTCGGTAATCTAAATCATCAATACAATACGTCAACCGACAATGTGAATACCAAAAAAACTGTGTATGGTCGTAGCCATCTAAATCTCCAAATGAGTTGAGAAATAAAAATAACAGAAACTGTCGAATCAATTCTCTCCATCAGGTCTAAACATCCCATTCTGCTCACTCGCCGTCGTTCTCAATGAAAATCATGTCATACTCAGGTTCTCCTGTAACACAAAGGCAGTACCCTTAGCGAAAAACGCTAGCAAGTAACCCGCTTATAAGACATACGAGATCAACACATGGCAAGACATGAGTAATATATAATTCAAGGGAATGGTGGGGCACATGTCTTGTAACTTTCAAATATATAACCAAATAACGCAACAGAGCAAGTACAGCAGTTCGCACGTAAATAACAACGCATTGCAAATCAAATAACGCACATATTCATACCACATTGACTCTCGTGATGCATGTCAAAATATGCACTACACTACACATTCACCTATGCATGAACGCTTCCTCTTTTAAAACAGTGCAATGCATGTCACAATGTCCGGTCACTTCACATAACTTTATACCCTGTAACGCGCCCCGGCTTATATTTCCATCCCGGTTTACGTTACAGCCAACTTTATACCCTGTAATGCACCTCGGCTTATATTTCCATCCCGATTAGCATTACAGACAACTTTATACCCTGTAACGCGCCCCGGCTTATATTTCCATCCCGGTTTATGTTACAGTCTTTTGTGCCCTGCAATGCACCCCGGCTTAAATTTCCATCCCGGTTAACATTGCAGGTCACCTTCGCAAATCTGTGCCGAAGCACCTTTCTTTTCAAATCAATATGCAAATGCACGTGCCATGATGCAAGACTCCTCATTTCATTCTCATTCCTCATTCTCGTATGCAATTCACATTCATATAAGTCATTCATGTACACATGCGCACGTATAAGCAACACACAAGCTCTCACTAACTTACACATCATAACTTAGACTTCGTCTATCGCGTCAACACTTAGTCATGATCCTAAGGTTCATAACCTAAGGCAAGTATCCCTAACAATTCCTCGTTGAACTCTCAAACACCTCGTACGTTCATCTCCTAACCCCTCTAAGTCATATACCTTGAAATGCGATTCGAAAACCCCTTTCGAACTCTCCAAATTGATTCCCCATCCTAAGCCATGTTCCCGAGACTTAAACTACCTTTAAACCGGTCTTAAGAAGTCTCTAAAATCACCCAAAGATTCTCCGAGCTTCCCTCTTCCTTCCTCTATTTTTCCACAAAACTGATGGACTTCATCCCCTACTTCGATCGATCGATGTCCAACTGGGGACATCGATCTCTCCACTTCGATCGATCGATGTCCAACTGGGGACATCGATCTCTCAGCCTCACCTACATCGATCGATCGATGTCCAACTGGGGACATCGATCTCTCAGGCTGCACCTACATCGATCGATCGATGTCCAACTGGGGACATCGATCTCTCAGCCACTCATACATCGATCGATCGATGTCCGACTGGGGACATCGATCTCTGACATCGATCGATCGATGTCAACGTCCCAGGCCAGGTTCTGCGTTTTCTGCAACAATCTCAGGATCCTACCCCAAATTGATTCCAAACTTCATCCCATCAATCCAAGCCTAACTGCGCTAATAGTCCATGCTTATCTCATCAACGCAAAACCTCCACAAACTCATCACGCATTCAAAGCACACCAATCATCAAAACAACCCAAAAGATCTCACTTTTTTTTCCATTCCCAACCCTATCCAACAATGCAGGCACATCAAAAGGGTTTACGGGGTAGGGATTTGCAGGATTCCACATAATCAACAACAACGGCAATGCCTTTTCATATACAGCAGCCAAAACTCGCAACCAAAACACATAAATCATGAACAAAGAATCACAAAACGAAACTACTGCATGGTGATCCAATTTGATATCAAAATAGGCCATTTTTTTCTTTCACAAAAACGTAAGAACTTATAAGTAGATTACTTGCCTTTGATTACTCGAAGAAGATTTGAAGAACAAACAAGGAACGGGTTGATTCTCGGAGGAGTTCTTCTCCTAGGGTTTCAAAGGTGCCAAGAATCGCCTATGGGATGGAGAGAGCGTCGGTTTTCTCTGCGAAATGGGAAAACTGACGTTCTGTCAGTTTTCAAATGGAAAGGGGAAAATTTGGAGTTTCTAAATTATATCTATTATCTTATTTACCTTAAAGGATAAACCTTAATTATTTAATTCTAAAATTAAATACAATTTAATTCTAATATTCAATCCTCTCATTAATTTCTAATTAATCCTCATACTTAATGTCTAATTCATTTCCGTTGACTATCATTAAACTCTGTTTGATTCCTTCTTTGCCTTTTGATTAACCTACGAAGGGTGCGGGGCATAACATTCCACCCCCCTTACAAAAAGTTTCGTCCTCGAAACTGGCGTACCTTATTGGAAGAGATGTGAATATAGCTCCTTCATTTGCTCTTCAAGCTCTCACGTGGCTTCACGTTCCGTATGGTTACTCCACTGAACTTTGACATACGGAATGACGCGTCGGCGTAGGACTTGATCTTTTCTATCCACAATCCTTATTGGATGCTCTTCATAGGTGACATCTTCTTTTACATCCAAGGGTTGGGCTTCAAGGACATGGCTCGAGTCCGATACATATTTCCGTAGTTGAGATACGTGAAATACGTTATGGACTTGGGACAAGCTCGGAGGCAAGGCTAGTCGGTATGCTCTTTCTCCAACTTTGCCTAGTACTTCGTAGGGGCCGATATATCTAGGGCTTAACTTGCCCTTCATTCTGAATCTAGCAACTTCCTTGGTTGGCGAAACTCGTAGGTAAACCTTATCGCCCTCCTCAAACTCCAACGGTCGTCTCTTGGTGTCAGCCCAACTTTTATTGCGATCTTGAGCCACTTTGAGTTTCTCTCTTATCACTTTGACCTTCCCAATAGTTTGCTCAACCAACTCGGGTGCAGTGATTGTCCTTTCTCCAACTTCATCCCAACAAACTGGGGATCTACACTTATGCCCGTATAACGCTTCAAATGGCGCCATGCCAATTGCACTGTGATAGCTGTTATTATAGGAGAACTCCATTAACTTCAACATGCTATCCCAGTTTCCTTTGAAATCCAAAGCGCATGCTCTCAACATGTCTTCCAAGGTTTGGATGGTCCTCTCGGATTGTCCATCGGTTTGCGGGTGGTATGCGGTACTCATCCTCAGTTTGGTACCCATCGCCTTTTGAAATGCCCTCCAGAACTTAGAGGTAAACTTGGGATCACGGTCCGACACAATGCTAACTGGGACTCCATGTAAACTTACAATGTTATCCACATATATATTGGAAATTTTCTCATACGACGTACCATGTGGCATAGCTATAAAGTGAGCCGTCTTTGTTAATCGGTCTACTATCACCCAGATCATCTCACTTCCATTTCGGGTCTTGGGTAGTCCTATTACGAAATCCATCGTCACGTGTTCCTACTTCCACTCCAGAATCTCTAGCGGAATCATCAAGCCACCAGGTCGTTGATGTTCAGCCTTGACTTGTTGGCAAACCAAACACCTTTCCACATACTCCGCTATCGATCTCTTCATCCCTATCCACCAATAGTTCCTTTTGAGGTCCTTGTACATCTTAGTGCTCCCGGGGTGGATAGACATCTTTGAGTTATGCGCTTCTTGGAGCAATTCCGTTCGAAGTTCGTCTTTAACTGGCACGCATAACCGATCCTGAAACCATAGACTTCCATCTCCTCGCAACTGGAAATCCTTTACTGGTCCTGTGGATACTTTGTCGCGGATTTCTTTCAGTGTTGGGTCCTCGTACTGCGTTGCTTTGATTCTGTCTACTAAGTCTGGGCTGATAGATAGAGCTGTAAGGACATTTGCCACTGAATCCACCAATTCAAGATCAAACTCCTCGATCTCTCTTTCTAACGGAGATTGTCTCGCGTGGCTAGACTTTCTGCTCAATGCGTTTGTCACTCTGTTGGCCTTACCCGGATGGTAGTTGATGGTCAAGTCATAGTCCTTTAGTAACTCCAACCATCTTCTCTGCCTCATGTTTAACTCCTTCTGCGAGAACAAGTACTTCAAGCTCTTGTGATTAGTAAATACGGCGCACTTTTCTCCGTATAAATAGTGTCTCCAGATCTTAAGAGCGAATACCACGGCTGCGAGCTCTAAGTCATGCGTCGGGTAATTCTGCTCATATGGTTTCAATTGTCTTGACGCGTATGATATGACTCGTTCATTTTGCATCAAGACGCAACCTATAAACAGAAAGTTAATTCAGGACTAGCATGAGTATATACAATGCATTAGTTGTAATGGTGTACATACCTAGTCCCTTCTTGGACGCGTCACTATAGATCACGAAACCGTCGGTGCCGGAGGGTTGTGCCAACACCGGGGCTGTGGTCCATCTCTTCTTGAGCTCAGTAAAGCTCTGCTCGCATTCAGCAGTCTATTCGAACTTAGTCTTCTTCTGTGTAAGTCGACTCAATGGAACTGCTATTGTTGAGAATCCCTCAACGAACTTTCTATAGTAGCCGGCCAAGCCTAGGAAGCTTCTGACTTCGGTCACATTTGTGGGTCTTGACCATTCAGTGATGACTTCTATCTTCTTAGGATCCACAGAGATCCCATCTTCCGAAATCACGTGACCGAGAAAGGCTACACTTCTTAGCCAAAATTCACACTTGCTGAATTTGGCATAAAGCTGCTGTTGCCTCAGAGTTTGTAACACCACCCTTAAGTGTTCAGCATGTGCTTGCTCATCGGGAGAGTATACCAGGGTGTCATCAATGAACACCACCACGAATTGGTCCAACTGTTCTCGAAACACGGTGTTCATCAAGTCCATGAAGGCTGCTGGGGCATTAGTTAATCCAAAAGGCATCACTAAAAATTCATAATGCCCGTATCTAGTCCGAAAAGTGGTCTTAGGGACGTCTCCCGCTTTCACAAGCAACTGATGGTACCCTTGACGAAGATCAATCTTTGAAAACCAACGAGCTCCCTTTAGCTGATCAAATAAATCTTCGATCCTTGGCAAAGGATATTTGTTCTTTATGGTGATCTTATTCAACTCGCGGTAATCTATACACAACCGCATGCTGCCATCTATCTTCTTCACAAATAATACAGGAGCTCCCCACGGTGATACACTGGGGCGGATTAGCTTTTTGTCTAACAATTCTTGAAGTTGCCCCTTTAGCTCCTTAAGTTCTGCTGGAGCCATTCTGTAGGGTGTCTTAGATATAGGTTCAGCTCCGGGTATCATATTGATCTCAAACTCCACTTTTCTCGATGGCGGCACTCCTGGCAAATCGTCCGGAAATACATCCTTGAAATCATTGATCACCGGAATTTGATCCATAGAGGGAACCTCCTGCTTCGCATCTACGGCATACACCATATATCCCTCTGCTCCTTTTTGCAAAGCCTTAAAGGCCTTAATCGCTGTCAAGTATATCTTCTTTGGAGCTTTGGTTATCTTGACGTTTCTTTGGACCTTTATGTCATTCATCTCGGAGTCCTTAATGGTCACTTGTTTGAGTTTGCAGTCAATATTGGCATGATTCTTGGTCAGCCAATCCATGCCCAATATTACATCAAAATCCTTCATCGGAATTGGGACTAAAGTCACCGAGAATATCTTTCCATCCAATTCCAAGTCACAATCTTTGTACTGGTGGTGAGAAACCAGTACTTGTTCGCCTGCTGCCTGCACCCTAAATGGGTTCTCAAGCCATTCGGTAAACAGTCGAGCCCTTTGGCGAATCGCTTAGAGATGAAGGAGTGGCTAGCTCCACTATCAAATAACACGTTGGCAGGTACTTTGTTAACTAAGATCACACCTAATTTACAAGAGAGTAACACATAAAGGTTTTCACATAACACATATTCATTCATCAACTTAAAGGACTAAAATTCAGCTTAAGCAACTATTATTTAACTTAGGTCATACCTGTCACCACGTTCGCGTCCTCCTGGACTTCGGCGTCTGTCATGGCATGGACTCTTGCATTGGGCCTGCCTCTCTGCTGCTGAGCCGGCCCTGCTCCTGCCTGTGGCTTAGGGTTCCATTCCGGGCAGTCCTTGATCCTATGGCCTGCTTTCCCACATTTAAAGCACGCACCCGTTATCTTCCAACATTCACCCACGTGTCTCTTATGGCAATGTGGGCATTCTGCAGGTGCTTGACGATCAGGTTGGTTTAGCTGCGGTGCCCTTTGCACTGGCCCCGCTTGTCCTTTTCTGGGGATCTTGACCCAACGTCCGGGCCTACTCCCACTTTGCTCAACCCTTGGTCTCTTGCTCGATTCTTCACGAGCCTCTCTGTTCTGTGATCGTCGCATGTCACTCTCCACTCGGTAACATGCGTCCAGCATCTCCTCGAATGTTTTCAGACTTGACCCCGCGATTGCAGTCCGTATGCGGGGGTTCAGACCCTCTTCAAACTTCAACATTTTCATCCTATTGTTCTCCAATACCAAAGGTGTGAACTTGCCCAAGGCATGGAATCTATCCGCATAGTCTGAAACAGTCATCCTGCCTTGTTCAAATTTATCGAACTGCCTCATCTTCTCCAAAATGGCAGTCTCAGGCACATAATAATCTTTGTAGGCCTTCACAAACTGACTCCACTGAATGGGAGGAGTCATCTTGGGCAGAATGCCGTTCCACCATGCATTCTCTCTGCCCGTCAGAAATGGCGTGGCTACATCCACTTTTAGATCTTCAGGTACTTGCACCAGCCTGAAGCATTTTTCTACATCATCAAGCCAAAACCCAGCCACCTCTGGGTCTGTGGTCCCTTCAAAATTGGGGGCATGCATCTTGCGCATCTCCCCGATATAGTACATGATGCCTTGTTGGGGAGGTGGTGGAGGAGGTTGTTGTGGTTGTTGCTGCTGCTGAGCAACCCCTTGTGCTATCATTGTGATAGCATCAATCAGTGCTTGGGGTACTAGAACTGGAGGTGGTGGTGGTGGGTCATTGTTCCCATTGCCACCATTTCATTGGTTGTCACGTCTAGGAGGCATTTTCTGCAAATTCAACGCTTATTAGCATTCAGCAATTCAAAAAGAAGTAAGTACTGAAGGCCCACATGCGTTGTACAAGGTGGAATTCGCACGCTAAACAAAGTAACGTTTATTGATTAACTTCTAACGCGCTCGCACACACCCAGCCCAATCAAACTTACATGTAGGATCACATACTTAGACCTAAAGATCAACTTAGGGTAAAGATCATGGCTTAAGACTCTATATGTCATAACCTAGGTTTACGAGGTAGATCTGAAGCCTAGTCTCTGATACCACCTGTAGCGCCCCGACCCAGACAGCGGAATCCGAATCGGTTCACCCGTCGTAGCTTACTGAGAAGACTACAAGACGTCTCATCTCTCGAATACACATAATCGATGACGTAAGAGAAATAAGTGCGGAAACATATCTCGGTAATCTAAATCATCAATACAATACGTCAACCGACAATGTGAATACCAAAAAAACTGTGTATGGTCGTAGCCATCTAAATCTCCAAATGATTTGAGAAATAAAAATAACAGAAACTGTCGAATCAATTCTCTCCATCAGGTCTAAACATCCCGTTCTGCTCACTCGCCGTCCTTCTCAATGAAAATCATGTCATACTCAGGTTCTCCTGTAACACAAAGGCAGTACCCTTAGCGAAAAACGCTAGCAAGTAACCCGCTTATAAGACATACGGGATCAACACATGGCAAGACATGAGTAATATATAATTCAAGGGAATGGTGGGGCACATGTCTTGTAACTTTCAAATATATAACCAAATAACGCAACAGAGCAAGTACAGCAGTTCGCATGTAAATAACAACGCATTGCAAATCAAATAACGCACATATTCATACCACATTGACTCTCGTGATGCATGTCAAAATATGCACTACACTACACATTCACCTATGCATGAACGCTTCCTCTTTTAAAACAGTGCAATGCATGTCACAATGTCCGGTCACTTCACATAACTTTATACCCTGTAACGCGCCCCGGCTTATATTTCCATCCCGGTTTACGTTACAGCCAACTTTATACCCTGTAATGCACCTCGGCTTATATTTCCATCCTGATTAGCATTACAGACAACTTTATACCCTGTAACGCGCCCCGGCTTATATTTCCATCACGGTTTATGTTACAGTCTTTTGTGCCCTGCAATGCACCCCGGCTTAAATTTCCATCCCGGTTAACATTGCAGGTCACCTTCGCAAATCTGTGCCGAAGCACCTTTCTTTTCAAATCAATATGCAAATGCACGTGCCATGATGCAAGACTCCTCATTTCATTCTCATTCCTCATTCTCGTATGCAATTCACATTCATATAAGTCATTCATGTACACATGCGCACGTATAAGCAACACACAAGCTCTCACTAACTTATACATCATAACTTAGACTTCGTCTATCGCGTCAACACTTAGTCATGATCCTAAGGTTCATAACCTAAGGCAAGTATCCCTAACAATTCCTCGTTGAACTCTCAAACACCTCGTACGTTCATCTCCTAACCCCTCTAAGTCATATACCTTGAAATGCGATTCGAAAACCCCTTTCGAACTCTCCAAATTGATTCCCCATCCTAAGCCATGTTCCCCAGACTTAAACTACCTTTAAACCGGTCTTAAGAAGTCTCTAAAATCACCCAAAGATTCTCCGAGCTTCCCTCTTCCTTCCTCTATTTTTCCACAAAACTGATGGACTTCATCCCCTACTTCGATCGATCGATGTCCAACTGGGGACATCGATCTCTCCACTTCGATCGATCGATGTCCAACTGGGGACATCGATCTCTCAGCCTCACCTACATCGATCGATCGATGTCCAACTGGGGACATCGATCTCTCAGGCTGCACCTACATCGATCGATCGATGTCCAACTGGGGACATCGATCTCTCAGCCACTCATACATCGATCGATCGATGTCCGACTGGGGACATCGATCTCTGACATCGATCGATCGATGTCAACGTCCCAGGCCAGGTTCTGCGTTTTCTGCAACAATCTCAGGATCCTACCCCAAATTGATTCCAAACTTCATCCCATCAATCCAAGCCTAACTGCGCTAATAGTCCATGCTTATCTCATCAACGCAAAACCTCCACAAACTCATCACGCATTCAAAGCACACCAATCATCAAAACAACCCGAAAGATCTCACTTTTTTTTCCATTCCCAACCCTATCCAACAATGCAGGCACATCAAAAGGGTTTACGGGGTAGGGATTTGCAGGATTCCACATAATCAACAACAACGGCAATGCCTTTTCATATACAGCAGCCAAAACTCGCAACCAAAACAAATAAATCATGAACAAAGAATCACAAAACGAAACTACTGCATGGTGATCCAATTTGATATCAAAATAGGCCATTTTTTCTTTCACAAAAACGTAAGAACTTATAAGTAGATTACTTGCCTTTGATTACTCGAAGAAGATTTGAAGAACAAACGAGGAACGGGTTGATTCTCGGAGGAGTTCTTCTCCTAGGGTTTCAAAGGTGCCAAGAATCGCCTATGGGATGGAGAGAGCGTCGGTTTTCTCTGCGAAATAGGAAAACTGACGTTCTGTCAGTTTTTATATGGAAAGGGGAAAATTTGGAGTTTCTAAATTATATCTATTATCTTATTTACCTTAAAGGATAAACCTTAATTATTTAATTCTAAAATTAAATACAATTTAATTCTAATATTCAATCCTCTCATTAATTTCTAATTAATCCTCATACTTAATGCCTAATTCATTTCCGTTGACTATCATTAAACTCCGTTTGATTCCTTCTTTGCCTTTTGATTAACCTACGGAGGGTGCGGGGCATAACAATGGCGAGTGGGCTCAATGGGATGACAGACATGGGAATAGATAGATGCTGGACTACTGTCTTTAAGTTTTGGAAACTCAATGTTATTATGTTGTTCTGGAACTTATGTTAGCTAGATGACCAAACACCTTTTATTTCCGCTTCATTTTCTGGTTGTATTATTGACGATGAAGGTTTAGATTTTATGACGTTTCCGCTGATTTATCTTATGTCATGAATGATGTACGCTTGATCTGCTTTGACGCTTCGTAGTTCTCATAGTAGGCTACGGCGGGTGCACTGGTTCCGATGACAGTGTCGGGCCGGGGCGCTACATCAAGGCTAGCCACCTCGGCTTCAGTTGTCACCTTGTTAGTGTTATGCACCTTGGTTTGGCTTAGTAGGCAAGTTAGGGGTTTAGTGTTCGAAGCCATCCTCGTCGGCTCAGCCAATAAGGGTCCTGCCAAAATATATATTTGTCAGCAAGCAGCTTAGCCACGCAACTAAACACATGCACCATCTGGCAGTCATGCACGAGCAGAACATGACACATGACACTCTCCACAGCTTCTTAACATGCATTGGCTGATTAAACTATACAAAAGAAGAAAATAACATCCAGCAGAGGCCAAGTTCATTCCGAGAGGGAAAGCCTCTATCCAACACACACAATCGTCGGAGGGCCTGCCCTAGAATAAATCCCCAGTACCTATAGCGTCATTGTTTGTTCAAGTTTTTCTCCAGCAACCATCATTAACTTTATCATTTGGATTATTTGGTGATCTCAGGTGCAGATCCGACTTGGCCAATTAGTTTTATCATGTGGATCATCTGATGATCCTAGTTGAAGATCCGACTTCGCCAGTATAGAAAACATTATTTTAACTTAAAATTATAGAGACTAGCTCACTGTGATTTTTGTACTAGCTCTTTCAGTTATATATGACCCTAAATTCTTGTAGAAGTTTGTGCATCCATCTTATTTTTGTTGCTTTTCATTTCGATAACTCACCGCCCAACATTTGGGTATTACTTGTCTTATGTTCATCCTGTCAAACCTACTATTGGAGTTTATGAAAACTGTCCAAAGACTACAAAAGGGAGTTGATGTGTTTCCTTATTCCAGCCACCTTGAAGAGTTCTGCTGTTGATACTATTACCAATTTCTCCATTTTTCGCATCATTGATCCTAAATCTCTTGTACTGCAAACTTTAATCCTATTTACTTTTGTACCTTATTTGTTCATATGTCAGTGTTCATTGTCGGCTACGACGCTTATTCTCTCATACAGCCATGTCTATCCTACGTTAACCTAAGGACTCTAATCAAAAGTTTTGATGTATTTGGACTGCTAGCTTCTTTCTCATTAATGGAGGGGTTCGATCTCTTTGCTTAATTTTGTTGGAAATGCATATAAAAGTGCTTTAGAAAGTACTCTAAATTTATGTAAAAACATGTAAAAAGGTTGATTGGAGAATGAAGTTAAACTTGGATTGGATGGGTGAGACGATATCTGAATTCTCTAAACTTTGAGGTGACCGAACGTTAGGTGAGTGAGATCAAACATTCGATGATGAACTCTGAGTGCGGTGACCGAATGTTTGGTGAAGTCATTTGCCAAATGTTTGGTCCAGAGTCTGGTGATAAGTTCTGAGTTGTGACATTCAAAAATTTCGAGTCCAGTGTTTGGTAAAATTTATCACACATCCGGTGGGTTTAGTCAGCAAAATTTTTCAACTGCCTTTTGATGAAATGATGCAACTTGGAACACCTCATTTCAATCATGAACGCTCATGAACTAACTTTGGGATTTAAATTCTGCAGAGAGTTCAAATTAACTTCTTTCTTGTGAATTTAAGACTATAAATACAATGATCAAAAGGTTTTGAACAAAAATTTGTGATATACTTTTCTATGTACTTAGAAATGATCATTGTAAAACCTATTTGTGTCTTTTATGAAAACCTGCAGAATTTCTTCATTGTCTTTCTCTCTTCATCTGATGTTAAACACTTCAAATAGATAAGTTTAATCTTTTTCTCGTAAAGCAAACGAAAAAAAGATATTATATACAGGGAGGCGTTTGCCAAGTAGTCTATCTTGTTCAATGGTGGAAGCAATTCTGCACGGACAGTAACATTCGTCTCGGCTATTTCCCTTCTTCTTGTTTCATTTTCTTTATGTTTGATTATCATATCATTATGATTCTTTCTTACAATCTTATGTATTTCCAAAGAAAATCTATGGAAACTTGTGAATGATTTCTTTGAAGTTCTCTTCCATTTTCTATGTACTTCAACTTAGTCTTGTTAGTTTCATCATTAGGTTATCATCTTTTATGTCCTCCAAGACTAAAATTGCTAACAATATTAAAGCAAAATTATTTTAGAGGATGATATTACTCGAAATGAAGAAAATCATGAAGGAAAAATGGAGGAAAAAGAAAGTTTTCATTGTGGATGAATATGATAATCAAAAAGAATAAGAACTAATCAAAAAGGAGAGCAAAGATGGCTAATCTATTATCATTCCTTGGTGTTCTTTATCTCCATTTCAAAAAATTGTGGGGATTTAATCTTCAACAAAAACTTCATAAAGAAAGGATATTTTTATAAAAAGATCAACATGGCGTCACTTTCATTTCTTCATATTTGTAAGGGTTGAAATTTCCTTGAGATGTTAAACACAAGCTTGAACCAAACTAGCTCTTGAAAGGACTAAAGTATTTCATATATGTCAAAAAAATCCAGAAATGTTAGATGAACAGCAATGGTGGATTCAACACAATTCTTGACGACAAATGAGAAGAAGAAATCAACGAGAATGTCAAGTTGGAAAAAGACAAGGAGATTACTACGATCATTATCTCCTATGAGGTAACTTTGTTGGTAGTGCAATAGAATGGATGGTAGACATTATGGCTACTAAGTAATTGTAGAGGAAAAGGGGTTTGAGTGGTCACAAAATGCATGATTTAAATAACGTGTACTAAAGAAATGCATGGCATGTTTTATGACATGACACGTTCTTGCATGAAACCTGCCTTATATAGTTCATATATAATGTCGTCGTACAAACGAGCCATGAATCTTTAAAGCTTACATCAAATGGCGAGCATTTGTTGTGTTTGAACTATTTTCAGGCACCATCATCAATGAACTAAACTAGTTCATTAAGTAAAGTACTTAGTTAAATGAACTAAGTAGTTCATTAAAGGAAGCAGTATTTGGAAAAGGCACAAAGGCAACAAATTGAAGAATGGAGTCTTCTTCTCTCTCATATTACACGCCATTTAACATATATATATATATATATATATATATATATATATTCAGATTTTTTATAAAAAGGCACATACACATACATTCCAACGTACTCCCGACACGTTATATGTTTTACAAACGTACGTTAACGTCACACCACTATATTTACCTCATATTTATGAGTATATTCAGGCCTTATATCATATGATATAAGTCATGGTGATGACAAATTTAATACGATGCGTTAAAAGTTTCTAAACCAAAAATTGTCGTATCGGGTTAATACCGAAACTTCGCCAATGTGTCACGTACTTGACATATATAGATGGCCAGCCCTACACATAAAAAATGGCCACAAATTTCGTGGCTCACATGGTATATACAGCCATGATATCATTCCATGTTGGCACACACAAATCACCCCAAATTAAATTCCAAATTCAATTTTTGTCACATGTTAGGCGCCACTTTAAATCAGCCATGAGTGCTAAATATTAAAGTTTAATTTACGTATATTATGTGTAACATAATATATATAACATGTGCAAAAAGTTGGAATTTAATCAGAGAAAAATCGGGTAATCGACAAACGTCGAAAGTTCGGTTTTCTACAAACACGACACATGGAACGTTTTTGGCATGACATATAACATGTATCCAGACACTTTTTACATACTATATACATTCTAAAGTATTCTAGAAAAATCAATTAAGGGCTGATTGGAATATACCATATGTGTATAATTATATGTGTACTATTTTACAAAGTTCGCAAAAATAATTCAGCACATACACGCCTAGCTCAACCTTGTTGGAGTACATGTAGAGATTTGTTGGCATCTTGATTGGCCAAGAATGAAGCATACAATGTTGGTGACATAAAGAAAGGAGCTATACAAGTAACATTTCAAACTTTGTCACATTTGTGACACATGCTGAAAATTCAGCATGTGTAGTTTATGGCTGGCCGAAATTTCTACTAAATGGTGCCATATTTACTACTTTGAATTATATGGATTGATTGAAAGATAATATGGCAATGTTTTAAAAATATTATGGAAATAATGTGATGGTATCTTGGAATATCACACATGCTGAAAAATTTCAGCATGTGTTGGAATGAATATGGTCAATTTTATGGTCTCTATGTTTACTAATTTTATTCCAAAATTAGTAGAAATGTTATGTACTAAAGATGATTGATTTCTTATTTATTTTCAAGGAATTAATCAAATGCAAACTTGGCAACACTTTGAATAAGTCTTGATAAAGCATATGCTCAAAATTTCAGCATATAGAGAAGCTTGTGGCCGAAATTTATGAAGGAAAATGGAGATATTGTGTCTTGCTAATTATGTGGAATTGATATGTGACTTATGTCAACATGTTTATGACTAATTGGCACATGTTCTTAAAGGTTATTTTTAGATTTATCTAGTCACCAAATGATGACAACTTTCATCCAATCAATGAGTGACAAGTAAGCAAGGGCTTAATGATCATCCAATGAGGTGTTGCCAAGTAAGCAAGAAAATGTCACAATGATGCAATATACTCTTCCAAGGACTTAGAAGATAATTTTCAAGAGAAGAAAGAGGCAGCTAGGGGGCGGTCATTGTGAATAAAAAGGAAAGAAGAGATCAAACAAAAATACAAGACAAGGCTTACAATTTCAAAGCTCAAAAACGTTGCAATCTCCTTCTCTTTCTACACTTCTTTCTTTCTTTTCTCTTAAAGCCTATTGCATTCATATTCATACATCTTGAATAGGCTTCATCTATACCACCATATACTCTTTATTGTTGTAAAAGATTGATCAATGTGTGATCAATCTTGCATTCGCTAGGTGGTGGTGTTCGTGATCGTTGTAATCACTTACAAGGTTTGTAAAGGGTTGGAGTTGGTGTGTAACTCCATCAACCCTCTGTGGTAAGGTGTTATTCGTGTTTTGTGATTAGTGCTAACCGAGGAAGGTGTCCTCGAAGACTAGAGTAGGTTGATTTAACCGAATCAGTATAAAATTCTTTGTGTTCTTTACTTTCAGCACTTACTTTCAGTTTTCAGCACAGTGCATCATTTTTATCACATTCTTACAAATAGTAAAAGAATTTCAAAAGTTACCAAACTTTGCAGAAACATATCCACACCTCTTAAGTTTCATTTGGCACAAGTTTCAACCCATTTGGATAAGTATAAGTCAATCAAACGTTAATAGTTCTGAGACTAGTGCAATCTGATTTTCAGACTTGCAAAGGTTGAGAACTTGAACGTATTTGACATACTTCCCAAATGAATTTTTCAAAACTGTTTTAACCCGTTAAAATAATTATATTAAGGGGTTTGTTGTTAAATTTTCAGACTATTTGGAGTTACGGATTAATCGGAATAAAATTTTCAAATCAGACTACTATTTCTAGCAGACGATTTTTCAAGGGGTTAGAGGATGAGTTTTGATCTGAAATTTTTAGGAGATATTCAGAACATTTAATATTAGAATCTCGCCAAATTTCAGAATTTTGGAAGGCCTGTATCCTAGTTTTTCAAACATTTCAAAACAAGATATGAAAACAGAAACTGTTTTCAGAAGTTGGGTTTTTGGGTTAAAATATTTTAAAAATCAAATTTTCCGAATCTACTATTCAACCCCCCTTATAGTGGTTCCTTATAGGTCCTACAAGTGGTATCAGAGCGCAGGAACACTCACAACAAAAGGATCCAACGATCTAAGTGAGATGGCAACCACAAACTTCAAAACCGAGAAAGAAGGTATATCCAGTCAAAGGCCTGGTCTCTTTGACGGTGAGTCTTTCATTCAATGGAAGTTAAGAATGAAACTTTTTCTTATGGCTATTGATATTGATCTTTGGTCTATTATAGAAGATGGTCCATTTATTCCGTCAAAATTATCCACTGTAGATGTAGTCACACTAGAGGTTGTTAAGCCTAAATATGAGTATACTAGTGATGATAAAAAGGAACTGAGCATGAACGCTAGAGCCATGCAATTGCTTCTAAATGGACTAAGTAAAAGTGAATCTAGCTATGTTTCAAATTGTTCTAGTGCTCAAGAAATTTGGAGAATTCTTGAAATGAAACATGAAGGCACTAGTCAAGTAAAAGAGTCCAAAATCAATATGCTTATGTCCACACTCGAGTCATTTAAATTATTTTCAAATGAATCTATCGTTGATATGGATCTACGCTTAACTAACATTTACAATTCTCTTGAGTCTATTGGCAAAGCCTTCTCTATGCAGAAAAAGGTCCAAAAGGTCTTACGAAGCCTTCCATCCGAGTGGGACCCTAAAGAGACAGCCATAGAGGAGAGCAAAGAAATTAAATTAACTAAAATGGAGGAACTAATTGGATCATTTAAGGTATATGAGAACAAACTCACTATAAGGAAATCGGAATCATCATCAAAACAAGGTAAGACTATTGCATTTAAATCAAATGAATACGTCTCTACTTCTTCCGATCACGTAGATGATAGTGATTCTGAATCAGACAACGATGACTTAATTTTATTGGCTAAAGGCTTGAGAAAATTCATGAGAAAGTCATTTAAAAACAAACCTAAGGGTACTTCCACTAAAAGAAATACTACAACAAGTGACAAGGATGTTAAATGCTACGAATGCGGTAAACTTGGACATCTATCATATGATTGCCCTAATAAGGGCAAGCAAACAAACAAACACCTTGACAAGGATCGGACCAAAAATAGACTCGTCTCAGAATCTAAGCAAATGAAAAGAGCTCTCAAGGCCTCCACTTGGAGTGATACATCTGATGCCGAGACTGACACAGAAGAGGAGACTGCACAAGTATGCTTTGTATCCAAAGCATCAAACGAGGTATCTTCTGATTCTGAGCCTTCATATGATGATCTTTTCAGTCAGTATTTAGAATTGCATAAATTTACTAAGACTCTCACAAAAGAAAAGAAGCGATTAATTGAAGACAAGAAGTTCTTGGAATCTTCTAACACTATTCTTGTTGCTCAATTAAACGATTCAAAAGAAGAGTCGTCATGCATCATTAATGCATTAAAAACAGAGATCTCATCATTGACCACGCATAATCATGAAATGAAATCCAAGATTTCAAATTTGAAATCAAGGAATACGGATTTAGAGAAGATGATGAAACAATTTGACACGGGATCTAACATGCTGGATCGTATTATTCTATCACAAAAATATGATAGTGATAAAACCGGATTAGGATACATTGAGACAAATGATGTATCAATTAAACCAACCAAATTCATCCTTTCTAAGAAAATAGACACACCTAAAGCAAGCGTGGCGTCTAAGATGACCCAAAGACCCCCTCTCCCCTCATCTCATCTTACCTCTTCTTTATATCATGCAAAATATAATTATGTGCCATGTAGATATGAGAGGAAACAAGTGATGCATACACGACATTCATTTCATCCATCTAGATCATGCACTATGCACACCAACACGAGGACATATCAAAAATGCACACCATATGATGCGCATAAGGGGATTCTCGTCCAAAGGTCTAATGTTTTCTCACCCTATGTCTACTATATTGCTCCTTCATCTACATTCTTGCCATTTGCTAGACCGAGAAGGATCACCCAAGTATAGGTACTGAAAGGTACTTTTACTAAGAGGTGAATAACTAACTCGAAAGGACCCAAAATTAAAAGGGTACCTAAATCACTCTCGTACATTGCAGGGAACCCACACATTAAAAGACACATCTATCAAGTGGTTCCTTGACAATGGTTGCTCGAGGCACATGACGGGTGACCCGAGCTTATTCAAAAAGTTGAAAAAGGTCAGAAAAGATGGATCCGTGACCTTTGGAGATAACAATGAAGGCAAGATCATCAGAAAAGGTACAATTGGAAGCCCAAGCACCATTCAAATCTCCAACGTCTTTTTGGTAAGCAACTTATCCTATAATCTTCTTAGCATTTCACAATTTATTGACAATGGTTTTGATGTGTGTTTTACTCATCCATATTGCAATATAATAAATAAAAATGGAGAAACAGTTTTAAAAGGAAAACGGGAAGGAAACATCTTTACGCTTTCTATGGATGACATGTTAGATGCTAAGGTTAAGTGTTTTATATCAAATGAACCTAATGTTAATTTGTGGCATAGACGTTTAGGACACATCGGCATTTCTACACTTGAAAAACTCCAACGAAAGAACCTAATACGAGGATTGCCTACACTTGATTTAGACAATTTTCAGTTGTGTGAATCTTGCATTAAAGGCAAACAAACACGCGAGTCACTGAAACCTAAAAATGAAATAAGCACGACTGGAGTTTTAGAATTATTACACATTGATTTATTTGGTCCTAGTCGCACTACGAGTCTCAGTGGATGTCATTATGCATGTGTGATTGTTGATGATTTTTCTCGTTATATTTGGACTTTGTTTCTTGCACATAAAGATGATAGTGCCATTGAGATTACGAAATTAATAAAACAACTTGAAAATCAATATGGTTTTAATGTGAAAAGGATAAGAAGCGATAGAGGCGGTGAATTTAAAAACAAGGACATGATTGCATTTTGCGAAGAAAAAGGAATTAAACACGAGTTTTCGCCACCTAGAACTCCTCAACTAAATAAAGTAGTAGAAAGAAAGAATAGGACATTACAAGAAATTGCTAGAACCATGTTATGTGAAAATAAATTGCCTAGATTTTTGTAGGCAGAAGCCGTAAATTGTGCATGTTATATATTTAACCGATTGTCCATTAGAAAGAAAATTAATAAGACGCCTTATGAGATATTAAATGCTCGCATGCCTAAAATTGATTACTTTCGTGTGTTTGGTTGTAAATGCTTTGTTTTAAATACGAAAGATAATTTAGATAAGTTTGAATCTAAATGAATTGAATGCATCTTTGTTGGGTATTCTGTGAATTCAAAAGCATATAGATGTTATGATCCCATCACTAGGCAAATTCTAGAATCCATTCATGTGAAGTTTAATGAATTTGGTGAGATTGATAAAGATAAAGAATATGAGGATGATTTTGAATTAAAACCCGTGTTGAATGATGATGATGGCACCCATGATACGCATGATACACTAGAAATGCATGATCACTTAGAAATACATGAGAACGTAGAAAATAATCAACCGAGATGGCATAGAGATCACCCACATGATCTCATTATAGGCGATATCACTCATGGTGTGCGACCACGTAGAAGAATAAATGCGGATGAAATAAATCAATTTCATGGCATGATATCCGAAATTGAACCTAAAAATGTGCATGAGCTTTGAGTGATTCTTCTTGGATTGATGCTATGCATGATGAACTTAATCAATTTGTTAGAAATGACATATGAGATTTAGTGCCACAACCACAAGATAAGACTATAATAGGCACAAAGTGGGTGTTTAGAAATAAAATGAATGAAGAAGGAAAATTTGTTAGAAACAAAGCTAGATTTGTAGCACAAGGATATAATCAAGAAGAAGGAATCGATTATGATGAAACATTTGCACCCGTAGCATGTTTAGAAGCCATACGACTTTTACTTGCTATTGCTTGCATGAAAGGTTTTAAACTTTACCAAATGGACGTGAAAAGAGCATTCTTAAATGGATTTATACAAGAAGAAGTATATGTGAAACAACCACCAGGTTTTGAAGATTTGAAACACCCCGATCACGTGTACAAACTAAAGAAGGCACTATATGGTTTAAAGCAAGCACCTAGAGCATGGTATGATCGTTTTGCTACTTTTCTATTAGAAAATGGTTTTAATAGAGGCACTTTAGATAGTACTCTATTTTTAAAACAAGATAAATCGGATTTACTAATCATTCAAATCTATGTTGATGACATCATTTTCGGCTTCACCTCTCATAAACTTGTTGAAGATTTTGAAACTTGCATAAAATCCGAATTTGAAATGTCTATGGTTGCCGAATTGAACTACTTTCTTGGTTTGCAGATTAAACAAACGGGTAAAGGTATACATATAAGCCAAGTCAAATATATAAATAATATGATTAAAAAGTTCAACTTTGAGAATTTAAAACCGTCCCCCACCCCTATGAGTGTCACCACTAAGCTAGACAAAGATGAGCATGGAAAGGACTTTGATAATGCTTTATATAGGTCTATGATTGGCTCTTTGCTCTATCTTACTGCTAGTAGACCTGATATCATGTTCAATGTATGTATGTGTGCACGTTTTCCAAGTCAACCAAAAGTGTCTCACTACAATGCCGTGAAAAGAATATTTCGATATATTAAGCACACACCCACCTTAGGCATTTGGTATGATAAAGATTGTGAATTTAACTTGCATGCCTATACTGATGCAGATTATGGTGGATGTAAAATAGATAGGAAAAGCATAAGTGGCACTTGTTAGTTTATAGGAAATTCACTTATTTCATGGTTTTCTAAGCGTAGCTTTATCCACTACTGAAGCTGAATACATGGCACTTAGTCTTTGCTGCACACAATTATTATGGCTAAAACAACAACTTTCTGACTTTGGGATTACAGTAAATCGGATCCCTATATATTGTGATAGTATGAGCGCCATCAACTTATCTAAGAACCCCGTTCTACATTCTAAGGCAAAGCATATAGAAGTTCACTATCACTTCCTTCGTGATCATGTCAACAATAGTGATATTATCATAGATCACGTACCTACAGAGGCACAAGTAGCAGATATTTTCACTAAGGTACTAAATCAGGCCACGTATGAAAATCTTCGTTCTAAATTAGACATGCTTTCTGCTGATTTGATTTGATTGTTTTTCCATATTTACATGCATTTTTGATTAACTTTCCAAAATAAAGGAGGAGAGAATGCATGATTTAAGGAGGGAGAGAGAAATTGATTGCACAAATCAAGGGAGAGCAAGTTTGAAATTTGAAATTCAAAATTTGAATTTCTGCACAATTGAAGAGGGAGCGACAAGATTTAAATCATGAATGTAGGTTATTTTGTAAATCATCAAAAGGGGGAGATTGTAGAGAAAAAGAGGTTTGAGTGATCACAAAATGCATGATCTAAATAACGTGTACTAAAGAAATGCATGACACGTTTTATGACATGACACGTTCTTCCGTGAAACTTGCCTTATATAGTTCATATATAATATCGTCGTACTAACGAGCCATGAAATTTTAAAGCTTACATCAAATGGCGAGCATTTGTTGTGTTTGAACTATTTTCAGGTGCCATCATCAACGAACTAAACTAGTTCATTAAGTAAAGTACTTAGTTAAATGAACTAAGTAGTTCATTAAAGGAAGCAATATTTGGAAAAGGCACAAAGGCAACAAATTGAAGAATAGAAAGTCTTCTTCTCCCTCATATCACACACCATTTAACATATATATATATATATATATATATATATATATATATATGTTTGTTTCTCGCTGGATATTAATCTTCTCATATGCTTTGCTTTGCATGGACTATCACTGGATTTGTTCTGAGAGAATCATTCGCCATCTACTTTGGAGGTTGGACACAATCGCAAAATGGGACAACTTTCACTCTACAGCCGGTCTTCTTCTGGATTGATCAACAATGCTCCACATCATCATCTATGCTATTGTATATGGACAGAGGCTATCTTGATCGATATCTCATGTTATGTAACTCATTATCCATTCTATCCAATCATATAAATATGCACACTTTTTCCTTCGCCAAAGTTTTATCCACAAGGGTGGTTTTACTTGGCAAGGTTTTAATGTTATATGATTGGAGGTTGGATATCATTTGCTTCTTATACCACCGCTATGTTTTTGACAACTTCCGTTTTGATATACCATGGTATTCCTCCGCTATAAGTGAGGCATTATTATAATAAAATCAATTTCTTTCGAAAAAAAAATATTCAGATTTTTTATAAAAAGGCTTTCCATTTCCAATGGAGTCAAGGACACACTCTTCCTTGACTTTGGAATATGATGGAATAAAGCAAAATGACTCACTAAATGGGCTGCGCTTTTTATATTATGAAGTAGCAGTTGATCGATACACAATTTTCATTATGGGTCATCGGGAAACAACCTATGTGTGTTCCTAACACATGGGTATGGTTGCGTACATCCGACCCCCATAATCCGCCATAGGCGGAAGCCTCTAAGGCAATGGGGTAATGTTGTTGTTGTTTTTGTTGTTGTATTTTTTATAAAAAGGCACATACACATATATTCCAACGTACTCCCGGTACGTTATATGTTTTACAAACGTACGTTAACGTCACACAACTATATTTACCTCATATTTATGAGTATATTCAGGCCTTATATCATATGATATAAGTCATGGTGATGACAAATTTATTACGACGCGTTAAAAGGTTCTAAACCAAAAATTGTCGTATCGGGTGAATACCGAAACTTCGCCAACGTGTCACGTACTTGACATATATAGATGGCCAGCCTTACACATCAAAAATGGCCACAAATTTCGTGGCTCACATGGTATATACAGCCATAATATCATTCCATGTTGGCACACACAAATCACCCCAAATTAAATTCCAAATTCAATTTTTGTCACATGTTAGGCGCCACTTTAAATCAGCCATGAGTGCTGAATATTAAAGTTTAATTTACGTATATTATGTGTAACATAATATATATATAACATGTGCAAAAAGTTGGAATTTAATCGGAGAAAAATCAGGTAATCGACAAACGTCGAAAGTTCGGTTTTCTACGAACACGACACATGGAACGTTTTTGGCATGACATATAACATGTATCCAGACACTTTTTACATACTCTATACATTCTAAAGTGTTCTAGAAAAATCAATTAAAGGCTGATTGGAATATACCATATGTGTATAACTATATGTGCACTATTTTACAAAGTTCGCAAAAATAATTCAGCACATACACGCCTAGCTCAGCCTTGTTGGAGTACATGTGGAGATTTGTTGGCATCTTGATTGGCCAAGAATGAAGCATACAATGTTGGTGACATAAAGAAAGGAACTATACAAGTAACATTTCAAACTTTGTCACATTTGTAACACATGCTGAAAATTCAGCATGTGTAGTTTATGGCTGGCCGAAATTTCTACTAAATGGTGCCATATTTACTACTTTGAATTATATGGATTGATTGAAAGATAATATGGCAATGTTTTAAAAATATTATGGAAATAATGTGATGGTATCTTGGAATATCACACATGCTGAAAAATTCCGCCATGCAATGCATGATCCCGGGACCTAACTGAGTGGATGTGGGTCGTACCCACCCACAGTCACCATCCTAAGTGTACTTGGCCCCGCCACCGTACACCATCCTGAGCGCCCGTGACCCGTACGTCACGACCCACCATCATGCAATGCACGTGCCATTAATGCAAAATAACACAATCGTCTGAGGCCCCTGGCCCATCCTCACCATCCTCCGGCACTCAAATTTAGGTTCATTTATTATCCGAGTAACGCTTTAATGTTGTTTGATGTTAAACCTATTTTTTTCATAGCTTGTATACATTTATTGTGCATTCTCTATATTCTTTCTCATTTTTTCCTAATTTATTTCTATTTATTACCTAATTATCAAAATCAAATGAATTATCACAATTAATGAACTTTAGTAAAAATAATTTAATCTCAGCATTTCATAATTTCTGGAATTTATATATAATTTTCTGATTTTATTTATATTTTCCCTAAAATTATTACTATTTAAAATTAATTAAATAACCTTTATAGAATTTCCAGAAATTTCATAATTATATTATTATTATTATTATTATTATTTTGTTTAATTGGGCCAACCAACTGGGCCCGGTCCGTTAGCCATTCGGCCCGGCCCGCGGTCGGCTCAGTATATTATTTTATTTTATTTTATATATATATATTAAGTAAATGAGTTAGACCTGCGCACAATCGGCCCGCTACACAGAAATTTGATGAAAATAATTTAATTTTAGTATTTTATAATTTCTGAACTTTATTTATAATTTTTTGATATTTACTTATATTTTTTCTATATTTAATACTATTTTTAATTAATTAAATAACATTAATAAAATAAATCATAGAAATTCTTTTGATATCAAATTCATCCATAACATCAAATCACATAGACGCAGAGCACGCATGGCTGCGCAGACAGACTCAAAAACGCATCGCATTGATTATCAAATTTTCCCTAAAATCAAAATGTTTTACTATTTTGATTATCAAATTTTTCCCTAAAATCAAAAATCAAAAATCACAGAAACCACAGCAATCACACGCATTCAACAGAAATCAAATACATTCCACAGTTATCAAAACTCATGCTTTTCATAGATTAAGCAACATAGTATAGATTTCAACAATTAAAAATAACAAAACACGTAATATATCACCAAAGCATGCTTGAATTTGTACCAATTGGAGGAGGAAAAGAGAACCTGCCTATTTGCAGCAAACTACGCGATTAGACGGAACCCGGTTGGCCTCCTTTTCTTCTTCCCTCTCCTCTCTCCTCTCTTACTCTTCTCCTGGCTGCGTGCCTCTCTCTCTCAGCATTCTCTTTCTTCTTTTCTCCCAATATTCTTTTTTCCTTTTTCTTTCTTTAGCCTTTAATTCCCCTTACCCCCTTTTTAATTTGGTTATTGGCGACATTAGGGGGAAGCGGTTATCCCCCCTCAAAATCCACGTTCTCTTTTTTTAAAAAAAAAAATTATTTTGTCCTTATCTTCTACCATTTAATTTATCATTATTTTTCCCTTTTTTTGTTCTCTACCCCACGGCACCTTTGTATTAGTATTATTATTATTTTTTGATTTTTCTTAAAATTCTTTATCCCCTTATTTAATGTGATTAATTAATTTATTTACTATTTTTATTTTATTTTTCCTAATCCTTATTCATCCAGCCTCTTTAAAATTCATCTATTTATTATACTTTTTTTAACCCACTTATCCAAACGGCACTCTGTTGTTTACATATTTTATATTTATCATTATTATATATATATATATATATTTCAATTACTTATCACATATCGCTATTTATATTTAAATATCAATATATATCCATATGTATATCTACGAAATTACTTACACATAATGATATGCTATAATAAATTTAACTTCGAAAGGTCATTACACCCATCGGATACGTTAGTTTCCAATTAACGCGTAACGGCTAGTTCAAAATTTCTGGGTGTAACATCCTACCCACCTTACTGGAAGTTTCGTCCTCGAAACTTGTCGCACCTTATACGAAGAGGTTGGGTAGTGGTCGCACATCCGAGCCTCTAAATCTCATGTCGTTCCATCATTCTTTTTTTTAATTCCCCATTGCACCTGGACATACGGAACGATTCTACTTCTCAGCTCTTAGTCCTTGCAGTCTATAATCTGAATAGGTTTCTCTTTATATGAGGTGTCAGGTCTGATCCTTAAAGATGGTGTGTCCAATACATGACTTGGATCAGAAACGTACCTTCTTAGCTGATAAACATGAAATACATTGTGCACTTGGGCTAGCGTTTGAGGCAACGCCAAACGATACGCAATCGAACTGATCATTCCAAGCACCTCGTAAGGGCCAACGTAACAAGGACTTAGCTTAACCTTCGGACTAAAATGTGCGATACCCTTCGTAGTAAATCCTTTCTCCGGCAGTAACTACAGGGGACGTCTCTTCGAATCCGTCAAGCTCTTACTTCTATCTTGAGCAACCTCAAGCCTTTCTCGAACCGACTTTATCTTCTTCATGGTTTGCTTAATCAGTTGTGTATCGGTAACAGTACGCTCTCCAAATTCATTCCACTGGACTGAGAATTTGCCTTACGTCCATAAATCGCCTCAAATGGCGTCATGCCGATGGCGTTATGGTAACTGTTGCTGTTAACAAACTGGATCAACGTGATCACACCATCTCAGTTTCTTCTGAAGTCCAGGGTGCAAGCCCTCAGCATGTCCTCAATAGTCTGCATCGTCCTCTCCGATTACTCATCGGGTTGCGGATGAAATGCAATGCTCACTTGGCTCCGTCTACTATACGTCAACATATACGAGTTTTAACATGTGTTGTCGTTTTAGTTGTTAAGTTGTTAAACATGTTTGGTATAGATATATACATATAGTATGTTGTGTATCCTTATGTCATACCCATGTATGACTTATGTATCAATTGTAGCTAATGAATTTACTGTCGTTATCTGTAGTCTGTCACATGTCTTTATATTGTATATTAGTTGAGTTTTAAGTGGTACATATGTTGTGTGCGTTCATTCTATTTATTTATTTATTTATGATCTCTTTTTTTTGTACTTATGTTAGTCGTCGATAATTTTTGTTATCTGTACTCTATATTTTATGTGTTAGCTTATCTTATTATTGTACAAATACCGTATATAAATTATTTTGAAGGAATTTCATAAATGCATGAATTTTACTGTAGTGTAGATATATATAATTTATTTGGGTGCTTAAGTAAGATAATAAAAATTTCTCTTTCCCTTTTTTTCTGTTATTAAATTATTTACACTTTAATCTATTACTATGTTGTCATGCAATACTATGCCGCCCCTAACTCGTAATTTGCATACTTTACTTCAATTGTGTATGTTAATGATTTGTTTTAAAGCTTGTAAATGTATGCCTATATCGTAACCCATGTCTTGTATAAAAAGTATTTGTGTTACTGTATTCTTTGTAATTGTATTGTTTGTTGTTGTTATATATCATGATATTTATCATTGTTTTGTTGTATTAGTTATGTCGTGGTGTCCTTGATACAATTGTGTATATACTTATGCATATTTACTTAGAATCCTTTAATTACCTTTTTGTTTCGTGTATCTATTTGTATTTTTTCTTAGACCCATTTATTTACATTATATCGTTAATGTTGTAACAAATTGTGAGTTGCCATATGCTTCTTTATTATTGTAAGAGATTGAGTGTTTTTTTTTGTTTTTTTACTTTATGGTTCGCAACCCATGAAGTGTTTTAACAGCGTAACCTCTATAAGACCCTAAGTTAGTTATTATTATTTTATAGTAGTCGTTTAGCAAATATAATTTTTTTTTGACTTATCGTACTATTTTTTTTTATTATTTTTTGTTTACTACCCTATGCTGTTATCGTATTTTATATATATCGCGAGCTTTTACCTATTGCTTCGTACCTTCATATTGGTCGCTTTGTATGTATATGTATATGTATATGTGTATATATTCAGGTATAAGTGTAAATATGTGCGTGTGTATATATATATATATGTATATATTTGTTGACTTCTGTTGCTGTATATTCATAGATCATTACGTTATGTGATATCTTTTTTTTGCCCCACGAAGCTTTGTTGATATCTTTGTTGATATCAACTGTCCACTCAAGCTTCGCCTTCTTACGCTTTCATTTGTTCAGGAGCACCAGTATCGATGAGAATCCTTAAACGAATTCCATGTAGCGGCTGGCCAAACCAAGAAAACTCCTTACTTCAGTCACCTTGGTCGGTCAGGGCTATTCAGCAATATCCTTAATATTCTTGGGATCCATTGAGGTTCGCTCTTCTGAACTTACATGACTTAAGAAAGCCACGATTCTGTTGTGCAACTCTGAATATTTATTTCTGACTAACATCATCTGTACTAATGATGAGTCATTGAGACCTGGTCGCCGACAGTTGGACTCTGCCATTATGTCGCCAGCCTCCCTGATGTCTGCATCTGCCATCACGTGGATCTGGATACTGATCCTTGCTTCCCTTTGTGTTGTAACTGATTCTGTTGTGGTGGCGTCGGCCTCTGCTCAGTGTCCCCTTTCGTAAAATGTCCCCGTTGTCACACTAATATTTGCATAGTCCCCCCCACACTGACCATAGTGTGGCATCCGCATTGAGCACTTGGTGGCGGCAGTGGCCCTGCACAACTTCGTGGTTGTCTTTTCGTCACGAGCGGTCTTGTGATTATTAGCGGCCACGTCGCATATTTATGCTTCCCCTGTGAAAGATCCTTCTACAAATTGGATTCCGGATGTCATGCATTTCCTTGTAATAGAACCTCAGACCTGGTGGCGCCGGCGTCGGGAGACGCTAGTTCAACTGCTACTGACACTGCGCAGCCTATAGTTACTATTGCATCAAAGTGGTGGTCATGGTGTCGGTCAATGCTTGAAGACTGACCCCCTGATCCTGGTGGTCGTTACCATAACCACTGTTGCCTCCTTTGTTAGATTGTTCAGGACACAATGGCAACTTCCTAGATTTCGTGCGAATCTTAACAAGAAATCGGACGGAAGTGATCGACGGATTTGAGCCTTTATGAGGCTCACGCGAAGGTTCAGGGGTTCAACAATAATTAAATAGAGAAAGGTCACCAACGGCACACACCTCCCATAACCTGATCATAACTTAGGTCTACTTCATTTATTAAGGGTATATTCGCCATTTCTAGGAGAAGATCATAGCTTATGTCTAGGTGATCTAGTTAATCCTGCGTTCCCGAGGCGGATCTGAAGCCTCGTCTCTGATACCACCTGTAGCGCCCCGCTCCCGAACCCTAGCATCAGGAATGGTGCACCTGCCGTATCTCACTAAGGAGAATACAAGGCGTCGAATCAACTTTCTACATGTCCGAAAATACGTAGAAATTTTTTTCGCGGAAACGAATTACCATAATATTAAACTTTCCGAATAAAGAAAACATCAATAAAACACCAAATTCCTAATAACAACAAATTCACTGCGCCAACCTCTAACTGCTATCAGTCTAAACAGGGTAGTGTCTGATGAAACCCCAATAACATAACAACAGACAGCCGCAAGGTCTCCTCGTATCCTAGGTGCGACCGTCAGTATGCCCATACTACCGTGTCAGCCCCGTCCTCAGCAAAGATATAGTCGTACACTTCCTCGTGCTCACCTGGTGGGGGGGGGGAGTAGGAGTGAGCGACGGAGAATCACCCAGTAGGCACCTGCCTCCAAGTAGTACAAGTCGAGCATCCAATAACGATATAACACATAGCACGTAAAACATGATATCACATAAACGTATGAAAGAATGCAGAAAAGTAATTCACCCCAGATAAAAATGTGCAACAACGTGATGCATGTCCTACTATGCATGTCACACGCAACAAAGTCATGTCACACAAGATGCCGATAACTCCGCCATGCAATGCATGATCCCGGGACCTAAATGAGTGGCTGTGGGTCGTACCCACCCACAGTCACCATCCTGAGTGTACTTGGCCCCGCCACCGTACACCATCCTGAGCGTCCGTGACCCGTACGTCACGACCCACCATCATGCAATGCACGTGCCATTAATGCAAAATAACACAATCGCCTGAGGCCCCTGACCCATCCTCACCATCCTCCGGCACTCAAATCTAGGTTCATTTATTATCCGAGTAACGATTTAATGTTGTTTGATGTTAAACCTATTTTTTTTTCATGGCTTGTATACATTTATTGTGCATTCTCTATATTCTTTCTCATTTTTTCCTAATTTATTTCTATTTATTATATAATTATCAAAATCAAATGAATTATCACAATTAATGAACTTTAGTAAAAATAATTTAATCTCAGCATTTCATAATTTCTGGAATTTATATATAATTTTCTGATTTTATTTATATTTTCCCTATAATTATTACTATTTAAAATTAATTAAATAACCTTTATAGAATTTCCAGAAATTTCAGAATTATATTATTATTATTATTATTATTATTATTATTATTATTATTATTATTATTATTATTATTATTATTATTATTTCGTTTAATTGGGCCAACCAACTGGGCCCGATCTGTTGGCCATTCGGCCTGGCCCGCGATCGGCTCAGTATATTATTTTATTTTATTTTATTTTATTTTATTTTATATATATATTAAGTAAATGAGTCAGACCTGCGCACAATCGGCCCGCTACACAGAAATTTGATAAAAATAATTTAATTTCAGTATTTTATAATTTCTGGACTTTATTTATAATTTTCTGATATTTACTTATATTTTTCCTATATTTAATACTATTTTTAATTAATTAAATAACATTAATAAAATAAATCATAGAAATTCTTTTGATATCAAATTCATCCCTAACATCAAATCACATAGACGCAGAGCACGCATGGCTGCGCAGACAGACTCAAAAACGCATCGCATTGATTATCAAATTTTCCCTAAAATCAAAATGTTTTACTATTTTGATTATCAAATATTTCCCTAAAATCAAAAATCAAAAATCACAGAAACCACAACAATCACACGCATTCAACAGAAATCAAATACATTCCACAGTTATCAAAACTCATGCTTTTCATAGATTAAGCAACATAGTATAGATTTCAACAATTAAAAATAACAAAACACGTAATATATCACCAAAGCATGCTTGAATTTGTACCAATTAGAGGGGGAAAGGAGAACCTGCCTATTTGCAGCAAACTACGCGATTAGACGGAACCCGGTTGGCCTCCTTTTCTTCTTCCCTCTCCTCTCTCATCTCTTTCTCTTCTCCTGGCTGCGTGCCTCTCTCTCTCAGCATTCCCTTTCTTTTTTTTCTCCCAATATTCTTTTTTCCTTTTTCTTTCTTTAGCCTTTAATTCCCCTTACCCCCTTTTTAATTTGGTTATTGGCGACATTAGGGGGAAGCGGTTATCCCCCCTCAAAATCCACGTTCCCTTTTGTTTTTTTTAAATTTTGTTTTGTCCTTATCTTCTACCATTTAATTTATCATTATTTTTCCCTTTTTTTTGTTCTCTACCTCACGTCACCTTTGTATTAGTATTATTTTTTTTTGATTTTTTTTAAAATTCTTTATCCCCTTATATAATGTGATTAATTAATTTATTTACTATTTTTATTTTATTTTTCCTAATCCTTATTCATCCAGCCTCTTTAAAATTCATCTATTTATTATACTTTTTTTAACCCACTTATCCAAACGGCACTCTGTTGTTTACATATTTTATATTTATCATTATTGTTTATATATATATATATATTTCAATTACTTATCATATATCGCTATTTATATTTAAATATCAATATATATCCATATGTATATCTACAAAATTACTTACACATAATGATACACCATAATAAATTTAACTTCGAAAGGTCATTACACCCATCGGATACGTTAGTTTCCAATTAACGCGTAACGGCTAGTTCAAAATTTCCGGGTGTAACAACTTTACCCTAAAAGTTAAAATATATTTTTTACTAAACACGCCCATAAAAAAGTACATACAAATAATGACTTGATATTTTATTTGAATATATTGTCAAACAAATTATGTATTGAGAAAATATTATATTGCTATAGAAATTACGCGTTGACATATACTTAACAACCGTAAAATTAAATTGGAAAATTGATTTTTTTTAAATTAAACGTGAACATTATCAATCAGTCAATCATACCCCGTATATCTTAACGTAAGCAAAAACTATCATTAGGGTTTGGGAATGATGAAAGACAAGGAAATTTATGTCTCATCATATCATTTGTAAACTCAATACTTGGGGACTCGAAAGGTGTCTTATAGGGCATCCAATATTTGTCTCATCATATTATTTGTAAGCTCAATACTTGGAGACTCGAAAGGTGTCTTATAGGGTCATTGAATCCAAGACTTGTTCCTACATCTTTTGAGTTGTTATCCTTGGTATATTCTAATATCTCCTTGGAGAGTCCTCTTGAACCCTATAGGCTCTCTGAATTACAAATGTTAGTCTGAGGGACTGTCTCTCTCCGAGTCTTGTGAGTAATAAGCACCAGGAGCCCTTAAAAGACAATTCTCCTCTGAGTCCAACTTTACTGGTCAATGGACAACTTGGAGGGTGTATGGACAACCCGTCATTAGCCCTCCAAAGTCAAAGTGCTTCTTTAGAACAATTAGACTGAAAGCGAGAAACTTTTATCAATAGACTTTTATATATGTATGCATACATATATTTGTAAACAAGTTTGTATTTATACACCTACATTTGTGTGTGTATATATATATATATATATAAACATACAAACAAATATTAGTTACATATATCTGCTATATGAATATCAAAGAAAAGGTTTACCACTGAAAAGGAAAAAAATAAGAAACTATAGCTAGTACTTGCTTTACTTGAGAAAAGATGATGAAACAAATATTCAGGCAGCAAATCAAGGAATATATGTTTTTCTGAAAGACCATATTTATAAAAGGAAATACAGAGTGACCAGTTATCTATAATGATCGATGATTTTGATAAGGTCAAAGCAAAATAGGGACAGAAGCATAAATAAGTCCCCAACCACACACAAAGAAAAGAAAAGAGAGAATTAAGAAGAAAAATCGAGTACAACGGAAGGGACATTGTTCGAAAATAACCTGATGAAGGGCATTCTGTGCGTGAGGACATGTATAGGGGAAGTAATCTGCACAAAATCATAAATCTATGAGAACAGAAACACGTAACCATCCTTTATTGTTCTATTTTAAAAGGTTAAACATATCTAATAACATGCAAAAAGTTACCTTGTACAATAGCTTTGGATGCATTCATTTTTATCTTGGATTTTCTTCGTCTTAATAAAATTACATAATCATCGTAAACTCACATAAAACTTCAAACGCTAATATACAAGACATTTCATAACGTAATTTGAAATGTTAGAGATAATGAAAATACATAAGTCATCATACATTCCAATTTATCCGGTCATAACTTAGGTTCAGGATAAATAACATATCGTGTTTGTATATCATATATCACGAGTACATTTTGCATTTTTTGTTTTTGTTTTTTTATTATTTGTGTATACACACGCTTATGGTTATCTTAATTTCAGAAGCTTTTTATTTGTGTTTACTAAATTCCTTCACTAGTACACTAGTATAGTAGCACAATATATTCGTCATCCATGAAGATACAGAGTCGGGGGTCTCATTGGAAGTAAACTCGCTATCCCTTGAGATTGAGTCATTGTTTGTCTGCCTCTCATCATCTCCAGACCATAGCGATAACTTTTCATATCGTTAGATATATTAGGTATTGTGGTTGGTTGTTGTATTTGTTATGTACGTATTAGCACAGCACATGCGAGAAAGCACATTCCTTTGTAAAAAAAAAAAAACAATAATAAGAAAATACGGTATACATCTATACATTTCGTTGCTTTTTTAAACGTTTAATATATCCCCCAAAAAAAAGAAAAAGACAATTTAGTTTTATGAAATTTCGTCCACTTGGCGGCTGTTGGCGCCAAATGTCTTTCTTTTTTTATTTGAACAAAGCGCCAAATTTCTTTGAGAGCAGAAAACTTAGTTTCCCTCCCGCTCAACGCGTATTTATTTTCTTCAATTTTATTTGATTTTCATTTAATTATCGTTTTCTAAATTCCTTTTCACATTTCCTATAGCCCTATAACCGAATATCCCGTTGTTAAATATATTCGGTTAAAATGTTATACATTTTATTGCTAGGATGTATATAATGATAAAAAAGAACATACAAGATTTTGAAACGGCTCACTACATATAATAACGGATGTAAATGAATCAAGCCGTTCGGTTGTTCGACTCGTTTGGTTCGAGCTCGAGTTCGAACTCGGATCAGATAAAAGGTTAATGAACAGAGCTTGAACACCTTTTTCCTGTTCGAACTCGGTAAGTGGTACCGTTCGTTTAAGGTGTTCGGCTCGTTAATGTTGTTCGTAAGTTAAACGAACCAAGCTTGAACAATTAAATATGTTCGTTTAAATAAACAAACAAGCTCGGCTCGTTCGCTAAGTTAAATGAACAGAACTTGAACAACGCAATGTTCGGCTCGTTCAGCTCGTTTACAGCCCTAAACGGATCTAATCCAATCTGGAACAAAGACATTGTAATACAAACTACAAAACAATATATAAGATTCTAAATTTTTAATAAGAAAACTCGTGGGACATAGGATGTTAAGAAATGAGACATTATAACACGGTCTATAAGAGGAACGAGAGTTGTTCATCGCACAACGAGTCTCACCTCTCCTTACGTTTTTCCTGTTGGTTTATCTCACTTAGTTTTATTAACTCTAGTCTCACTATCTATGTAATTACGTATCACACGGTAGATCTGTCGCTGCCACCTGAGCAGATCTAACCGGGGATATAAGAAAACCTATAAGATATAGTGTCTAGAAATGAGACACGGCAACACAATCTAAAAACATACTAGATTTTAAATTTTAAAATTTTTAAGAAGAAAACCTATGCGAGTCGCTACATCTTGGAACGGGACCCTCCAGTTTCCCCACGTAGGGAAGAGAGTGATAGAGCAACTGGAGCGGACAATTCAGTAGCATTTCCAATGGCCTTCTTTTTAAGTTGAAATCCTTGTGAACAAGCAAAAATTTTCTTGTGGATGTTGGTGTATTATTGAAACTGAGGATTGAGAAGGGTTCTGCTTAGTTTTTCTTTACTTAATTGTACAAATAATTTTTTGCGGTGGAACTTAGGTTTCAACATGGTGAGCATAGAGTTTTTTCAAATTTCTTTTCGTAAGTTTTTCTTTTCCATTTGAGAAGTAAGGCTTGAACTTTGATAGGTCTTTTGATTGGTACAAAACTTTTCTTCGAGAAGCAGATGGGTTCATCGAATGTGTTGAAACCGGAGGATCTTAATGATGGTAATCTCTTTGCATAATCTTTCCTGGTCTCGTGTGTATGTTTTTGTTTAGTACTTATATGATCAAATGCATGTGCATTGTTCTTGATTTTGTTGGGAAATACGTTACAGACTGTCTGGTAAATTTCTGTGGAAAAAAGGCTTGCGTGTTGTTGTTGTTGTTGGTTGAAATGGGATAGAAAGAGAATTTCTTTGGTTATTTGATACGGTTCTTGTGACTAATTGATGCTGAAAGTAACGACTTACGTATTTATTTTTAGATTTCGGGGTTGTGTAAAATTATTAGATTTTTGGTTTTGGACTTAGCAAATGATTGTTGTAGTTTTAAGTCTGTAATTTCATTAACAGAGTTGTTGATGATTCCAAAAATAGCTCTCTGGGATGGATTTGCCCTTCCAAAGTAGTAGGTTGAGTGTGGAATGTCTTGTTTGATCGGTGGAGTGCGACTTACACTATCTTACCAGACTGCGACATCCTTTGTATCGGAGAAATGAAAAAGCTGCACTAATTGTTATTAACTTGCAAATGTCTTTATGATATGATCTGTTTGGCCAAATTTGAGAAAATCTCGCTTCGCACCAAAATCGTCAAGTGTTAAATGTTATGGAATGAATATGGGACCTTCAAATGTTCTTCCAAATATTGCTGGTTGAGAATAGGATCCCTGTATGGCCAGTTTTATGTATAATTAAAATTTTCCGGCTCCTGGCAGTTGTGAACAAGCCTCTCTTTATTTAAAGAAAAGGTTAAAACAAGAAAAAAAGAAAAAAAAAGAAGAAAATTGCCAATGTTTTTCCTTGATTGGTAGGTATGTAAAACAGATCTTAGAGTTACAACCACAATTAAGAATAAGACAAGAGTCAGGATAGGAATGTTATACTTACAAAAAAAAAAAAAAAAGGATAGGAATGTTATCTCACATGTAAGAATTAATTTAGTTGCTTATGTTCTGTGGACCTCGATGCCCTAACAAAATTTTCAGGCCAAGTCTTTGTTGTGTCCATGTCTGATTCTTGAGCACTCATCTTGTAGTCTTTGAAGAGAATCCTAAATCTTGTTTCCTTGTACCTGGCTTTATGCGTTAGTTTGGAGATCCAACTTTTGGTGAAGTGCTTGAAAAGTTATGAAAGAATTAAGGACTGAACTACTGTTTTCTTTTCAGTAACCTTTTGCACTTGACTATTTGGACTGAAGTACAGAAGCAACTGAGTCAGATAGAGCAAAATCTCTTCGTTACATATTGACGTTTGTCTCTGTATGGACGTACATAATCACAAAGACTAGTTTTGATTTTATGAAGGTTATTTCTTCTTATTGTTCTAGATTACTGTATTTGTGTGTCTCTGTGTGTTTGTGCTTTTTTCTTTACCTTTTCTCTTCCTCTAAGCATGTCCTTGTTTATTTTTTACATTTTCTGTTTTGAAATAAGAGTTCCTGCATTTAAGTTTAAAAGACAAAAATGAAAATTTGCATTATCTGATGTTTAGCATTGATATGCTGTTGCAGTTGACTTAACTTGGGAAGATTTTGGATGAAATTCAATGTTGATTAATGCTTTGTTTAGCTTGAATATTGTAATTTTAGTTTGCTGATGGTCTGATCTTTCTTCAGTGTGGGTAAGGATTTCTTTATTTTACTCCAGTGGTAGGTGGATTTCTTTATTTTGGCCTTAGTTTGGAGTGTGCTTGCAAGAATGGAATCTTTGTGTTTCTTCTTGTAGCTTTGGCTTTTTGAACTTTTTCCTTTTTAAATGTTTTTTTTCTGATTTACTTTTTTGACAATTGACTGAGAGCTCTAGGTTATAAACAAAATATTCATCATCCTGACTAGCTTGATTTCAAATTTATTGGTAATAATCCAGACCAAAATTTTTTAGTGCTGAGATCTGAGTTTTTTTTAAGTTAAATTTTCATAGATAAGCCAAATTAGGCGATATTACAAAGTAGTTTTCCTAGGGATGGAAATTGCAATCGTAACTTGTTCAAAATATAGTGGCACAATGTGAATTCTATCAATACTATCCGTAGTATAGTGCCAAACTAAGTCCCCAATGCCAAAGGCATCCTAAGGCGAACTCTTTTTTCTCCATCGCAATATGGTGTCGTCGATCTTAAATGGTATTTCGTTACCCTTCATCTTCTTTACTGAAATCACTTTTGCATCAGTGTCTTTCTCTCGGCACTTTTAGGATGTATGCGTGCCGTCTTAGTAAATGTTCCGAGTGTTATTGTTTGCATGGTTTTCAACGTTATTGGAAGTTACTAAGTCTTCCCTTTTTTTCTCTCTCTGTAGGGGTCAAGAGGAGCAAAAAGAAACAAGGTCATGCGTCCAAGAAGGCAAGCACAACTGTGCCAAAAGAGAACAAGAGAACTTCTAGTCAGATTCTTGAGGACCCTGCATCATGCAAAAGGCCAAAGCGAGCTGCTGCTTGTTTGGACTTTAAGGAGAAGTTTCTTAAGTTTTCTGAGAAGTCAGGTGTCATTGAAACAAAAAGGAGCCAGCTTGTTGTGGAAGAGGCAGTGGCCATAAGGTTAACTGCTGGAAAAGAAGAAGGCCGTCCTTGTAGAAGACTTTCAGATTATGTCTTCCACAATTCTGATGGAGTACCTCAGCCATTTGAAATGTTGGAAGTTGATGATGTTTACATTACTGGTCTTATCTTACCTCTTGAAGGTACTGTTGGCACGGAAAATGATAAAGGGGTTCGATGTGAAGGCTTTGGTCGAATTGAAGAATGGGCCATCTCTGGATATGAAGAGGGATCTCCAGTTATATGGATATCCACTGAAATTGCCGATTATGATTGTCTTAAACCTCTGAACAGCTACAGAAAGCAATATGAGCAATTCTTTGCCAAGGCTACTGCATGCATTGAGGTCTACAAAAAATTGTCAAAATCTTCTGGTGGAAATCCTGACTTAGGTCTTGATGAGTTGCTTGCAGGTATTGTCCGAGCCATGAGAGGATTGAAATGCTTTCCTGATGGAGCTTCTATCCGGGATTTCATTATTTCTCAAGGGGAATTTATATACAAGCAGCTTCATGGCTTAGAGGAAACATCTAGGACGACTGATCAACCATTAAGTGAGCTGTCTGTTCTTATTGCCCTGAAAGATGAATGTAGCAAGCAGTTACAAATTGTGGAAACGCAGGCTGGAAACTCTGTGGGGGCCTTGATAATAGCTTCAGAACCTGTACATCAAGGCTTCAAAGAAAACAAATCTGATTCGTCTAACATTCCTGATGAAGTAAATGAAGATGCTAAGCTAGCCAGATTGCTGAGTGAGGAAGAGCAGTGGCGAGCTCTGAATCAGAAGAAGAAGAAGCATGCGAGCTCACTTTCTAGCAAATATTACATCAAAATCAATGAGGTTGAGATTGCAAATGATTATCCGTTGCCAGCATACTACAAGAATTCTAACCAAGAGACGGATGAATATATAGTATTTGATAGTGGATATGAATCATGTTACATTGATGACTTACCAAGAAACGTGCTTCATAATTGGGCACTCTATAACTCAGACTCGAGGCTTATTTCATTAGAGTTACTGCCAATGAGACCATGTGATGATATAGATGTCACCATTTTTGGGTCGGGGGTGATGATAAATGATGATGGATCAGGATATAGTTGTGATGCCTCAAGTGGTTCTGGGACATCTGGGGTTGAGGGAATGCCAATATATTTGAGTGATATAAAGGAGTGGATGATTGAATTTGGATCCTCAGTGATTGTTATATCAATAAGAACTGATATGTCCTGGTTAGTTGTTTATTTCATGTCAAATAAATTCATAATTCCGTTAGATCTTTTATTATTGGCTGAGTTCGATTTTTCAACATGTCATAGATCTTACTAATTTTTTATAGAGCTCTTTAAGAGCACAAAGCATAATCTGTTTCTTGTTTCTTTATGCCTCTTTTAGATACGATTAACTAAAATGCCAAGCTTGATTAAGTTGCTGTCTTCTGATTGTCTCTTACTGTAGATTGACTTGCTACCTGTGGTAACATCATCTTAAGTTTACAGTTCCTATGCAATGTTACACGAGCTTATGTAGTTATTATTATTTTGTTTGGTGCATATCTGCAGGTACAGGCTTGGAAAACCTTCAAAACAATATGCTCCTTGGTACGAACCTGTTCTGAAAACGGCAAGGCTGGCAGTCAGTATCATTACTTTACTGAAGGAGCAGGCCAGGGTTGCCCGTCTTTCTTTCTCAGATGTCATCAAAAGAGTGTCAGAGTTTGAGAAGAGTCATCCTGCTTACATATCGTCTAACTCGGATGCTGTTGAAAGATATGTGGTTGTGCATGGGCAGATTATTCTACAGCAGTTTGCTGAATATCCAAATGAGCAAATACGAAAATGTGCTTTTCTGAGTGGTCTCTTGCAAAAAATGGAAGAGAAGCACCACACGAAGTGGCTGGTTAAGAAAAAGAAGGTTGTGTATCGGAATGCCATGAACTTGAATCCTAGAGCAGTAATGGGACCTGTGGTATCCAAGAGGAAGGCTATGCAGGCAACAACGACCAGGCTAATAAATAGACTTTGGGGAGAATACTATTCAAATTATTCACCTGAGCACTCAGATCAGGTTGATAATGCTGAAGTCAAGGAGGACGAAGATGTGGAAGAGCAAGAGGAAAATGGGGATGATGATGCAGTGGAGGAGGAAATAACTGAAGAGGTTCAGAAACCAATTTCAGTATCAAGAGGAAATAAGCCTCTTTCAGGGGTAAAGGATATAAAGTGGGCTGGAGAATCTGCAGGCAAAACAACGGGTGGCGAGGTTTTATATAAACGGGCTTTAACTCCGGCATGTGAGATTGTAGTTGGAGGAGCTGTTTTGTTAGAGAGTGATTTTTCTGATGATGCCTTGTGTATATACATGGTAGAATACATGTTTGAAACGTTGAATGGAAGCAAAATGTTCCATGGGCGGATGATGCTACGAGGGCACCAAACTGTTCTTGGAAATGCTGCTAATGATAGGGAAGTTTTCCTTACAAACAACTGCGAAAATTTTAATCTGGATCATGTAAAAGAAATTGTTAATGTTGATAAAAGAATTAGGCCATGGGGACACCAGCATAGGAAAGCAAATGCAATGGCTGATAAAATGGACATCACAAAAGCAGAAGAGAGGAAAAGGAAAGGATTATCTACTGAATATTATTGTAAAAGTTTGTATTTCCCTCAGAAAGGTGCCTTCTTCAGTTTACCTAGTGATCAAATGGGTCTTGGATCTGGTTTTTGTTACTCCTGCAAATTGAAGGACATTGATTCCAATAATAAGTTTGAAGTAAATGCAGCTAAGACTGGCTTTGTCTACCTTGATACGGAGTACTCAGTGGAGGACTATATTTATGTTAAGCCAGATCAATTTTGTGCAAGAGAAGTAGATAGTGAAATCTTTAAAAGTGGCAGAAACATTGGACTGAGGTCTTACGTAGTATGCCAGCTTTTGGAGATTATTTGTACGAAAGCAGCTAAACATGCCGACATGGATTCCACCCAAGTGAAAATTAGAAGATTTTACCGACCGGAGGACATTTCTTGTGACAAGGCTTATTGTTCTGATGTTCAAGAGGTAATCGTTCTGTTGATAGGAATTTTAGTAAACATCTTACATATGTTTGTCTTATAAGTACTTTTTGTTTTTGTAAAAACAAGTTGTTACCTTTTTTATTGGGACAGAGGGGCTAATAAAGCAGCTTAGTGTTTGTTGAGATCAATTATTATTGAAAAAAGTGAAGAAGTCTTGAAGGTTGTGTAATGCATGCAAATATGGGTTTAACTTGGTGTTAACTGCTTATTTCCTTAAAAGTGAGTTAATTTACTTTATGTTTACAACTCAGTACACATTCTGCTGAAGCACTTCTGTAATTATGTCCTTAAAACGCTTACAAGAGTCTTTTTGAATACCATGACAGATATTTTATAGCGAGGAAACTCATATATTTTCTGTTGAGGCAATTGAGGGCAAATGTGAAGTACGAAGAAGGCATGAGCTTCCTTGCCGACATATCCCTAATATTTTTGATCATATTTTCTTTTGTGAGCATCTTTATGATCCTTCCAAAGGTTCCGTCAAGCAGGTGCTATTTCGATCTCTTTTATTGTTCAATTGTTTTCCAGAAATAGTTGGACTGTGTATGCGATATGTTTCTATTCCAGTATCTGTGCCCACCTTCATTTGATGCTTGGTATGACTTTCTGGCATCTCTAAACTCGTACAATCTTCTCTCAAATAGATACCATCGCAAATTAAGCTGAGGTATTCGCCTGGGAATCTGCATGACGCCAATGCTTTTAGGAAGCAAAAGGGCAAGTGCAAAGAAGGTGAAAGCGATCTAGGTGTTGAGACACTGAAGGAGGTTTCTGCAAATCGGCTGGCAACACTGGATATATTTGCTGGCTGTGGTGGTTTATCACATGGCCTGCAGCAGTCAGGTATCATGAATTACCTTATCCACTCTTAATCTGTTAATGCGGATTACTGCAGCAGGATCCTTGGTCAGAGATATTTTCCTAATTAAATTGATTTTCAGGTGTTTCGAATACTAAGTGGGCCATTGAATATGATGAAGCTGCTGGAGAAGCTTTTAAGCTCAATCATCCTGAGGCATTAGTCTTTGTCAACAACTGCAATGTAATTCTAAGGTCTGGCTACACCATTCTCATATTATCACCTTCAATAATATACATGTTGGTTGTTAGGGTGGTATAACATTTGCAGTGACCTTTAACAAGCATTAGAACTAGTGAGACTGATGTAGAGATTTTACTGCAGAGCTATCATGCAAAAATGTGGGGATTTGGATGACTGTGTTTATACTTCAGAGGCTTCTGAGCTGGCTGCCAAACTGAGTGAGGAAGAACTGGTTAATTTGCCTCTTCCAGGACAAGTGGACTTCATCAATGGTGGACCTCCTTGCCAGGTGCTTCAACTTATTTCTGAGTCGCCGCTCCTAGAATTGCATTATACTCTTTCAGTTTGGTGACTATTCTTCTTGCAGGGATTTTCTGGAATGAACCGCTTTAATCAGAGCACCTGGAGTAAAGTTCAATGTGAGATGATTCTTGCATTTCTATCATTTGCGGATTACTACAGGCCAAAGTACTTTCTCCTGGAAAATGTGAGAAATTTTGTCTCGTTCAACCAAGGGCAGACATTTCGTTTGACTATTGCTTCGCTCCTTGAGATGGGTTACCAGGTAAAAAGTTTTGCTTAAATGGATTTAGCACAATAATCTTCATTATCCATTCACCATTGAATTATTTCCATTGGTAGATAGTTTTGCTCAAATGACTTTAGCACAATAATATTCTTTATCCATCATCACTGAATTATTTCCGTCTTTTTTGTGATTCATGTTAATTTTGTAATTTCGCCTAATTTGGCTTATCTATGAAATTTTAACTTAAAAAGAAGATTCATGTTAATTTGTTTTGTTAATGAAAAGGTGAGATTTGGTATCCTGGAAGCCGGGGCATTTGGTGTTTCTCAGTCTAGGAAGCGAGCATTTATATGGGCAGCTGCTCCACAAGAAGTCCTCCCAGAATGGCCCGAGCCAATGCATGTATTTGCTGCTCCAGAGTTAAAGATCTCCTTGTCTGGAAACTTACAGTATGCAGCTGTAAGGAGTACTGCTAGTGGAGCTCCATTTCGTGCGCTTACTGTCAGAGACACAATTGGGGATCTTCCACCTGTTGGCAATGGAGCATCTAACACAAATATAGAGGTTTAAAATAAAGCTACTGCTGTTACTAGGACTGTTAACTACTAGTATTACTATGAGTATTACTATTGTTATTACCATCATGTCATCATTATCATCTTTGCTAAGTATTCTTTTTACTATTATTTATTTGTTAGGTTTATTTGTTGATTTTTTTGTGTGTTTAAGTAACGGTAATGAAAAACCATTTAAATGGAAGAGTGCATTATCCTGAAGATTGAGGTTCACTATGGTGATTTTGATCATATTAGTTGCTGTTGTCCACCTGATCTGCATTTATGGACGTGGTATTGATATCTCATGTGTTAGTAATTTTCTTTTTTATCCTAATGCAGTATCAAAGTGATCCTGTATCATGGTTCCAAAAGAGAATTCGTGAGAACTCGATTGTATTATCTGATCACATATCGAAAGAAATGAATGAGCTCAACCTTATTAGGTGTCAGCGGATTCCCAAGCGCCCAGGTGCTGATTGGCGTGATCTTCCAGACGAAAAGGTTTTTACAAGTTTTAGACCTCATGTGATGGTTTGTGACTACTTAGCTTTCCTACAGGCTTAATCACATTTTCTTTTTCGTTTCGCAGGTGACTTTGTCTACCGGACAAGTAGTTGATTTGATACCATGGTGTCTGCCAAACACAGCCAAAAGGCACAATCAGTGGAAGGGGCTATTTGGTCGGTTGGATTGGCAGGGCAATTTTCCAACTTCTATTACGGATCCTCAGCCTATGGGTAAAGTGGGCATGTGCTTTCACCCCGAGCAGGACAGGATCGTGACAGTCAGAGAATGTGCTCGTTCCCAAGTAAGTATGCTCAACATAATCTGAGCGTGCATAACGTGGGATCAGCTTATTGTCATTTACAGGGTGCAGTTTCATGTATAAAGGACATGACAGACAGGCTGACCTTTTGACTTTCCTATTGTCTTTATAGGGTTTTCCAGATAGCTACAAATTTGCTGGTAACATTTTATGCAAACATAGGCAGATCGGAAATGCTGTTCCTCCACCTTTAGCTTATGCATTGGGGCTGAAACTCAAGGAAGCTGTAGATAAAAAAATGCCACCTCAGTAATTAAAGTTTACTTGACATTCCTGCCATCTGCGAGATTGATTACCTTTTTAAATCAGCTTTGCTGAGATAATTCATTATTACTCCTGAATTGTGGCATTTGTTCTAGTCATAGTGCTGTAGCTGAAGTTTATTTGTTAGTTTCATTATGGAATTATAAGCCCGTGGGCTGAAGCTCATGGTTGAGGTTTGAGGCTGTTGATGCTATAAAAATTTCTCGTCTTGTGCTGCACATTATATGCAATTCAACTGGGAAGGGACTGCAAGTTGGGATCTCAGGACATGTTGTGATGGTATGTTTGCTGGGGTGGAGTTGATTTCTGCTGTAGTATGGCTAGGTCAACCATGAGGAGCAAACTGATTTGACCGATTTGAATGGGTTTGAAGGTAACGCAGCCACTCCAGATCACCTGCCCAATGCCCAGTTGTCTTCCCAATATCGAATGACAGCGTTTTCTTAAATCATCATCATCATCATCATACTCAGTATATCTCAACGACATCGTTTTCTTAACCAAGAGAGAAAAAGGCCAGAACTGTTGACCTGACGCCAACAAGAACATACGGGTCTCTGCTTTGGATTCTAATTCTCAGTCCTGGCAAATCCCGAGCGTGGTCGTCATGCTATAAATATTTATCAGTTTTTCCACCATTTCATGTACGTGTTAGGTGGTGGTGCCAGCGTTGGGAATTCGGTTATTGGTGTAATTGGTCATATCTATATTGTTGGGTGTGGTTGCCCAGTGCCATGCGAGGTTGGTATATTTTTTTCGTTTTTTGTTTATGTGATTGATAGAGGTGGCAATCAATATTTCGTAGCATGTGATTTTTAGCGTTGGAACTTTTTATTAGTATATATATTTTTACTTATTAGATGTTGGAAGTGAAGGAAATAGCCTGTGATTTGATTGTCTTGCTTATTGGATTCTTGGAATTGAAGAGATAATTTTGGCTATGCTTTTCTTGTTTCCGCTGCTTCTTGTTGGCTTAAGCCTGATACTAATAGCTGCGGTTGATTGCGTTTAATTGGTGCGTGTATTCGATCTATGTGGTAGAGGTCATTAAAGAGAAGGAGACTTCATATTCAAGTTGTTACTGCTATATGAACAGGGGGAGAAATTCAAAATGTACTAAAGTTCTGAGTCTGAATATGTCTAATTCAAACTTAGATATTAGTCTTTAAGAGATGAAAGAATCAACACTTTTGAAACTAAATTCATTTCTATATCTTTCAACTTTTTCTAACAGCTTTGATTGAGCATTAAAAAAGTCCCTAGTCTTATCACCGTAATGCATATAACGATGCCCCATCAAAACACACAATTAGCATGATCTTAACCCTTTTCTAATAAGAAAAATTGAAATTAAATTTTACAGATTTGCAAAATTTACATAGTTAGCCAATAGCTGCTGTGGATATCAAGATACCTTGCTCAAATTACATAGAGGTTAGGAAACCCTAGCTTTGCGCTATCTAAACTATTGGAAAGAAACAGCTTCATAGTAGAAAACCAAGTCAAGGTCTTGATGTATGGCCTATTTGTAAAGACAAAATATACCTTATGCGCCACAATATGCAGAACAGGGGCAGAGAAACTCTATAAGCACTGTAGAAGACAAAATGCATCCCTGTTGGCCCAAACATCACGCAAAACGGAATCAGAAAGCTTGTATAAGTCCGGTCAGTCAAAAATTTTCATGGACACGCTGAGGTTTATGGTCGTTTCCAATTCTTCTTGTTTTTTCATGTCTCTCCAGGAATATGCACAAAATCTGATATTTTAAAGAATCTCTTTGATGGTGCTTTGACAATCCTTTCCAAGATGATGAAATCTTTGATTTCTTTCTCTCCAAATCCTTACTTAACAGCAAATAGCTCAAAATATAACAAAACTTTTAGAAAATTTGAAAATTAATTTCTCCTAGTATTTTCAGTTAGCCAATCAAGAATGTCCTATCAGATGTACAAGTTAACTTGCACATCATTCGCTTCAATATGGATCTCCAAACCACCGTAGAGCATGGACGTTAGAAGAAGAGGTGATCATGTGTCTCAACATCCATGTTATAAAGAATAAAAGTATTAGTTGAAATTAGACCATAATTGAAAATTTTATCTTGTATATACATCCTCTTCCAACATGTCAACCAAAGAATGATTGCGTATCTTGGGAGATGATGCTTACACCAGACAATTTTATACCAATTACCATTGGATCCGCCACTTATAGAGCTGATGTTTCACTCCACTTATAGAGCTGATGTTACACTTTCAATTGAAAAATTCTTATCTAGAAGCCACATCCAATGATCAGGACCATTATTTGGCTTAATGATTCTGCATACTTGGCAGAAATCTATAGCATGCTCATCTTAACTCCTTCCATATGGTAATCTCTATTAGTTTTTTCTGGACTTGGGATACTCTTGCATTTGGCCTAATTTTTAAGTTTCTTTTGATATCAGGAACCACTTTGCATAGGATACCCCAAGGATGCCAGGGAACTTTCTAAAAATAAGTAGTAGTACTATGCCCAGTTTTCCTTTTGATATGCTGGGCGAACTGGTCTCTCACCCAGATGAACCTTTTCCACATCCAAGATTCAGACTGTTTACTTTTTTACTTCCCAGACTGACATTCCTTTCAGAATAACTGTGTGTATTCTTAACCCATGAACTTTCTTTGTTTTCACATGTGTTCCGGATAAATTTTATAAAGCATGCAAATTTTACTAGGACCAAGTCACTTATCCCTAAGCCACCACTTTCTTTTGGTGAACAGATTGAATTTGCGTTTCTTGAACCTTCCCAGAGAAAAGACTTCAGAATTTTTTCAATTTCTCTATAACTTTTCTGGGCAGAAAATATGAAGCAATCGAATACCTCCATATAGCTATCAGAATATAATTTATGAGTTTCACCTTACCACCGTAGAAAAGATTTTTGGCAGGCCAGCTTTTATTCCTCTTGTTCAATTTGCCAAGCAAAGGAGAACAATCACTATAAGACACCTTTCCAGCAATCACTGAAACACTCAAGTATTTAATGGGCAATACTTGTAGAGGCATTCCCAAAATCTTTGAGATTTTCCTTTTCCTTTTAAGGATGGTAGGTGAGACAAAGGCTTCAGATTTATACAGATTGGACTTAAAGCCAAAGAGCTCTTAGAACTCCAAAAAGCTGTCTTTGATGATCTTGATTGACTGCACATTTGCTTTTATAAGATGAACAGGACATTTGCAAAAGTAAAGGAAGACAGCTTTAGTTGTTCACACTTGTTATGGTATTTAAAGGTACACCTCTGAGTTTTTAGCATCTTGGTGAGACCTTCCATTACTTGGATGAAAAGAAAAGGAGAAAGAGAATCACTTTACCTTAGACCTCTAGAAGATTTACAATTCTCTGTCAAAGAGCCATTAAGGTTAATGGATAAAAAAGTTGTTAAAATACAGAAGTTGATCCATTTACTGAAGTGGGAAGGGAAATTCATCATTCTAAGAATCTCCATTAGGTAGTTCTAATAGAGAGCGGCAAAAGCATTCAGATGTCAACTTTGATTGTACACTTGTCTGGTGCGCGAATCTTCTGGTGGCTCTTGACCATTTCATGCATGAGAAGGATATCGTCTTGAACATTCCTCCATTGCACAAAAGCAGATTGATTCTCCTCCATCAAGTCAGGCAACAAGGCTTCAATCTTGTTGTTAATATTTTTGAAATTACCTTATATGTGACATTGCAACACAAAATAGACCTGAAATCCTTCAACTTTATTGGCCCATCCACTTTTGAAATCAATGTGATTGCAATACTATTCACTGTATAGTAAACGAAGTCATTGCTAAAGAAGAAGTAGATGACATCAGTGAACTCATCACAAATCAAATCCCAATTGTCTTGAAAGAATTCGACAGTAAACCCATCTAGACCAGAGGCACTATCTTTCTTCATAGAGAAAATAGTGTCCTTTATTTTCTTTCTAGTGGCAGGAATCTCCAAATTGTTGTTTAAAGCTCAGTGAGAGTTTATCTATTTCAATCTAAAGAAGGAAAGATATCTTTTTTGGCCATGAGAACAGGTTTTCAAAAAAAAAAACAAGCATTTTTTTTACTTCTTCATTGTGCCCTATACCATTTCATTTTGGTCATTTTACAGCCAAAGGTTGTGTTGTTTTGAACTGTATGTTTGGACTGATCTATGAAAGAATAGGATGTTTCTGTCCTCCTTCTTCATCCATCTGACTCTTGTTTTTTTTCTTTGAAGAAAGTTTCTTCAAAAGAGAGTAGCCTTTTATATTCATGCACCAAGTTCTTATCCTATTCTTGTAGAGAGGTATTGCAACTGTCTAGAATTGTTACTTGTTTAGTTACTCTTGTAATGATATTCTAGAACTGTTCCTCGGTTAGGTCCTCAAGGGGTCTTTTAGCCTTCCAAGTTTCTTTGTTAGCCTGATAAGGGGGTTACCCTGCTCAGACATTGTCCAACGCTTAGTGATCTCATTCTTGAACTTTGGATGCTTCATCCAATCTTTCATAAACTTGAAAGGTACATTTTTCCCAGTATGTATTGATATCGTATAAGGAGAGTAGTATGAGATGCTAGGTGCTTCATACTCTAACTAGAAATAGGAAAATATGCTTTCCCATTCCTCTTGCAGAAGGTATGGTCAATTATTATGTGCACTCTCTTGTCTACGTGTTTTTTATTTGACCAAGTGAAGTCAAAGTTGTCCATGGGATATTGAACTTATCCATGTCTTATAGTCAATCTTTTAACTTAGATAGAGCATTTTTATCAATCTTTTTCCTTTCGTATTTCCTTTAAGCATTTAGTATGACTTCCATAATGATTCACAAAGACTACCATACACATTATTCTGTATCTTAGCTCTTGCTGCAGTGCCTTCTGTTGCCTCTTTCAATGAAACCATATGCCATAGTAACTAAAACTCCTCTCTTTTGGAAGATTAGTTTTCATTTTATAGGTTATACATTGCTCTTCAACATGTAAAACTAACCTTCAATAATATTTGGGTCCCATCCAACTCAAATTCTTGAAACTATATAAAGTTTAGGTTTGTACATTAGTTTATCGAGCTAAATTTATTATAGTTTTGTTTGCACTCGAGTTCCCCTACAATTAGTATGTACTGTTTGATCTTAAATTCCGAGTTTAAACGCTTTTAGAATTGCATCGAGCTTGAACAATATTTGAGTCTATTTTAAATAAAATCAAAGTATTTTGTTCCAACATTGTTATAAATGAAAAAAGATTTATTTTAAAATTACAATACTGAATCATTATTTTTTTTATAAAATCTCATTGTTGTTTAAATAATTGACAATTATCATGTTTAATTTATTGATTGTACAAAACAAAGATACAAATACAATATCATATTATGCATGTTTTTCATGTAGATTCTAAATCACATATGTTCACAATATAATGACTCAAGCATTAGTATGATTAAAATTAACTTGTTACATATACAGGTCGCGTCGAATTCGATTTAATCATCATGTTTTATACAAGACTTATACAAATGTATTATAAGTCTTGTATTTTTTTTTTTTTTGCGGGGTTAAAACATGATAACGATAAAACATATATTTGCCCAAAACTTGTAAGAACACATGAAGGCTAGAGGCCTAGAGGCTAGAGCAGTAAACCCTTTGGAATGGTTCGATTGGGATTTTTTTTCTGTTTTATTTTATTTTATTTTTTTAGCGAAACATCGAATTGGGGATTTATGCGGATCTGAACATTTGCCTCAGTGGCGCAGCACTAGAAGACCAAAGCGATACTTCGCAAACGAATTTGAGAGGGAAGAAGGTGTGGAACAGGATTAAACATCCACAGATCTTCTATATTCTTTCAGGTTAGTTGAATTATTTCGAAGCTTTCTTATTATCTTTACGACCGATTATTTTGACTCTCCGGTGCGAATGCGAATTGCGATGTATTTCGTCTTCGTACCAGAGCGGGAATCGCCGATACTCAAGTGGCAATAACCCTTTTCCTTGCGCATTCGTTTAAATTTTTGATTTTTCCAGTTTAGTGCAAGCAGCTTGATAGGTAGTTTATCTTGTAAAATCGATATTAAATCAATGTTGTAGGAGATCGAGGATTATGTAGCCGAACCTGCCTGATTGGTTTATTTAGTTAGCATTTTATGCTTGGTGGTTTTGATTGTACAGATACTCTCCTACATTGTTTGCATGCATAGGCTTCAAGATGGCCGGTGTAGTCAGTGAGCAGGTAAGTATTTCATCAGATGACTCTTCCTCAGATGAAGATGATATAGAGCTGGACAGTAACCAATTGCGCTGCACTGCCGATGAGATGACAGCTGCAGGTACTCAAAGCACCATCTTTTTTGCTGCTCCAATACCAGACGCAGTGCGCTTTTTGTCGTAATACTTGGCTAGATCTTTTGACCATTTTTTGTATGTCCTTTTGTTGCCGAAGATTTTATTTTACTTCTGGTGGCAGGCTTCTCGTTCATTTTATCCGTTTAATTGGTGATATGTATACATCTTTAGATGACACAAATAATTTGATGTTTTAGGACGCAAAAGATCTGGGTACACTGAAGCTGATTGATGGAAGTAAACATCAATTTTGGTTTTAGTTGCTAGAATTTATATAATATTGTAAGGCACTGGATGTATCTCCCATCTTGATTTTCTTATCTCTTAATCTTATTGTAAGGCACTGGATGTACACTGAAGCTGGTTGATCCTATTTACTTTTATTGTCTGTCTTTAATTTTCTTATCTCTTAATCTTATTTTTCTTCGTGAAATTTCTGTCATCGAGTTGTTATGTTCACTTCTAGTTTAATCTCATAGCTTTTCCACCCTGTTGATTTCGTTGGTAAGATATTGCTGACTGAAGTAACCTATGCAGAGGTGACGCTGAGGAGGGCTCAAATGTATCAGGACTACATGAAGCGCATACCTATCCCAATGCTTCGAGGCTCTGTTGTTCCCTTTAACTCTTGGACTGAGCTGGGAGCATCACTTAAGCAATTATATAAGCAACCTCTGCATTACCTCACAAATATTCGGCTGAATCAATTGGATAAAATGAGGGTTGATGCATCAGATGACGATGCACCTCTGGACACCGCTATAAGTCCGTATAAAGCTGAAGCTAGTATCTGGCTCATGGAAGAAGTTCACCGGTTCTCATCATCCCATCATTATCTGGCCAAACTCTGGCTTGAAGATGGGTTGTATCATGCTTTTATTGATCCTGTGTTTCCTGAACTGCAGAAGTCATCTCATTGACATGCTTGAATTAAGTGCTGGTCTTGTATATGTTCAGTACCTAGTTAAATCGTGACGACTGTTTTTCCTAGATCAGTACCAGGACATAGAGTTCCTGCATAAATGTTGAAGTGTTTTGAGCCCCCAACCCAGTGGGGAATGCATGGGCTTCTTTCTGAGAGCAACTGCCGTATCACTGAATTAAATGAAAGCGGAGTCTCAGTCAAATTTGCATTTTGGGCGTGTCCCTTTCAATAGATATAAGTTCACCTATGAGGCTAACTCAAAAGACATCACTAGTGCTGGCGTTATTGTTACAGCATTATTTATAAACCGGACCCTAGAGGGGGTGATTGAACTAAGAGACAAGGTTGGAGGCTGGGCATATATATCATAAACCACCTGTATGGTAGATAAACAGATGTTAATACTTGCTATCTTCTGTACGAGGAAAGAATGTTGTGGTAGTTCACCAAGAGCATCTTGCGCTTCCAAGCTCCAAAATCCAAATAGGAGGTAGGGGAACTGACAAGTTTCTGAGAAAAAGCACGCTGATTTTACAGATAGGCATCCAGCAGTACCACTGTAATTCCTTTCTCGGTTTTTGGATGACCCCATTTGAATTAGAAATTCATATAGTAATAGGACACGGATGGCTTCTCTTTGTAAACCAAAAGTTCTAGTCAAGCAAGCAACAGTTTTACCTTCTTTGTCACCAGCTCTTTCACGCAACTTTATAATGCAACTATCGAATTTTATAGTCACTCATTAATTTCTCAACGTTGTAATACAGCTATCAAATGCTCGAAATCGTAGATTAATTCTTTCCTTTCCGTCTTTCAGAAGCCTGGTAACATTTTGACAATCAAGATAATCTTGCATTACTTTTAAGAGACAAAACCCTTTATCATTGGTATATTACATTACAATCAAACAAAAAGCTCCATTTATACATCCTATACCACAATTGGAATTACAGGATACAGACTTGCCAAGGGACAATGTTTCTCTCTTTTATTTACTGCATTTACAACTCTCATCTCATACTCGTAGCTGGCCACTGTGTAATGCCAACAGCAGGCAGAGCAGGTCGGATGACAGGAACACGCTTCACTATTGAAATCGCTTCATTAAGACGCGCAGCACGGCTCATGAACTGGGCCACCCTCTGCAAAGACAAAAGTGAAGAACTACAGTAGGAAGCAGAAAAACTTACCATCATAGACAGCCAGTCTACACCCAGTGAAAACCAACACAGAAATAATAAATACAGATCCAGGAACACCCATCACTTTCTACGAAAGATAAGATACAAATTGATGCATCTCCTCTTGTTCAAACAGTTAACACATGCGAAAACTAAAGCAGCAAATTATGTATCACAGGGAATACCTTCACCAACAGAAATTATTCAAACTTTCATAAAAGAAAAGATGAGAAGGAGATGATAGAAGTTGAAGAAATTGAGAAGTATATCAGTATATCTGCTGAGAGATAAAATGGATAAAAATTCCACAAGGAAACTGAAACTGAAAGCTATGTCCAATTCCCGAGAACTTGGCACAATGAGTTAAGCTCAGATCCAAAATAGCCTATCCCTTTATCATCAGGTCCCAGTTCAGTCCAAGAACACAAATATGCCCTTCCGTATCCCTTGGGTGATAATCAACAACATTACCCTATTGTCTTAGAGGCTCCCGACTATGACGGTGTAGGGGGGAAGGGAATCGGATGTACGCAACCATACCCATGCGTTAGAAACACACAGAGGTTGTTTCCCGACGACCCATAATGAAAATTGCGTCAAGTTGTATCGATCAATTGCTACTTCACACCCATGCGTTAGAAACACACAGAGGTTGTTTCCCGACGACCCATAATGAAAATTGCGTCAAGTTGTATCGATCAATTGCTACTTCACAATATAAGCGCAACCAATTTAGTGAGTCATTTTGATTTATTCCATCATATTCCTAAGTCAAGAAAGAATGTGTCATTGGTTGATAATAAATGAAGTAGAATCTCAATACATGAATCTCCCCCATCAAATGAATCACGCAATCAATGTAAACTGCACTGTTGCTAAGCAGAATCTCGTAAACATTTCATAGTAACAGATCAGACAAATATGTTCCTTCAGGTAGCACACCTGCATGCAAGTTCCATGCATGCCACAGAAGCTGTGAATGGTGTGCCTCTTCCCCCGCACCCCCCTCGGTTGGTGGATATTGCTGGGATAGAAAAAGATGCTCGACGGGTTCAAAGAATGTGCTTTCCATATACAAAAGGAATTGCATACTTTCTCTTGAAAGAGTTAACCCGAAACCTCATGTACATTCAGGTCCGCGGCAAACCTAAGACCTCTCCAACAACAAAATAATCAAAGCAAGCCATGGGAAGAAAGATCTGTTCCCCAAGTCCAAGCTCCACTTACTAACAAAAATCTTCGATGGTCCAAGAATCCTTGCAACTTCCCGTCATCATATATTTATATTTCAAAAGCATATTACAGTTTTTGTTTTCTCCAAACTTCGACTGTATCTAAAATACGCTTTTCTTTTTTTTAAGTTAAAATTTTATATACAAGCCAAAATAGGCTAAATTACAAAGATGGTTGCATTAAGAAAGCAACAACATCCTACCTTGCTCAAAAATATAGATGGCTCACAATAACTAATCCAATATCTACTGTCAACCTTTACAAGATATCTGCCATAGAAGAGCAACCACAAAACTAACTTGTTCAAAATTATAGGTGGCCTACAACAGTGAAATACCAGACCAACACCAACCGTTGTTACAATTACAACCAATCTGAGATACTTATATCTAAGAAGAAGACGAGAGCCACTGTTCCAGGAAGTTGCAAACTTGGTCATCAGGACATACAAACCCCGCAGAGCATTCAGTGTATGATGTCAAAATTCCCAAAAAATCCTATGCACAAAATGCAAACTCTAGTAGAGCCACAAGCAAAAGTGCATGTGACGTATCAAGATGTCAACTCCCTATAAAGTACAGATTCCGGCAGCTATTTGGGAATGCAAATCATCAAATTGTTGCCATAGAAACAGAAGAAAGAACAAAAGAAGGAACCAATTGTGCCGTGTAGTAAGTCTGAGGATGTAGCACTATCATGTAAAAGCCACCCATACCAAACAGAGGAGCCCCAAGGAACACAAACTGTTCCACATGCAATGCGGTAGTATCCCAGGTGATGATTCAAAAACAAAAGCAAAAGCAAAAATAAAAGCAAAATTTCCAGAAATGTACAAAAGGAACCAATCCAAGCCATTAGAAACAGACTGGTATAATGATGACTTTCCTGATGCATCCTAGAGAATCAGAGAGCATAAGCATAACAAGGTATCCAACTCAGGAAGTGTAGCCAGAGAGCAAGAATATTCAAGTAGAAGTGGCAGTGACAGGCTGGATGGCAGGACAAAAGTAAGGGCAGCAAGAATGTCTAGTCGGTTGATCCAGGCTTTGAGAAGATTTGTATTAAGATGCCAAGATTTAAGGCCAATTCCAAGTTGAATTTGTTAGGCTTGTGCCCTTTCAAGAGCAGACAGAGTGGCATATGCTTTCAAGTATTTGCCTGAGAATTGATGTTTGACTTGACCAATTTGCTGGTGAAGCCGATTATTCCTCTTTCTCTGAATGAGGTAAACAGTTGCTAAGAAACCAAACACAACAATGCCCTTTTGGAGTTTTGAGTTCCAAACTGTGTTGGAGTTGAGTCAAGTCCTAATCTTTGGTTTTCCTCTGCTTAAGCACAAAACTCTAAACCTTGGTTGAGTAAGGACATAAGAAAAAGAGATGATCATGGTCTTCCATAAACCCGTCACACAAGACACATGAGTTAGAATGTATCAGACCCTATTCCAGGAGTTTGTCTTTTGTATTCATTCTCTTTCAACATACATGCCAAAGTATAATTGCATAGCGTAAAAGAGAATGATTACACCACACAATTTTCTCCTATTCAACTAAAGGAAGAGAAGGTTGAGGAGCTTTAATGGCGCTTTTAACATAAAATTTAGAACTTAATTTCCAAGATGAGTATTCTTTCCCCTGTTTAATATCAACGGTTATGCAAGCATGACTTGACCGTCCCAACCTCTACCATACGGTAATCTCCAAGCACTATCATCCAACACTGCTAAAACCTTTTGCAGCATCACTAATGTTCAATTTTTTTTCTTAACTTCGAGCGAGAAGTACTTATGATACCCCATGGATGCTAAAGGTCATTCTAAAATAAAGTAGATTGACCATTACCAATCACCCTACTAGTAGTGCGCATATTTTTTTTTTGTTAGTAGTGTATAAGGTTATCTTTGTTTTCTCACAACCATATTTAAGGAGAATATGGATGATGTGGTTCCTGATGATCCCATTGTCCTACCTCTTTTAACAAAAGAAAAAGATAACCTTAGAAAGGTTATGATTCAAACTCTACATAACTATGAAGGTACACTAAACTGTATATCCTCACCATTAGCTACTGTTATAACCCGAAACTTTTTGAACTAACTGTTACACGTTAATTTAGTACTGGGTAGCTGTTGGGTGTAACGACCATTGCGAAATTAAATTAACGGTAGCGGTTCGATCATGTCAAAGTAATGTTACAATGATATGAAGTCGTTAT
>AP025065.1:276192-442471 GCA_036186865.1 Eustoma russellianum
GAGGTAGGTTCCTTTTCCCCCTCCATTTGGTGCAAATTCAAGCATGCTCTAGTGGTATTTTATGTGTTTTTGTTGTTTTAATTGTTGAGTTTAATAGCATGATTGTTAATTCGTGAAAAGCATGAAACTTGCAGACTGTGGTATGCGTGCACTGTGTATTGCGTGCTCAGTTTTGATTTTAGGGAAAACTTTGATAATCAAAATAGTAAAACTTAGAGGTTTTCATCTTGTTTTAGCCTTAGAATAGGTTCCCACAGACTGGAATTAGGCGAAAATATAGATCGGGGTCGAAAAACGGTCGCCGGAGACCGCCGGCAGCGGCCGCGCGTGGCTGCACGCGCCTCTGCCAGGACAGGCGCTGGGGGGTTCGATTTTTAAAAAAATATATATATATATTTAATACACCTAAATGCTGAAAGGGCCGAAGGCCCTGAGGTATTGGACAAAGGCTGCCCTTAATGGGCCGGCCATGCATAAGGGGCTTGGCCCATCATCAACGAAAAAAAAAATAGGGAGGCTGGTTGCGGGCCGCGGACCGGGCCAGACATCAGCCGGCCCAACAACATCCGAAATAAAAAAATAAGGGGGATAGCGGGCCAGACCTGGCGGGCTGGACCCAGTGGAACCGCGGACCAGGGCTGGCAACAGTGCCAGCCCAATTTCGATTTTAAGTATTAATCTTAATTTCTAGATTTTCTGAAAATTTAGTATTTGAATTTTAATTAATTTTAAATGGTAATAATAATAAGAAAATTAGAAACAGATATCAGAAAATTATAAAAAAAATTCCAGAATTTATAAAAGGCTAAAATTAAGTTATTTCTATTAAATTTTAGAAATTATGATAGTTTATTTAAATTGGGGATTAGGTATTAAATAGATATAAATAAGGAAAAAATGAGGAAAAATATAGGAAGTGCACGATAAAGGTATACAAGCCGTGAAAAGTGGATTTGTCATCGAACAACGCTGAATCAGTACTCGGATAATAAATGTACCTAGAGTTGAGTGCCGGAGGATGGTGAGGATGGGCCAGGGGCCTCAGGCGATTGTGTTTTTGCATTCATGGCATGTGCATTGCATTGATGGCGGGTCGTGACGTACGGGTCACGGGCGCTCAGGATGGTGTACGGTGGCGGGGCCACGACACTCAGGATGGTGTGCGGAGGCGCGGCCACGCACACTCAGTATGGTGACTGTGGGGTATACGACCTGCAGCCACTCAGTAGGACCCGGGTTCATGCATTGCACGGTATGGATATTGTCATCCTGCGTGACATGACTTTGTTGCGTGTGACATGTATATTGGGACATGCATCATGTTGTTGCGCATTCTATATCTGGAGTGATTTACCTTTCCGCAGTCTTTTGCATGCTTATGTGATATTATGTGTTATTTACCTTTCCGCATTCTTATGCATGCGTATGTGATATTATGTGTTATGTGCTATGTGTTTTATCACTTTTGGATGTTTGTCTTGTATTACCTGGAGGCAGGTGCCTACTGAGTGATTTCCCAGTCACTCACCCCTACTTCCCCCCCCACCAGGTGAGCAGGAAGAGACTCACGACCACGTCTTTGTTGAGGACGGGGCTGATACAGTGGAGTGGGCAGACTGATGGTCGCGCTTAGGATATAAGAAGACCTTGCGACTGTTGGTCTTTATTTTATTGGGATCTCATCAGATATTACCTTGTTAGGTTTTTCAGACTTATATTATTGTCAGGATTTGGTTATTATTGTATTAAGGAATTTTATTTAGCAAGAAAACTTTATGTTATCGTAATTCGTTTCCGCGCGAAAAATTTCTACGTCTTTATGGACATGTTGGAAATTGATTCGACGCTTTGTATTCTCCTCAGCGAGATACGGCGGGTGCACCGTTCCCGATGCTAGGTCTCGGGAGCGGGGCGCTACAGGTGGTATCAGAGCCGAGGCTTCAGATCCGCCTCGGGAACGCAGGATTAATTAGATCACTTAGACATAAGCTATGATCCTTACCTAGGAATAACGATTATACCCTAATAAATGAAATAGACCTAAGTTATGATCGGGTTAAGGGTGGTGTGTGCCGCCGGTGAGCTTTCTCGATTAAATTACCGTTGAACCCCTGAACTTTCGCATGAGCCCCATAAATGTTCAAATCCATCGATTACCCACGTTCAATCCGAATTCTCGTCAAGACTCGCGTGGAATCCAGAAAATACAGCTGTGTCTTGAATAATCTGACAAACGAGGCAACAGTGTTGGTGGTAACGTCCATCGGAATCAGGGGGTCAGACTCCAAGCATCGACCGACACCATGACCACCACTTTGGCGCAACAGCAACTATAGACTGCGCAGTGTCAGTAGCCATTGAACTAGCGTCTTCCGACGCCGGCACTACCGGGTCTGAGGTTCTATTACAAGGAAATACAAGACGTCCGAAATCTGATGTTAGCAGGACCCTTCACCGAGGAGGCATAAATATGGGGCATGGCTGCTAATAATCACAAGACCGCTCGCAACGGAAGTACAAGCCGTAGAGGAGTGCATGGCCACCGCGGCCACCATGTGCTAATTGTTGATGCCACGTTTGGGTCAGTGTGGAATGATTAGGCAAGCATGGGTGCAACAACAAGGACGTTTCACGAGTAAAGGCACCGAACCGAGGCCGGCGCCACCCTCACAGCAGAGTCAAGAACATCATAAAGGGAAGCAAGTATCAGTGTCCATATCCACGCGATGACTGATACGGACAATGAAAAGGCTGACGACGTTATAATAGAATTTAACCGCCGGCGAACAAGTATCAAGGACTCATCATCAGTATAGAGGACGTTAGTCAAAGATAAATGATCAGAGTTGCACAGCGGAAGCGTGGCTTCCTTAAGTCACGTAAGTTCAGAAGAGTGAATCTCAGTGAACCCGAAGAAGATTAAGGATATCGCTGAGTAGCCCCGACCGACCAAGGTGACTGAAGTAAAGAGTTTTTCTTGGTTCGGCTAGCTGCTACAGGAATTTGTTGAAGGATTTTCGTCGACAATGGTGCCCCTAAACAGACAGAAGCAGAAGAAGACAAAGTTCGGGGGGATCGTTGATATGAGCAAAGTTTGCAGAGCGATGTATATATATACACATTAAACACAAGACTATAATACACAATATGGCTAATTAATTATATAGACACACACTCACTAATACAACATCCCTTAACGACATATGTTCAGATATCAAACACGTACTAGAACACCAACCATACAAAATCCAACACAACTACACGAAGAAACATAACAAAAAAAAACAAAAGAGAGATATCACATGACATAATGAATTATAAAAATACGACAACATAACTCAACAATATACATATACATATATATATATATATGCATACAAAGAGACCATAAAAAAAATACAAAGTAATGGGTACGAGCACATAATATATGCAGAATACGATAATAACATAGGAGTAGTAAACAAAAAAAAGGGTAATAATAATAATACGATAAGTCAAAATAATATTTGCTAAACGTCCACCAAAAAAAAAATAATGATGATAATAATAATAATAATAATAATAATAATAATAATAACCATTTTGGGAACTTATGAAGGTGATACTGTTGAGACACTTCATGGGTTGCAAACCCATAAAGTAATTACAAAAAAAAAATAATAATAATAAAACACTCCATCTCTTACAATAATCAAGAAGCATATGGCTACTCATAATCTGTTACGACATTAATGATATAATGTAAATAAGTCGATCTAAGAAAACGTACAACAGACACACGAAACGAAAAGGTAATTAAATGAATCTAAGTAATTATGCACAACGAATACTAACTACTAAATTATGTGCACATTTACAACAGTATGACTCTATGAGCGGTAATGAACAAACCAATTTATTAAATCATACAATGCTATCAACATACAAAACACAAACAACATAAGTGCGATAGACAAATAACAAATGTTTATATACACCTATACCTATGCTCACAAAGCTACCACAATGAAAATGTGAAGTACTAAATAAAAGCTCACAATATGTATACATATATATATATATATGGAATATAACGACACCAACATAGAAGTAGCTAACCTACAAATAGATATGCGAAGCAAAAATAACCGCACGATGTTAAGTAAATATGCACAAGTATACGCACAACCATTTCAATGACACCGCAACATAACAAATTCAACCATAAATATCACACAACCTAACGACAATAAACCACACAATACAATAGCACCAATACTTTACATACAGGACATGTATACGAAATAGACATACATTTATCGATTTTAAAACAAATCATTAATCATTCGCAATTGAAGTAAAGTCTAATAATTACGAGTTAGGTACGACGTGGCATTGCATAACAACATAGTAATAGATTAAAAAGTAGATAAATTAAAAAAAAAATACTTATTAACGACAAACATAAGTACAATATAGGAATCACGATAAGCGAAGATTGAATGAGCACACATAGTGTGCATGCCGCTTAAAACTAAATTAACAAACAATATAAACATGATACATGTGATAAACCGCAGATAACGGTGGTGCACTTATGAGCTACATATGATACATAAGTCATATATGCGTTAGGATAAGGATACACAGCCTGCAATAGAGCTATATCAGAAATGTTTAACATTTAATAATTAAAATGACAATGCATATTAAAACTAGTGTATGCGGATATTATAACGGACGGAGATACGTTGAACACTACATTTCATCCCTGGACCGATGAGCGGTCAGGAAACACGTACAAGCATTAGAGGGCATGTGGAGGGCGCCACTGACTTTAATGGAAATTGAGATGGTATGATCAAGTTGATCAAGTCTGCCCACAACAACAGCTACCGTGAAGCCACCGGCATAGTGCCATTCGAGACGCTCACTGGGCGGGAGTGTAGGTCCCCTGTCCATTGGGACGAAGTTGGGGAGCATACTATTACTAGTCCAGGACTGGTAGGGCAGACCAGGAAGAAGATTAAGTTGATTCGAGAAAGGCTTGAGATTGCCCAAGACATAAACAAGAGTTAGGCAGACTCGAAGAGGCGTCCCTTGGAGTTCGCTGTTAAAGACAAGGTTTACTTGAAGGTGTCACTTATAGAAGGTGTAGCATGTCTATGGGCCAGAAGGGTAAACTAAGGCCGCGGTACATTGGTCCTTATGAAATACTCGAAATGATCTGTTTGTTAGCTCACCGTTTAGCGATACATCCAGCGCTGATCCAAGTGCACAATGTATCCCATGTTTCGCAACTAAGGAGGTACATTTCAGACCTGGCTCATGTGTTGGATACACCAACTTTAAGAATTAGGCCGGATCGCGTCATATGAAGAGGCTTATGTTTGAATCGAAGACCACGAAGGTCAGAAGCTAGATGATCAAATGTGAAAGCGCTACCCCTAACCCTTCATATAAGGTGCGACAAGTTTCGAGGACGAAACTTATTGTAAGGAGGGTAGGATGTTATAAACCGAAACTTTTGAACTAACTGTTACACGTTAATTTAGTACTGGGTAGCTGTTGGGTGTAACGACCATTGCGAAATTAAATTAACGGTAGCGGTTCGATCATGTCAAAGTAATGTTACAATGATATGAAGTCGTTATATATGTATAGGGTAAAAGAAGAAACAACAATATATATATATTTATATATATATATATATATATATATATAAAATAACATATAAGAAATAATAAACAATGATTTAGAAAGAAAAGAAATAAAAGAAATAAATAAAATATATATAAAAAAAAAGAAAGAAGTGACGTGAGGATAAGGAGGGAAAAAAATTAAATTAAAAAAAAAATTAAAAGGTGTCGTGAGGATAAGGGTTCGATTTTAAAAAAAAAAAAGATCAAGCCAAGATTTAAGGGGGGATAACCGATTCCCCCCATAATGTTTGCACGCAAATCAAGGTGGGGGTAACGCAAAGGAGAGGCACGGCTGGAGAAGAAGAAGAGAGGAAGAAACTGGGTGTTCCAATCTACGCGCTAGTCCGTACACTTGTGTAAAAATAGTCTACAATCGAGGTAGGTTCCTTTTCCCCCTCCATTTGGTGCAAATTCAAGCATGCTCTAGTGGTATTTTATGTGTTTTTGTTGTTTCAATTGTTGAGTTTAATAGCATGATTGTTAATTCGTGAAAAGCATGAAACTTGCAGACTGTGGTATGCGTGCACTGTGTATTGCGTGCTCAGTTTTGATTTTAGGGAAAACTTTGATAATCAAAATAGTAAAACTTAGAGGTTTTCATTTTTGTTTTAGCCTTAGAATAGGTTCCCACAGACTGGAATTAGGCGAAAATATAGATCGGGGTCGAAAAACGGTCGCCGGAGACCGCCGGTGCGCCGCACGCGCCGCCGGCAGCGGCCGCGCGTGGCTGCACGCGCCTCTGCCAGGACAGGCGCTGGGGGGGTTCGATTTTTATATATATATATATATATATATATATATATATATATATATATATATATATATATATATTTAATACACCTAAATGCTGAAAGGGCCGAAGGCCCTGAGGTATTGGACAAAGGCTGCCCTTAATGGGCCGGCCATGCATAAGGGGCTTGGCCCATCATCAACGAAAAAAAAAATAGGGAGGCTGGTTGCGGGCCGCGGACCGGGCCAGACATCAGCCGGCCCAACAACATCCGAAATAAAAAAAATAAGGGGGATAGCGGGCCAGACCTGGCGGGCTGGACCCAGTGGAACCGCGGACCAGGGCTGGCAACAGTGCCAGCCCAATTTCGATTTTAAGTATTAATCTTAATTTCTGGATTTTCTGAAAATTTAGTATTTGAATTTTAATTAATTTTAAATGGTAATAATAATAAGAAAATTAGAAACAGATATCAGAAAATTATAAAAAAAATTCCAGAATTTATAAAAGGCTAAAATTAAGTTATTTCTATTAAATTTTAGAAATTATGATAGTTTATTTAAATTGGGGATTAGGTATTAAATAGATATAAATAAGGAAAAAATGAGGAAAAATATAGGAAGTGCACGATAAAGGTATACAAGCCGTGAAAAGTGGATTTGTCATCGAACAACGCTGAATCAGTACTCGGATAATAAATGTACCTAGAGTTGAGTGCCGGAGGATGGTGAGGATGGGCCAGGGGCCTCAGGCGATTGTGTTTTTGCATTCATGGCACGTGCATTGCATTGATGGCGGGTCGTGACGTACGGGTCACGGGCGCTCAGGATGGTGTACGGTGGCGGGGCCACGACACTCAGGATGGTGTGCGGAGGCGCGGCCACGCACACTCAGTATGGTGACTGTGGGGTGTACGACCTGCAGCCACTCAGTAGGACCCGGGTTCATGCATTGCACGGTATGGATATTGTCATCCTGCGTGACATGACTTTGTTGCGTGTGACATGTATATTGGGACATGCATCATGTTGTTGCGCATTCTATATCTGGAGTGATTTACCTTTCCGCAGTCTTTTGCATGCTTATGTGATATTATGTGTTATTTACCTTTCCGCATTCTTATGCATGCGTATGTGATATTATGTGTTATGTGCTATGTGTTTTATCACTTTTGGATGTTTGTCTTGTATTACCTGGAGGCAGGTGCCTACTGAGTGATTTCCCAGTCACTCACCCCTACTTCCCCCCCCCCCCACCAGGTGAGCAGGAAGAGACTCACGACCACGTCTTTGTTGAGGACGGGGCTGATACAGTGGAGTGGGCAGACTGATGGTCGCGCTTAGGATATAAGAAGACCTTGCGACTGTTGGTCTTTATTTTATTGGGATCTCATCAGATATTACCTTGTTAGGTTTTTCAGACTTATATTATTGTCAGGATTTGGTTATTATTGTATTAAGGAATTTTATTTAGCAAGAAAACTTTATGTTATCGTAATTCGTTTCCGCGCGAAAAATTTCTACGTCTTTATGGACATGTTGGAAATTGATTCGACGCTTTGTATTCTCCTCAGCGAGATACGGCGGGTGCACCGTTCCCGATGCTAGGTCTCGGGAGCGGGGCGCTACAGGTGGTATCAGAGCCGAGGCTTCAGATCCGCCTCGGGAACGCAGGATTAATTAGATCACTTAGACATAAGCTATGATCCTTACCTAGGAATAACGATTATACCCTAATAAATGAAGTAGACCTAAGTTATGATCGGGTTAAGGGTGGTGTGTGCCGCCGGTGAGCTTTCTCGATTAAATTACCGTTGAACCCCTGAACTTTCGCATGAGCCCCATAAATGTTCAAATCCATCGATTACCCACGTTCAATCCGAATTCTCGTCAAGGCTCGCGTGGAATCCAGAAAATACAGCTGTGTCTTGAATAATCTGACAAACGAGGCAACAGTGTTGGTGGTAACGTCCATCGGAATCAGGGGGTCAGACTCCAAGCATCGACCGACACCATGACCACCACTTTGGCGCAACAGCAACTATAGACTGCGCAGTGTCAGTAGCCGTTGAACTAGCGTCTTCCGACGCCGGCACTACCGGGTCTGAGGTTCTATTACAAGGAAATACAAGACGTCCGAAATCTGATGTTAGCAGGACCCTTCACCGAGGAGGCATAAATATGGGGCATGGCTGCTAATAATCACAAGACCGCTCGCAACGGAAGTACAGCCGTAGAGGAGTGCATGGCCACCGCGGCCACCATGTGCTAATTGTTGATGCCACGTTTGGGTCAGTGTGGAATGATTAGGCAAGCATGGGTGCAACAACAAGGACGTTTCACGAGTAAAGGCACCGAACCGAGGCCGGCGCCACCCTCACAGCAGAGTCAAGAACATCATAAAGGGAAGCAAGTATCAGTGTCCATATCCACGCGATGACTGATACGGACAATGAAAAGGCTGACGACGTTATAATAGAATTTAACCGCCGGCGAACAAGTATCAAGGACTCATCATCAGTATAGAGGACGTTAGTCAAAGATAAATGATCAGAGTTGCACAGCGGAAGCGTGGCTTCCTTAAGTCACGTAAGTTCAGAAGAGTGAATCTCAGTGAACCCGAAGAAGATTAAGGATATCGCTGAGTAGCCCCGACCGACCAAGGTGACTGAAGTAAAGAGTTTTTCTTGGTTCGGCTAGCTGCTACAGGAATTTGTTGAAGGATTTTCGTCGACAATAGTGCCCCTAAACAGACAGAAGCAGAAGAAGACAAAGTTCGGGGGGATCGTTGATATGAGCAAAGTTTGCAGAGCGATGTATATATATACACATTAAACACAAGACTATAATACACAATATGGCTAATTAATTATATAGACACACACTCACTAATACAACATCCCTTAACGACATATGTTCAGATATCAAACACGTACTAGAACACCAACCATACAAAATCCAACACAACTACACGAAGAAACATAACAAAAAAAAACAAAAGAGAGACATCACATGACATAATGAATTATAAAAATACGACAACATAACTCAACAATATACATATACACACATATATATATATGCATACAAAGAGACCATAAAAAAAATACAAAGTAATGGGTACGAGCACATAATATATGCAGAATACGATAATAACATAGGAGTAGTAAACAAAAAAAAAGGGTAATAATAATAATACGATAAGTCAAAATAATATTTGCTAAACGTCCACCAAAAAAAAAAATAATGATGATAATAATAATAATAATAATAATAACCATTTTAGGAACTTATGAAGGTGATACTGTTGAGACACTTCATGGGTTGCAAACCCATAAAGTAATTACAAAAAAAATAATAATAATAATAAAACACTCCATCTCTTACAATAATCAAGAAGCATATGGCTACTCATAATCTGTTACGACATTAATGATATAATGTAAATAAGTCGATCTAAGAAAACGTACAACAGACACACGAAACGAAAAGGTAATTAAATGAATCTAAGTAATTACGCACAACGAATACTAACTACTAAATTATGTGCACATTTACAACAGTATGACTCTATGAGCGGTAATGAACAAACCAATTTATTAAATCATACAATGCTATCAACATACAAAACACAAACAACATAAGTGCGATAGACAAATAACAAATGTTTATATACACCTATACCTATGCTCACAAAGCTACCACAATGAAAATGTGAAGTACTAAATAAAAGCTCACAATATGTATACATATATATATATATGGAATATAACGACACCAACATAGAAGTAGCTAACCTACAAATAGATATGCGAAGCAAAAATAACCGCACGATGTTAAGTAAATATGCACAAGTATACGCACAACCATTTCAATGACACCGCAACATAACAAATTCAACCATAAATATCACACAACCTAACGACAATAAACCACACAATACAATAGCACCAATACTTTACATACAGGACATGTATACGAAATAGACATACATTTATCGATTTTAAAACAAATCATTAATCATTCGCAATTGAAGTAAAGTCTAATAATTACGAGTTAGGTACGACGTGGCATTGCATAACAACATAGTAATAGATTAAAAAGTAGATAAATTAAAAAAAAATACTTATTAACGACAAACATAAGTACAATATAGGAATCACGATAAGCGAAGATTGAATGAGCACACATAGTGTGCATGCCGCTTAAAACTAAATTAACAAACAATATAAACATGATACATGTGATAAACCGCAGATAACGGTGGTGCACTTATGAGCTACATATGATACATAAGTCATATATGCGTTAGGATAAGGATACACAGCCTGCAATAGAGCTATATCAGAAATGTTTAACATTTAATAATTAAAATGACAATGCATATTAAAACTAGTGTATGCGGATATTATAACGGACGGAGATACGTTGAACACTACATTTCATCCCTGGACCGATGAGCGGTCAGGAAACACGTACAAGCATTAGAGGGCATGTGGAGGGCGCCACTGACTTTAATGGAAACTGAGATGGTATGATCAAGTTGATCAAGTCTGCCCACAACAACAGCTACCGTGAAGCCACCGGCATAGTGCCATTCGAGACGCTCACTGGGCGGGAGTGTAGGTCCCCTGTCCATTGGGACGAAGTTGGGGAGCATACTATTACTAGTCCAGGACTGGTAGGGCAGACCAGGAAGAAGATTAAGTTGATTCGAGAAAGGCTTGAGATTGCCCAAGACATAAACAAGAGTTAGGCAGACTCGAAGAGGCGTCCCTTAGAGTTCGCTGTTAAAGACAAGGTTTACTTGAAGGTGTCACTTATAGAAGGTGTAGCATGTCTATGGGCCAGAAGGGTAAACTAAGGCCGCGGTACATTGGTCCTTATGAAATACTCGAAATGATCTGTTTGTTAGCTCACCGTTTAGCGATACATCCAGCGCTGATCCAAGTGCACAATGTATCCCATGTTTCGCAACTAAGGAGGTACATTTCAGACCTGGCTCATGTGTTGGATACACCAACTTTAAGAATTAGGCCGGATCGCGTCATATGAAGAGGCTTATGTTTGAATCGAAGACCACGAAGGTCAGAAGCTAGATGATCAAATGTGAAAGCGCTACCCCTAACCCTTCATATAAGGTGCGACAAGTTTCGAGGACGAAACTTCTTGTAAGGAGGGTAGGATGTTATAAACCGAAACTTTTGAACTAACTGTTACACGTTAATTTAGTACTGGGTAGCTGTTGGGTGTAACGACCATTGCGAAATTAAATTAACGGTAGCGGTTCGATCATGTCAAAGTAATGTTACAATGATATGAAGTCGTTATATATGTATAGGGTAAAAGAAGAAACAACAATATATATATATTTATATATATATATATATATATATATATATATATATATATATATAAAATAACATATAAGAAATAATAAAACAATGATTTAGAAAGAAAAGAAATAAAAGAAATAAATAAAATATATATAAAAAAAAGAAAGAAGTGACGTGAGGATAAGGAGGGAAAAAAATTAAAATTAAAAAAAAATTTAAAAGGTGTCGTGAGGATAAGGGTTCGATTTTAAAAAAAAAAAAGATCAAGCCAAGATTTAAGGGGGGATAACCGATTCCCCCCATAATGTTTGCACGCAAATCAAGGTGGGGGTAACGCAAAGGAGAGGCACGGCTGGAGAAGAAGAAGAGAGGAAGAAACTGGGTGTTCCAATCTACGCGCTAGTCCGTACACTTGTGTAAAAATAGTCTACAATCGAGGTAGGTTCCTTTTCCCCCTCCATTTGGTGCAAATTCAAGCATGCTCTAGTGGTATTTTATGTGTTTTTGTTGTTTCAATTGTTGAGTTTAATAGCATGATTGTTAATTCGTGAAAAGCATGAAACTTGCAGACTGTGGTATGCGTGCACTGTGTATTGCGTGCTCAGTTTTGATTTTAGGGAAAACTTTGATAATCAAAATAGTAAAACTTAGAGGTTTTCATTTTTGTTTTAGCCTTAGAATAGGTTCCCACAGACTGGAATTAGGCGAAAATATAGATCGGGGTCGAAAAACGGTCGCCGGAGACCGCCGGTGCGCCGCACGCGCCGCCGGCAGCGGCCGCGCGTGGCTGCACGCGCCTCTGCCAGGACAGGCGCTGGGGGGTTCGATTTTTATATATATATATATATATATATATATATATATATATATATATATATATATATATATATATTTAATACACCTAAATGCTGAAAGGGCCGAAGGCCCTGAGGTATTGGACAAAGGCTGCCCTTAATGGGCCGGCCATGCATAAGGGGCTTGGCCCATCATCAACGAAAAAAAAAATAGGGAGGCTGGTTGCGGGCCGCGGACCGGGCCAGACATCAGCCGGCCCAACAACATCCGAAATAAAAAAATAAGGGGGATAGCGGGCCAGACCTGGCGGGCTGGACCCAGTGGAACCGCGGACCAGGGCTGGCAACAGTGCCAGCCCAATTTCGATTTTAAGTATTAATCTTAATTTCTGGATTTTCTGAAAATTTAGTATTTGAATTTTAATTAATTTTAAATGGTAATAATAATAAGAAAATTAGAAACAGATATCAGAAAATTATAAAAAAAATTCCAGAATTTATAAAAGGCTAAAATTAAGTTATTTCTATTAAATTTTAGAAATTATGATAGTTTATTTAAATTGGGGATTAGGTATTAAATAGATATAAATAAGGAAAAAATGAGGAAAAATATAGGAAGTGCACGATAAAGGTATACAAGCCGTGAAAAGTGGATTTGTCATCGAACAACGCTGAATCAGTACTCGGATAATAAATGTACCTAGAGTTGAGTGCCGGAGGATGGTGAGGATGGGCCAGGGGCCTCAGGCGATTGTGTTTTTGCATTCATGGCACGTGCATTGCATTGATGGCGGGTCGTGACGTACGGGTCACGGGCGCTCAGGATGGTGTACGGTGGCGGGGCCACGACACTCAGGATGGTGTGCGGAGGCGCGGCCACGCACACTCAGTATGGTGACTGTGGGGTGTACGACCTGCAGCCACTCAGTAGGACCCGGGTTCATGCATTGCACGGTATGGATATTGTCATCCTGCGTGACATGACTTTGTTGCGTGTGACATGTATATTGGGACATGCATCATGTTGTTGCGCATTCTATATCTGGAGTGATTTACCTTTCCGCAGTCTTTTGCATGCTTATGTGATATTATGTGTTATTTACCTTTCCGCATTCTTATGCATGCGTATGTGATATTATGTGTTATGTGCTATGTGTTTTATCACTTTTGGATGTTTGTCTTGTATTACCTGGAGGCAGGTGCCTACTGAGTGATTTCCCAGTCACTCACCCCTACTTCCCCCCCCCCCCACCAGGTGAGCAGGAAGAGACTCACGACCACGTCTTTGTTGAGGACGGGGCTGATACAGTGGAGTGGGCAGACTGATGGTCGCGCTTAGGATATAAGAAGACCTTGCGACTGTTGGTCTTTATTTTATTGGGATCTCATCAGATATTACCTTGTTAGGTTTTTCAGACTTATATTATTGTCAGGATTTGGTTATTATTGTATTAAGGAATTTTATTTAGCAAGAAAACTTTATGTTATCGTAATTCGTTTCCGCGCGAAAAATTTCTACGTCTTTATGGACATGTTGGAAATTGATTCGACGCTTTGTATTCTCCTCAGCGAGATACGGCGGGTGCACCGTTCCCGATGCTAGGTCTCGGGAGCGGGGCGCTACAGGTGGTATCAGAGCCGAGGCTTCAGATCCGCCTCGGGAACGCAGGATTAATTAGATCACTTAGACATAAGCTATGATCCTTACCTAGGAATAACGATTATACCCTAATAAATGAAGTAGACCTAAGTTATGATCGGGTTAAGGGTGGTGTGTGCCGCCGGTGAGCTTTCTCGATTAAATTACCGTTGAACCCCTGAACTTTCGCATGAGCCCCATAAATGTTCAAATCCATCGATTACCCACGTTCAATCCGAATTCTCGTCAAGGCTCGCGTGGAATCCAGAAAATACAGCTGTGTCTTGAATAATCTGACAAACGAGGCAACAGTGTTGGTGGTAACGTCCATCGGAATCAGGGGGTCAGACTCCAAGCATCGACCGACACCATGACCACCACTTTGGCGCAACAGCAACTATAGACTGCGCAGTGTCAGTAGCCGTTGAACTAGCGTCTTCCGACGCCGGCACTACCGGGTCTGAGGTTCTATTACAAGGAAATACAAGACGTCCGAAATCTGATGTTAGCAGGACCCTTCACCGAGGAGGCATAAATATGGGGCATGGCTGCTAATAATCACAAGACCGCTCGCAACGGAAGTACAGCCGTAGAGGAGTGCATGGCCACCGCGGCCACCATGTGCTAATTGTTGATGCCACGTTTGGGTCAGTGTGGAATGATTAGGCAAGCATGGGTGCAACAACAAGGACGTTTCACGAGTAAAGGCACCGAACCGAGGCCGGCGCCACCCTCACAGCAGAGTCAAGAACATCATAAAGGGAAGCAAGTATCAGTGTCCATATCCACGCGATGACTGATACGGACAATGAAAAGGCTGACGACGTTATAATAGAATTTAACCGCCGGCGAACAAGTATCAAGGACTCATCATCAGTATAGAGGACGTTAGTCAAAGATAAATGATCAGAGTTGCACAGCGGAAGCGTGGCTTCCTTAAGTCACGTAAGTTCAGAAGAGTGAATCTCAGTGAACCCGAAGAAGATTAAGGATATCGCTGAGTAGCCCCGACCGACCAAGGTGACTGAAGTAAAGAGTTTTTCTTGGTTCGGCTAGCTGCTACAGGAATTTGTTGAAGGATTTTCGTCGACAATAGTGCCCCTAAACAGACAGAAGCAGAAGAAGACAAAGTTCGGGGGGATCGTTGATATGAGCAAAGTTTGCAGAGCGATGTATATATATACACATTAAACACAAGACTATAATACACAATATGGCTAATTAATTATATAGACACACACTCACTAATACAACATCCCTTAACGACATATGTTCAGATATCAAACACGTACTAGAACACCAACCATACAAAATCCAACACAACTACACGAAGAAACATAACAAAAAAAACAAAAGAGAGACATCACATGACATAATGAATTATAAAAATACGACAACATAACTCAACAATATACATATACACACATATATATATATATGCATACAAAGAGACCATAAAAAAAAATACAAAGTAATGGGTACGAGCACATAATATATGCAGAATACGATAATAACATAGGAGTAGTAAACAAAAAAAAAGGGTAATAATAATAATACGATAAGTCAAAATAATATTTGCTAAACGTCCACCAAAAAAAAAAATGATGATGATAATAATAATAATAATAATAATAACCATTTTAGGAACTTATGAAGGTGATACTGTTGAGACACTTCATGGGTTGCAAACCCATAAAGTAATTACAAAAAAAATAATAATAATAATAAAACACTCCATCTCTTACAATAATCAAGAAGCATATGGCTACTCATAATCTGTTACGACATTAATGATATAATGTAAATAAGTCGATCTAAGAAAACGTACAACAGACACACGAAACGAAAAGGTAATTAAATGAATCTAAGTAATTACGCACAACGAATACTAACTACTAAATTATGTGCACATTTACAACAGTATGACTCTATGAGCGGTAATGAACAAACCAATTTATTAAATCATACAATGCTATCAACATACAAAACACAAACAACATAAGTGCGATAGACAAATAACAAATGTTTATATACACCTATACCTATGCTCACAAAGCTACCACAATGAAAATGTGAAGTACTAAATAAAAGCTCACAATATGTATACATATATATATATATGGAATATAACGACACCAACATAGAAGTAGCTAACCTACAAATAGATATGCGAAGCAAAAATAACCGCACGATGTTAAGTAAATATGCACAAGTATACGCACAACCATTTCAATGACACCGCAACATAACAAATTCAACCATAAATATCACACAACCTAACGACAATAAACCACACAATACAATAGCACCAATACTTTACATACAGGACATGTATACGAAATAGACATACATTTATCGATTTTAAAACAAATCATTAATCATTCGCAATTGAAGTAAAGTCTAATAATTACGAGTTAGGTACGACGTGGCATTGCATAACAACATAGTAATAGATTAAAAAGTAGATAAATTAAAAAAAAATACTTATTAACGACAAACATAAGTACAATATAGGAATCACGATAAGCGAAGATTGAATGAGCACACATAGTGTGCATGCCGCTTAAAACTAAATTAACAAACAATATAAACATGATACATGTGATAAACCGCAGATAACGGTGGTGCACTTATGAGCTACATATGATACATAAGTCATATATGCGTTAGGATAAGGATACACAGCCTGCAATAGAGCTATATCAGAAATGTTTAACATTTAATAATTAAAATGACAATGCATATTAAAACTAGTGTATGCGGATATTATAACGGACGGAGATACGTTGAACACTACATTTCATCCCTGGACCGATGAGCGGTCAGGAAACACGTACAAGCATTAGAGGGCATGTGGAGGGCGCCACTGACTTTAATGGAAACTGAGATGGTATGATCAAGTTGATCAAGTCTGCCCACAACAACAGCTACCGTGAAGCCACCGGCATAGTGCCATTCGAGACGCTCACTGGGCGGGAGTGTAGGTCCCCTGTCCATTGGGACGAAGTTGGGGAGCATACTATTACTAGTCCAGGACTGGTAGGGCAGACCAGGAAGAAGATTAAGTTGATTCGAGAAAGGCTTGAGATTGCCCAAGACATAAACAAGAGTTAGGCAGACTCGAAGAGGCGTCCCTTAGAGTTCGCTGTTAAAGACAAGGTTTACTTGAAGGTGTCACTTATAGAAGGTGTAGCATGTCTATGGGCCAGAAGGGTAAACTAAGGCCGCGGTACATTGGTCCTTATGAAATACTCGAAATGATCTGTTTGTTAGCTCACCGTTTAGCGATACATCCAGCGCTGATCCAAGTGCACAATGTATCCCATGTTTCGCAACTAAGGAGGTACATTTCAGACCTGGCTCATGTGTTGGATACACCAACTTTAAGAATTAGGCCGGATCGCGTCATATGAAGAGGCTTATGTTTGAATCGAAGACCACGAAGGTCAGAAGCTAGATGATCAAATGTGAAAGCGCTACCCCTAACCCTTCATATAAGGTGCGACAAGTTTCGAGGACGAAACTTCTTGTAAGGAGGGTAGGATGTTATAAACCGAAACTTTTGAACTAACTGTTACACGTTAATTTAGTACTGGGTAGCTGTTGGGTGTAACGACCATTGCGAAATTAAATTAACGGTAGCGGTTCGATCATGTCAAAGTAATGTTACAATGATATGAAGTCGTTATATATGTATAGGGTAAAAGAAGAAACAACAATATATATATATTTATATATATATATATATATATATATATATATATATATATATATAAAATAACATATAAGAAATAATAAAACAATGATTTAGAAAGAAAAGAAATAAAAGAAATAAATAAAATATATATAAAAAAAAGAAAGAAGTGACGTGAGGATAAGGAGGGAAAAAAATTAAAATTAAAAAAAAAATTAAAAGGTGTCGTGAGGATAAGGGTTCGATTTTAAAAAAAAAAAAGATCAAGCCAAGATTTAAGGGGGGATAACCGATTCCCCCCATAATGTTTGCACGCAAATCAAGGTGGGGGTAACGCAAAGGAGAGGCACGGCTGGAGAAGAAGAAGAGAGGAAGAAACTGGGTGTTCCAATCTACGCGCTAGTCCGTACACTTGTGTAAAATAGTCTACAATCGAGGTAGGTTCCTTTTCCCCCTCCATTTGGTGCAAATTCAAGCATGCTCTAGTGGTATTTTATGTGTTTTTGTTGTTTCAATTGTTGAGTTTAATAGCATGATTGTTAATTCGTGAAAAGCATGAAACTTGCAGACTGTGGTATGCGTGCACTGTGTATTGCGTGCTCAGTTTTGATTTTAGGGAAAACTTTGATAATCAAAATAGTAAAACTTAGAGGTTTTCATTTTTGTTTTAGCCTTAGAATAGGTTCCCACAGACTGGAATTAGGCGAAAATATAGATCGGGGTCGAAAAAACGGTCGCCGGAGACCGCCGGTGCGCCGCACGCGCCGCCGGCAGCGGCCCGCGCGTGGCTGCACGCGCCTCTGCCAGGACAGGCGCTGGGGGGTTCGATTTTTATATATATATATATATATATATATATATATATATATATATATATATATATATATATATATTTAATACACCTAAATGCTGAAAGGGCCGAAGGCCCTGAGGTATTGGACAAAGGCTGCCCTTAATGGGCGGCCATGCATAAGGGGCTTGGCCCATCATCAACGAAAAAAAAAATAGGGAGGCTGGTTGCGGGCCGCGGACCGGGCCAGACATCAGCCGGCCCAACAACATCCGAAATAAAAAAAATAAGGGGGATAGCGGGCCAGACCTGGCGGGCTGGACCCAGTGGAACCGCGGACCAGGGCTGGCAACAGTGCCAGCCCAATTTCGATTTTAAGTATTAATCTTAATTTCTGGATTTTCTGAAAATTTAGTATTTGAATTTTAATTAATTTTAAATGGTAATAATAATAAGAAAATTAGAAACAGATATCAGAAAATTATAAAAAAAATTCCAGAATTTATAAAAGGCTAAAATTAAGTTATTTCTATTAAATTTTAGAAATTATGATAGTTTATTTAAATTGGGGATTAGGTATTAAATAGATATAAATAAGGAAAAAATGAGGAAAAATATAGGAAGTGCACGATAAAGGTATACAAGCCGTGAAAAGTGGATTTGTCATCGAACAACGCTGAATCAGTACTCGGATAATAAATGTACCTAGAGTTGAGTGCCGGAGGATGGTGAGGATGGGCCAGGGGCCTCAGGCGATTGTGTTTTTGCATTCATGGCACGTGCATTGCATTGATGGCGGGTCGTGACGTACGGGTCACGGGCGCTCAGGATGGTGTACGGTGGCGGGGCCACGACACTCAGGATGGTGTGCGGAGGCGCGGCCACGCACACTCAGTATGGTGACTGTGGGGTGTACGACCTGCAGCCACTCAGTAGGACCCGGGTTCATGCATTGCACGGTATGGATATTGTCATCCTGCGTGACATGACTTTGTTGCGTGTGACATGTATATTGGGACATGCATCATGTTGTTGCGCATTCTATATCTGGAGTGATTTACCTTTCCGCAGTCTTTTGCATGCTTATGTGATATTATGTGTTATTTACCTTTCCGCATTCTTATGCATGCGTATGTGATATTATGTGTTATGTGCTATGTGTTTTATCACTTTTGGATGTTTGTCTTGTATTACCTGGAGGCAGGTGCCTACTGAGTGATTTCCCAGTCACTCACCCCTACTTCCCCCCCCCCCACCAGGTGAGCAGGAAGAGACTCACGACCACGTCTTTGTTGAGGACGGGGCTGATACAGTGGAGTGGGCAGACTGATGGTCGCGCTTAGGATATAAGAAGACCTTGCGACTGTTGGTCTTTATTTTATTGGGATCTCATCAGATATTACCTTGTTAGGTTTTTCAGACTTATATTATTGTCAGGATTTGGTTATTATTGTATTAAGGAATTTTATTTAGCAAGAAAACTTTATGTTATCGTAATTCGTTTCCGCGCGAAAAATTTCTACGTCTTTATGGACATGTTGGAAATTGATTCGACGCTTTGTATTCTCCTCAGCGAGATACGGCGGGTGCACCGTTCCCGATGCTAGGTCTCGGGAGCGGGGCGCTACAGGTGGTATCAGAGCCGAGGCTTCAGATCCGCCTCGGGAACGCAGGATTAATTAGATCACTTAGACATAAGCTATGATCCTTACCTAGGAATAACGATTATACCCTAATAAATGAAGTAGACCTAAGTTATGATCGGGTTAAGGGTGGTGTGTGCCGCCGGTGAGCTTTCTCGATTAAATTACCGTTGAACCCCTGAACTTTCGCATGAGCCCCATAAATGTTCAAATCCATCGATTACCCACGTTCAATCCGAATTCTCGTCAAGGCTCGCGTGGAATCCAGAAAATACAGCTGTGTCTTGAATAATCTGACAAACGAGGCAACAGTGTTGGTGGTAACGTCCATCGGAATCAGGGGGTCAGACTCCAAGCATCGACCGACACCATGACCACCACTTTGGCGCAACAGCAACTATAGACTGCGCAGTGTCAGTAGCCGTTGAACTAGCGTCTTCCGACGCCGGCACTACCGGGTCTGAGGTTCTATTACAAGGAAATACAAGACGTCCGAAATCTGATGTTAGCAGGACCCTTCACCGAGGAGGCATAAATATGGGGCATGGCTGCTAATAATCACAAGACCGCTCGCAACGGAAGTACAGCCGTAGAGGAGTGCATGGCCACCGCGGCCACCATGTGCTAATTGTTGATGCCACGTTTGGGTCAGTGTGGAATGATTAGGCAAGCATGGGTGCAACAACAAGGACGTTTCACGAGTAAAGGCACCGAACCGAGGCCGGCGCCACCCTCACAGCAGAGTCAAGAACATCATAAAGGGAAGCAAGTATCAGTGTCCATATCCACGCGATGACTGATACGGACAATGAAAAGGCTGACGACGTTATAATAGAATTTAACCGCCGGCGAACAAGTATCAAGGACTCATCATCAGTATAGAGGACGTTAGTCAAAGATAAATGATCAGAGTTGCACAGCGGAAGCGTGGCTTCCTTAAGTCACGTAAGTTCAGAAGAGTGAATCTCAGTGAACCCGAAGAAGATTAAGGATATCGCTGAGTAGCCCCGACCGACCAAGGTGACTGAAGTAAAGAGTTTTTCTTGGTTCGGCTAGCTGCTACAGGAATTTGTTGAAGGATTTTCGTCGACAATAGTGCCCCTAAACAGACAGAAGCAGAAGAAGACAAAGTTCGGGGGGATCGTTGATATGAGCAAAGTTTGCAGAGCGATGTATATATATACACATTAAACACAAGACTATAATACACAATATGGCTAATTAATTATATAGACACACACTCACTAATACAACATCCCTTAACGACATATGTTCAGATATCAAACACGTACTAGAACACCAACCATACAAAATCCAACACAACTACACGAAGAAACATAACAAAAAAAACAAAAGAGAGACATCACATGACATAATGAATTATAAAAATACGACAACATAACTCAACAATATACATATACACACATATATATATATATGCATACAAAGAGACCATAAAAAAAAATACAAAGTAATGGGTACGAGCACATAATATATGCAGAATACGATAATAACATAGGAGTAGTAAACAAAAAAAAAGGGTAATAATAATAATACGATAAGTCAAAATAATATTTGCTAAACGTCCACCAAAAAAAAAATGATGATGATAATAATAATAATAATAATAATAATAACCATTTTAGGAACTTATGAAGGTGATACTGTTGAGACACTTCATGGGTTGCAAACCCATAAAGTAATTACAAAAAAAATAATAATAATAATAAAACACTCCATCTCTTACAATAATCAAGAAGCATATGGCTACTCATAATCTGTTACGACATTAATGATATAATGTAAATAAGTCGATCTAAGAAAACGTACAACAGACACACGAAACGAAAAGGTAATTAAATGAATCTAAGTAATTACGCACAACGAATACTAACTACTAAATTATGTGCACATTTACAACAGTATGACTCTATGAGCGGTAATGAACAAACCAATTTATTAAATCATACAATGCTATCAACATACAAAACACAAACAACATAAGTGCGATAGACAAATAACAAATGTTTATATACACCTATACCTATGCTCACAAAGCTACCACAATGAAAATGTGAAGTACTAAATAAAAGCTCACAATATGTATACATATATATATATATATGGAATATAACGACACCAACATAGAAGTAGCTAACCTACAAATAGATATGCGAAGCAAAAATAACCGCACGATGTTAAGTAAATATGCACAAGTATACGCACAACCATTTCAATGACACCGCAACATAACAAATTCAACCATAAATATCACACAACCTAACGACAATAAACCACACAATACAATAGCACCAATACTTTACATACAGGACATGTATACGAAATAGACATACATTTATCGATTTTAAAACAAATCATTAATCATTCGCAATTGAAGTAAAGTCTAATAATTACGAGTTAGGTACGACGTGGCATTGCATAACAACATAGTAATAGATTAAAAAGTAGATAAATTAAAAAAAAATACTTATTAACGACAAACATAAGTACAATATAGGAATCACGATAAGCGAAGATTGAATGAGCACACATAGTGTGCATGCCGCTTAAAACTAAATTAACAAACAATATAAACATGATACATGTGATAAACCGCAGATAACGGTGGTGCATTTATGAGCTACATATGATACATAAGTCATATATGCGTTAGGATAAGGATACACAGCCTGCAATAGAGCTATATCAGAAATGTTTAACATTTAATAATTAAAATGACAATGCATATTAAAACTAGTGTATGCGGATATTATAACGGACGGAGATACGTTGAACACTACATTTCATCCCTGGACCGATGAGCGGTCAGGAAACACGTACAAGCATTAGAGGGCATGTGGAGGGCGCCACTGACTTTAATGGAAACTGAGATGGTATGATCAAGTTGATCAAGTCTGCCCACAACAACAGCTACCGTGAAGCCACCGGCATAGTGCCATTCGAGACGCTCACTGGACGGGAGTGTAGGTCCCCTGTCCATTGGGACGAAGTTGGGGAGCATACTATTACTAGTCCAGGACTGGTAGGGCAGACCAGGAAGAAGATTAAGTTGATTCGAGAAAGGCTTGAGATTGCCCAAGACATAAACAAGAGTTAGGCAGACTCGAAGAGGCGTCCCTTAGAGTTCGCTGTTAAAGACAAGGTTTACTTGAAGGTGTCACTTATAGAAGGTGTAGCATGTCTATGGGCCAGAAGGGTAAACTAAGGCCGCGGTACATTGGTCCTTATGAAATACTCGAAATGATCTGTTTGTTAGCTCACCGTTTAGCGATACATCCAGCGCTGATCCAAGTGCACAATGTATCCCATGTTTCGCAACTAAGGAGGTACATTTCAGACCTGGCTCATGTGTTGGATACACCAACTTTAAGAATTAGGCCGGATCGCGTCATATGAAGAGGCTTATGTTTGAATCGAAGACCACGAAGGTCAGAAGCTAGATGATCAAATGTGAAAGCGCTACCCCTAACCCTTCATATAAGGTGCGACAAGTTTCGAGGACGAAACTTCTTGTAAGGAGGGTAGGATGTTATAAACCGAAACTTTTGAACTAACTGTTACACGTTAATTTAGTACTGGGTAGCTGTTGGGTGTAACGACCATTGCGAAATTAAATTAACGGTAGCGGTTCGATCATGTCAAAGTAATGTTACAATGATATGAAGTCGTTATATATGTATAGGGTAAAAGAAGAAACAACAATATATATATATATTTATATATATATATATATATATATATATATATATATATATAATAACATATAAGAAATAATAAAACAATGATTTAGAAAGAAAAGAAATAAAAGAAATAAATAAAATATATATAAAAAAAAAGAAAGAAGTGACGTGAGGATAAGGAGGGAAAAAAAATTAAAATTAAAAAAAAATTTAAAAGGTGTCGTGAGGATAAGGGTTCGATTTTAAAAAAAAAAAAAGATCAAGCCAAGATTTAAGGGGGGATAACCGATTCCCCCCATAATGTTTGCACGCAAATCAAGGTGGGGGTAACGCAAAGGAGAGGCACGGCTGGAGAAGAAGAAGAGAGGAAGAAACCGGGTGTTCCAATCTACGCGCTAGTCCGTACACTTGTGTAAATAGTCTACAATCGAGGTAGGTTCCTTTTCCCCCTCCATTTGGTGCAAATTCAAGCATGCTCTAGTGGTATTTTATGTGTTTTTGTTGTTTTAATTGTTGAGTTTAATAGCATGATTGTTAATTCGTGAAAAGCATGAAACTTGCAGACTGTGGTATGCGTGCACTGTGTATTGCGTGCTCAGTTTTGATTTTAGGGAAAACTTTGATAATCAAAATAGTAAAACTTAGAGGTTTTCATTTTGTTTTAGCCTTAGAATAGGTTCCCACAGACTGGAATTAGGCGAAAATATAGATCGGGGTCGAAAAAACGGTCGCCGGAGACCGCCGGTGTGCCGCACGCGCCGCCGGCAGCGGCCGCGCGTGGCTGCACGCGCCTCTGCCAGGACAGGCGCTGGGGGGTTCGATTTTTAAAAATATATATATATATATATATATATATATATATATATATATATATATATATATATTTATATTTAATACACCTAAATGCTGAAAGGGCCGAAGGCCCTGAGGTATTGGACAAAGGCTGCCCTTAATGGGCCGGCCATGAATAAGGGGCTTGGCCCATCATCAACGAAAAAAAAAATAGGGAGGCTGGTTGCGGGCCGCGGACCGGGCCAGACATCAGCCGGCCCAACAACATCCGAAATAAAAAAAAATAAGGGGGATAGCGGGCCAGACCTGGCGGGCTGGACCCAGTGGAACCGCGGACCAGGGCTGGCAACAGTGCCAGCCCAATTTCGATTTTAAGTATTAATCTTAATTTCTGGATTTTCTGAAAATTTAGTATTTGAATTTTAATTAATTTTAAATGGTAATAATAATAAGAAAATTAGAAACAGATATCAGAAAATTATAAAAAAAAATTCCAGAATTTATAAAAGGCTAAAATTAAGTTATTTCTATTAAATTTTAGAAATTATGATAGTTTATTTAAATTGGGGATTAGGTATTAAATAGATATAAATAAGGAAAAAATGAGGAAAAATATAGGAAGTGCACGATAAAGGTATACAAGCCGTGAAAAGTGGATTTGTCATCGAACAACGCTGAATCAGTACTCGGATAATAAATGTACCTAGAGTTGAGTGCCGGAGGATGGTGAGGATGGGCCAGGGGCCTCAGGCGATTGTGTTTTTGCATTCATGGCACGTGCATTGCATTGATGGCGGGTCGTGACGTACGGGTCACGGGCGCTCAGGATGGTGTACGGTGGCGGGGCCACGACACTCAGGATGGTGTGCGGAGGCGCGGCCACACACACTCAGTATGGTGACTGTGGGGTGTACGACCTGCAGCCACTCAGTAGGACCCGGGTTCATGCACTGCACGGTATGGATATTGTCATCCTGCGTGACATGACTTTGTTGCGTGTGACATGTATATTGGGACATGCATCATGTTATTGCGCATTCTATATCTGGAGTGATTTACCTTTCCGCAGTCTTTTGCATGCTTATGTGATATTATGTGTTATTTACCTTTCCGCATTCTTATGCATGCGTATGTGATATTATGTGTTATGTGCTATGTGTTTTATCACTTTTGGATGTTTGTCTTGTATTACCTGGAGGCAGGTGCCTACTGAGTGATTTCCCAGTCACTCACCCCTACTTCCCCTCCCCCCCACCAGGTGAGCAGGAAGAGACTCACGACCACGTCTTTGTTGAGGACGGGGCTGATACAGTGGAGTGGGCAGACTGATGGTCGCGCTTAGGATATAAGAAGACCTTGCGACTGTTGGTCTTTATTTTATTGGGATCTCATCAGATATTACCTTGTTAGGTTTTTCAGACTTATATTATTGTCAGGATTTGGTTATTATTGTATTAAGGAATTTTATTTAGCAAGAAAACTTTATGTTATCGTAATTCGTTTCCGCGCGAAAAATTTCTACGTCTTTATGGACATGTTGGAAATTGATTCGACGCTTTGTATTCTTCTCAGCGAGATACGGCGGGTGCACCGTTCCCGATGCTAGGTCTCGGGAGCGGGGCGCTACAGCTACTGACTCTGAAAAGGATATAACCTCTAGAAGCCATGACTAAGTCATAGTAGATGAGGATACAAACGGTAAGAAAGAAGAGTCATCCTTCATAGAGCAGGCTAGGCAAACCAACTACAAGAAGGATAGATATCATACGGATTTCAGTTTGTACTCCTCTAACTCTGAGGAGGACAATGCCAACCAGAAAGACCGAAATAGTAAGAAGCACTCTATACCTAAACAACCTAGAGTTAAATCCATAGTGGCAAAATTGGATACCTCCAACCATGAGAATGTAAACAGTGGGACTATAAACTTTCAAGACCCTGAGGTCCATAGAAGTAAGAATAGTAGGCCATCACTAACACTATAGCAGCAATAAGAGTAGGAGCAGGCTCATAGGGACTAAGTCCAAAAGATGATCAAATGAGACTGTTAGAACATAAGGAGATTAAACTCCCCTTTAAAACAAACAAAAAAAGGTTAAAGATACATAGAAGACAAAGGTATTAATGTCATAAGTCTAGTTGAAGTTAAAGTAAAGCAAAAAAAAGCATTGAGAAATTCAGGAAGAGAGTGTTTAGAGGATAGAAGGCTACCCATGATACAATTCCAAACACAAACACAGTGGCCAGAATATGGATAGGTTGGACCAAAACCTTTTTGAAGGTCAAGTTCTTAACAATGAAGAACAAAGTATCACATGTAAGTTCAACACAAAGATTCCAGATAAGGATGTATTCTTCATCACTGTAGTCTATGGCTATAATGAAAGAAGTAGAAGAAGAACTTTGCAGCATTTGAAATACCAAAGGAACCTTTATAGTAACCAACCATAGATAATTGTGGGAGATTTCAACATCCCACTAGATAGAAAAGGCAAACTAGGATGCAAAAGGATAGACAGAAATGCTATAAAGAAATTTATAGATTGGGTCAATAGGATGGATATCTATAATATCCCTTCTAAGGTCTTTGAATTCATGTGATCAAATAAAGAGATGGGGACGGTAAGGTCTATACTAGAATTGACCATATGTTCTGTAATGAAGAGCAGAATAACAAGTCTCAAAACTTTCAATTAGATTATGAAGCTCCTATCCTCTCAAATCATTCCCCGGATACCCTTATCCTCAGATTAGGAAAGAACTTCGGCCCCAACCCTTTCAAGTTCATGAAAGAATGGATAAAACTCCTTGAGTTTAAGGAACTCCTACTCCTTAGTTGGTTTGCTCCGACCCCCAGATTAGACTTTATAATAAACTGAAAAGAGACCCTTTGGAGAAGATTGACAAAAAGCCCTATGGAAACATTACAGAGAGGGTCTCTCAGGCTAGACATTTCCTTGAAGAAGTACAGCTGCAATCAATGAAAGACCGCCAAAATAAACAGAAGCGCCAAGTACAAAAGAATGCCTTAGAGGCCTATATTAGGCTACTTTATTTTGAAGAGACTTTCTTTAAAGAGAAAGAAAGGGTTAGATGGATGAAGGAAGATGATATAAATACTCATTTCTTCCATAGGATAGTTAAATCCCATACAACTTGAAACAAAATAATAAGGTTATAAGATGAAAATGGAGTAACGATTGAGAATTACGGCATTGTGAAAACAATGGCCATTGATGTCTTCCGATCCCTTTTTACAGAACCCAATCCCAGCCTTAGCCTTCCTCAAACTTGGAATGGCAACACCTTGACTGCGACATAAAGCTCTTCTTTAGTTACCCAGGTCTCTCAAACGGAGATAAAATAGGTCTCATTGTCAACGAAACTTGACATTGCACCTGGTCCGTATAAGTATACTGTATAGTTTTTTAAAGTCAACTGCGATGTAGTGGGCCAAGAATTCATAGATGTCATAAGATACTTCACAAACAACTTTATATACTATCCTACGAACTCAACTGCCATTTCCTTTAAACCAAAGGTGGAAGCCCCAATCTAGATGAAGGAATTGAAACACATATCCTGCTGCAATGTAAGCTATAAAGTCATCACTAAGACTTTAGCCAACAAGATAAAGGTGTTCCTTCCTTGTTTAGTTGAGGATAACCAATTTACCTTTATAAAAGGCAAGTCAATACATGAAAATATCCTACTTATGCATGAGCTCATGAAGAACTACAAGAAAATAAGAGAACGACAAGTTGTGCCATTAAGACTGACATAATGAAGGCTTGTGACATTGTAAATTGGTCTTACTTACTAAGAATTCTAAGATTAATGAACTTTCCTGATACATTTAGGAACTAGATTAGATTCTGTGTTTCCAGTGTCTTTTTTTCTATAAACCTCAATGGTTCTCTAAATAGGACCTTTAATGCCACCAGAGGTCTCAGGCAGGGTGATGTTATATCACCCTACCTATTCATCTAAGTCATGAAGGGCTTTACACAACTCTTGAAAGCTAGAACATGAAGCCCACTCTTCAAATGCCACCAAGAGTGTGATAGAATGAAGTTCATTTCCTTAGTCTTTGTTGATGATCTGTTCCTACTTACTACTGCAGATTTAGGTTCTGTTAGAATTATAAAAGAATCTCTGGATGCCTTTAGTGCTAAGTCAGGTTTAAAGCCAAACATGATGAAATGTGAGCTTTTTGTCTCAGGGGTCACAAGCTCAAAGAAATTGGAAATTTCTAAAATCCTTGGAATGTTAATTGGTTTGCTCCCAATTAGATATCTGGGCATCCCTTTTATAACAAGAAAACGTTTCTACACCAACTTCTCCTCTTTGTTGGAAAGGATGCATAACAGAATTGCCAGTTGGAAAGCAAAAAACTGTCCGATGGTAGAAAACTTCAACGCATTAATTCAGTATTGATTGCCGTGTATAGATTTTGGACAACCTCATGGGGTAGAGCAAAACGTGCTACGGTTAGCTGGGCATCTGTTAGCAATCTAAAAGAATTTGGTGGACTAGGCATTCCAGATTTGATAAGTGTAAATAATTACTTGATGAATACACATGAAATATATGTGAGGAGAAAGATTCCTATGAGTTAAATGGGTTCATACTAACATCTTTAAGAATAAATCTCTTTGGAAAGTGAAGAAAAAATTAGATTTTTGGATGTGGAAGAGGCTCTTATGGATCAAAGACAAATACCTTCAGTTTACCAAGAAAATCATTGGCAACGGGACATCCATTTCTTTTTGGTTTGACCCATAAGAGGTGCTGGAACAAAAGGTTCCAGAATTAAAATGCAAGCTAAGCATTACGCAAGATGCTAAGGTTGGAGAAGTACTGGTAGGGGGAAGTGAAGGCATCCCTATGGCAGGGATCGGATAGCCAAGTAATAAATTTTTATAATGCTTGAATGAATATATAGTGTCACGGGTCAGATCAGTGAAAATGGCTTCCCAACTCTTCCTTTCCTGTTAGAAGTGCAATTGTTGCCAAAATGCCTATTTACCTAAAGAAAATTACGCCAAGGTTGTTTGGAGTAGTCATCATCTTCCTAGATATGCAATAATCTTGTGGCTTGCGTTTTGAGAGAGAATGCCTACTCTTAACAAGCTTTCACTATGGGCGATTATGGATACCAATATTTGTATGCTTTGTGGCAGGTTTCCAGAAGATCATAGCAACCTTTTTCTCCCATGTACATATTCCAGCTTTGTATGAAAGGTCGTCCTACAACAACTAAACTGCGGAGTCTTCACTGTTTCTTGGGACCCCTTGCTATTGGTTGCTCACAACCCAATGGTCATCAACCTTCCAAAGGACCTCGTTTTCTTTGCAATCTCAGCCACAGCCTAATCAATATGGAGAAAGAGAAATCAAAGACTGCATCAAGCAATTCAAAGGGAATAAATATGTCTTAAAGGAGGTTCTTCAAAACATGAGGCTCTACGTTTCTATTTGGTCTGGAATCAAAATGAATGAAGGCATTTGGGAAATAGAAATCAACTTAGGTCTCCCCTTGAAAATATTCAAGTCTTAAATCATGGATGCTAACCCCCACAACTGATGTTACTTGACTCCTCCCTTCTCCTTCTTCTACTTGATGGCATACATCTCTCAATTGGTGTCATTTCATCTACTTAGTGGTATATCTAGCTATCACTTCCTTCTTCTTCACCAGAAACATATTCAACCCATTCTCTCAGGTTTTATCTGGCACCTATTAGTGCAGTGGTTCTTGCACTCTACTTTTGGGTTATGGGGCTATATCATGTGAACTGGCTACGGTTGGAGATTGGAGACTCTTGGCATCATTTGAGCAAGACTCTGTGGAGTTGGTACTACCTGATGCTGAAATCTCTAATTTTTGGCTACAATGCCCCTCGACAGACTTTTGGAACCTATACCATAAGCATGGAAGTGTCTCTATATGTGGAAATATCTTGGAACGCCCACTTTCTTATGTCCCCTTCCTCTGTTGGTTGGTTGATTGAAACGTGCTGTGTCAGCTTCCTTATTCTACTTCAATGGTCATGTCGCTGCTATTGATTTTCATATGCTAATGCACTTCCTGCCACTACTCCTCTACTGCCCCTTCATGTTTTCTGACCCTTGTATTTTGCTTGAAACTAACTGATCCTCGTTGTACTTGGTTTTTGAGGATTAAATGTATTAAACAAAGGACCAATCAGGCTAGACAGACTTTGTTAGTCCCAATGTGTGTCTTAATGGCACAACCCCATTCAGATTCTGGAGATTTTTTGCATTTTGAAATTGGCAAGGTTCCGAAAACTGGCTATTGTTACTTGGATTCGGAATTGTAAGGATACTTTGTCTTTTTGTATTTTGAGCAAGTCTCTATCATTGGCTAGCTTGCTAACACCTACACATAGTGTTTATTCTCTGTAAATTTGCCTCATAGGGCCTATTTATGAAATTTTAACTTACAAAAAAAATCTCCAAATCCTCATTCTAAAGCCTCGTATTTTATTTCTAGCATCATGAACCTTAATAGTTCTATGAAAAAACTTAATGTTCTTGTCTCCTACTTTTATCCACTTAATTCTAGACTTTTCCTTGAAGAAAGATTCTTCAAATGCAAGAACCTAGTGTAAGTATCTCTTGTACTCCTAACTTTATCCTGCAATCGGGGGTTAAGAGGGTCTTTTATCAGCTCATATTGGGCCTCATCTAGTTTAGATCTCGCAATGTCAACTTTACCAATGATATTCCCATATTTCTCCTTGTTTATGATTTTGAGAGGGTCATTGAGCATCCTTAGTTTTTTTGTAAAGCACACTAGTGGGTTGCCTCTTTCAACCTCTTCCCAACTTTCTTTCAGAATTTTCTTAGAACTTAGATGTTTCATCCAACCTTTCATAAACTTGAAAGATTTAGGACCAAACTTCAGATTCTTACCAATAGTGAGGATGTCGGGTGAATGGTTAGAAGAGATGAGGGCTTCATAATCTAATTGGAAGTGAGGGTTTTGAATTTTTCAATGTTCATCATAGAACATGTGATCAATCTTAGTATAGACTCTTTTGACTCCATCTCTATTATTAGACCAAGTGTATTCAAAACCTCTTGAGGGTATGCTTACCATGTCCGAATCATTAATCCAATTAAAGAATTCTTTGATTGCATTCTTATCAATTCTTTTCCTACCAATTTTCCCCTGGCTATCCAGAATGATATTAAAATCTTCCATTATTAGCCAAGCTTTATCTCCATAAAGTTGGTTCTGATATCAAATCCCTTTTCATAGTTCCCTTCTGATACTTCTTCCATTGCATCCATATATTACTGTAAGGATGAATTATTCATTCTTACTTGAGGTTAATCTCATTTTGCGATTAGTTCAATGTAGTAGTTTCCCATAAAAAAAGGTTTGGATTCTATGCTACCCAAATACTAGAAACAAAGTTTAGTAACATGTTATGAACCACCTCTCAATTCCTAAATATCTTCCCAGCTATCCTTTCAAACTTCTTTTGTCAACCTTTGTTTCAACTATTCTTATAAGTCCAATGTTTTCATCTGTGATGTAATTCCTAATTTCTTGTTGTCTAAGAGAAATTAAACCTTTAATATTCTTTTTTTTTGCACGTAAAATTTCATAGCTAGGCCTTATAGGCAAATTTACAAATATTCAACACCATGAGTAATTGTTAGCAAGCTAGCTAGTGATCTAGGCTTGTTCAAAAAATAAAAAGGCAAAGTTTCTTTACAATTCCAAATTCAATCCACAATAACTTTTTTTGTAATTATTCCACAATAACTAAGCTATGAAAGTTTGCCAATTTCAATAAAAGCAAAAATCCCTAGAGCCCGAGCTGGGATGTGTCACTTGGACACCCACTGAAAGTAACAATTATAGCAAGCCTGACTCGACCTATGCCTAACACATTTGAGCTTGAATTAGTGGACATATATGGGCCCTTTGGTTCCAGGAGACTGAACCACCATAAACATTCCATAAGCAGAATTAGAAAAGGGCCCCAGGAGACTCAACCACCATAAACATTGCATAAGCAGAATCAGAAATCAGAATGGGCTTAGGTTAGTTGAAACAGTGAAGGTTTGTCAAGCCTTAAAACATTAAAACAACCCTTGAGGAGATGGGCTTAGGTTAGTTGAAGCTAGAACAAATAGATATCACAAACGTTGAAAGGATTGCCAGGTATAGACATGTAGGACACATAAACAGGAAACAAAAATATTTATTTATGACTTCATATTGGTCCACTGTGACATACTCCGTGCTCGAGAATTGACTCAAAAAGCACAACAAAAAGTAAGATTTTTGAAGACAATATAGCTCAAGCTACTGAAATACTAGTTTGCAATGCACAATGGTTCATGTAAGATTCTTAATACTGTAACGACTGAGAAAGAGAGTGCAATATATTCCCATTAATTGAATCCTTGTCGTCCGCATATTATCTCAGTTGTCATTTTCCTCAAATAACATTAAACCAGTAGTAAAAAAAGATGCCAACCGTGACAAAAATTCAGGAGGGAACTACAGCTACTCAAGTGATATAAGAAAAACTGCTTTAATAAACTAAGAACAGAACAGCATTTAGAAGTTCATTTCCATAAGTATCTGAATACTGAAAAGCCAAATACAAGGATGCCCCAAAAGGAAAACGTGTAAATAATGGTAGAAAACGGTACAAAACTCTGACCTTATCATCAACTGTAACCTTGAGGTCCAAGGCTCTCGCCTTCTTCTTCACCTTGTTCAACCTTCTCCCAAGGAAAACAAAACCCATCAAAGCAGCCGCAGCAGCAGATAAGATCCATACAGGATTCACACGAAAGACACGTAACTTGAAAAACTCCATAGGTACCTTCCACCACACTATATTGTTCTTCTTATCTCCTTCCTTCGCTTTCCCTGATCCAACTTCAGAAACTACACCTAGAGTTGTGTATGGTTCAACATCTACATTGTCCGATACCTTCAAATCCCCATTATCTTTGAAACCCACCTCACTGTCCTCCTCAAAGTTCTCGACTTTCATATCCGTCAATCCAATTTCACCTGACTGAGATTCCAATTTCTGTCCATTTCCACCGACAATTTCTTCAATTACACAAGAACACATTAGCAAAGTCTTATTTCCAACAAAACCCACCTCACTTTTCCCCTCAAGTCCACTAAACCTTGGTTCATCACTGCCGGAATCGTACCAGAATTTGGGAGACTCTTTCATCGGATACTGATCTTCTTTTCTGAAGTGGGTTCAATCCAACTGGGATTGTCAGAGCTCGCAGAACCCTCTTCGGCCATGGCAGTTCCCGAAGCCATCCTTGCATATCTTTCCTCCCCCGACTCTATGGAGAAGTAATTATTCTGAATCAGACCGTCAGAGTGGGAACCCAGTTGATCAAAATCATTTTCAACCGAACCAGCCGAGCTCAAAAGCCCTGAGCCGGAGCCCAAATTAAAATCGGAGTGCAAAACCTCCCAGTCCAATAATTCTCCGCCATCGCTATCCATAAAGATTAGGTTCTTTGACCAAAGAGCAAAAAAAAAAAAAAAGGAAACTGAAGAGAGTTTCAAGAGACAATCAGAGGAGTAATTTCTCAGGATATCAGAGACAAGAGATGAGGAAAATGTCAGGAATAAAGGAGAATATCTTTATTATTATTATGTAATTTATGCAGGTACATATAGAGTTGGGGGTCTCACTGGAAGCATGCTCTCTATCCCTTGTGATAGAGGTATTGTTTGTCTACCACTTACCTTCCCCAGACTCTAACGATAGCTTTTGATGTCGTTGGGATATACTGGTTCCGGACGAGGATATTTAGTAAAGGTTGGTTGATGACAGTCATAAGCCCTCGTTGTCGGGGATTGTTCCGACTCAGAATGGGAGTAACGACTAAGTAAATTTTCAGACTATAAAAGTAATATATAAATAAATAAAATAATAATATTGGTTGGTATAGTTTGTACTACTAAATAATAATATTTGCTCATGAAGTTTTTACTGGAACTGAATCTTGCTGGAAAGATTATTATTTATTATTATGCTCAAGAAATTAGTAGGATAACTTCTTCAAGTGATTAAAGTTTGCAGCCGGAGTCTCCTGACCGCCAAACGCCTCACTCTCCACGTGACCGTCCGCCACGTGGCAACAGGTACTTTGTTATTGGCTCCCAAAGAGGGGTCAGGCGATCCGAACTGAATTGACTGTATTTAGCAGATGGTTTTGACTTTTAAGAAAAAGGTGAAGATTGAGTTTGAAGTGTAGGTGTGATCATAAGAGTCAAAAGCAAGTTACATGTTCAAGTTCAAAGACCAGCTTTGTTTTTTATTTTATCGTTAGTGTATTACTGTGTGTCAATAACATTTTTCTCACGTATTGTCAATAGATAGCTTTTCATCTTGCATCTTTTGGACAAAATTAACGAGACGATTTCTCTTGGAACGAGTTCGAACCGCACAGGTAAGATAATTAAGCATCATCAAATCATTTTCTAAGGATTTCTTAAAAGTTGAACCCAACCAGTAAAGGTCTCTACTACATCCAGTCCTAAAAGTTTTCCAAAGATTTCTTAATTACGAAGAAGATTGTTGCTATGTATGTCCTGAATTTGTTGAGTTCTTGAAGTATTGTTGCTATGTATTGTGTCGAACACATTTCCAGTTACTTCTTTTGTTAGGATATCCGTCAATTGGTCTTTAGATTTCACAAATATAAGTTCAATGGTTCTTCTTCAATTTTTTTCTCAATGAAATGTTTGTCTACTTCCACATATTTGTGTTCTATCATGTTGCATTAGATTTTCAGATATACTGATTTCTGCTTTATTATCGCACATCGCCTAAGCCGAAAGTTTTGGTGGAAAACCAATACTCGAAACGGTTCACCTGCCATATTCTACTAAGAGAAATGCAAGTCGTCGAAACCAAATTATATACACGTCGGAAAAAGTGAAGATTGATGTCAGCAAAAATCATAAAATTAAAATCATTAAAATAATCCTCAACAATCCGTATAAAAGTCTATGAAATATCCAAAATCCAATACATAAATCGCAAATTTAAGCCAGAAATTCTAAGTCTCAAAATATCAATCCTAAATCCACAAAATAGAAGCCTCAACATAAATGACATAAATGATCTCCTTAGCAAGTCCTCAAATCCCCAGTCGGACTCGTCTTAAATTATAATTCTGCTTCTCTATAAAACATAAATAAAACATAGTATGAACGAGAAAACATGACCTAGTAAGTAGCCTGTCTGTACCCACTATAGGATCATATACGAGGAAACAAGTGTAAATATACAATTAAATAAGTTAAGAAAATATCGAGTTTTTCATTTGCAAATAAAATTAATACGATACCCTTATAGTCAAACAACCATCAAAGTCAACAAATTAATCACCCACTCAATATCTAATCAGATGCAGTCAAAGTCAAAGAATGCAAAGTTACCAAAATTGATGTATGCAAAGTTCAAAATCAAAGTTGGAGTCAAAGACCAAAAATCCATTCCAAAGTTCCAAAATCCAAATCCAAATCCAAATCCAAATCTCCAAACCAAGTTCAATACAATTGTTGTAGCATTTTCCTTTATACCGCAAGACCTACGAATCAATCATTCCAATAGTCAATATACCTAGACACTCTATCGAAATAGCCAATATGCCTGGACGTCCTTATCGACGGTCAATATGTGCGAGCACTCTATCGAAATAGCCAATATGCCTGGACTTCCCGTTTCTTTAGGATCAATCCAGCTGAACGATATATTTCTCTTATGAGAGTGAATTTCGCAAAATGCAATGCACTACTAAACTTTTTCAAAACAATTCCAAATAATTCCAATAATCAAATATGCCCAAGTATCAAAATACTAATATTATTTAATAAATAAGATATTTAGAAACCCATTAAATAAAATAAAATAAAGTAAAGTAAAAAGAGAAAAAGAGAGGAAGGAAAAAGGAGAGAGAATAAAAAAGTAAAGCAAGAAAAAACTAAAAAAATAAATAAAAAGAATAAAGTGGGTGAAAGCCTAGGAAAGATAAAATAAAGTGTAGAAACCTAAAATAAGGTCTAGAACGATAAAATAATGGTAGAAGATAAAATACAATAATGAACCCCACGCAGTATAGGGTAACTACACAATATATGTAATAAGCAATACAGAACGGAGCATGCAACATAGGCGAAAAGGAAGTATGAAAGTGTGTAGCATTCATGACATCTGCATCCTTTCGGGTGAGTGACTTTACGATCCGAAGCGTGTGCGCTGACTTCACGTTACGGAACGTGTGGTAGGACCCTGGGACATGCATTGCATACCATGGATAGAAAGAGCATGCCGTGTGATATGATGCGATTGGGTGTGTGACACGGTAGTGTGAAGGAGCATTCATCATGAAGTTGCGCATTGCATATTTATATGTGACGAAATTATATTTGCTTGTCATATGTTTACTTTGCGATCGGATCAGGTATGTGTTATTTGCTTTATGTATTTGTTTTTTTATTGTAAGTATGGTTCCTTTCTGAGAAAAGACGGGTAATCTATGGGTGATTTTCCAATCACTCACCCCTACTACTAACCCTTCCACAGGTGAACTAGAGTTTGAGTATATTTTCGTAGAGGACGAGTGAGACTGCACGAGCTCGGACGAGTGAGCTTTGAGGAGATCTTTTGGGATACTTGATGGATTTCATATTTATTTCGTTTTTAATCATACTTTTAGAATTCCATTTGACGTATTGGGTTTCGTCAGCCCTAAACCCTGATTTATTTATTTTTTGCGTTGGGATTATTTGTAAATTGAATTTGAATTTTTAATTATCGTTTCCGTAAAAAAAATCTACCTTATTTCTGACATGTAAGAAGTTTGAACGACGCCTTGTACTTCTCGTGGTAGACAACGGCGGATGCACTGTTCCCGATGCTAGGGTTCGGGAGCAGAGCGCTACAGCCTACAGGTGGTATTACAGCCGAGGCTCCAGATCCGCCTCGGAAACGCAGATTAACTAGATCACTTAGACATAAGCTCCAAAATGACGATTTTATCCCTAATGAATAAAGTAGACTTAAGAGATGATCTTAGACTTAAGTTATGATCGGGTTAAGGGGAGTGTGAGTGTCCTTTTGTTTCTTTATTTATTTACCGTTTCTTTCCTTAACCTTTGCATGTAACCCCTAAGTTGTTAGAAATTCCCAAAATACCTCCTAACGTATTTAAATAAATATGTTTTCGAATGTTTTGAAATTCTAGAAAATGCCGTCTAGACGAGATCCAGTCGGCAATGGAGGTAATAGTGGTGATAACCACCAGAATCAGGGGCTATTCCGAGGCCCTGGTCGTCATGGCCACGATGATGCAGCTGCTGGTGTAATAACACCTTCAGATAAATCAACAGGCGTAGCCTCCGCCCCCCACCGCATCTGGGGTTGAGATTCTTCTACAAAGTGATACAGAATGCAAGGGCTCCTACATTAAAAGGGACCCTTAAGCCAGAGGAAGCCGAGATCTAACTGAAGGAGACATGGGACCATCTCCGGTTAATGTAGGTGCCAGACGAGCCGAGGGTGGAGGTAGTTGTCCCTATTCTGGCATGTGATTTAGAGGAATGGTAGCAGAGCGTGGAGATAAGATTGGCGCCATCGATTTCTTGGGCTTATTTACGCGAGGAGTTCAAGAAGTTTTATGTGCCAGACAGCGTGATCTTGCAGCGGATGGCAGAGTTCCAGGTTCTGACCTAAGGCATCATAACAGTATCTGAGTACGCAAACAGATTCCATGCCCTGGGTAAGCATGTACCGTCCACTATGGCCGACAAGAGACTTAAAATGTTGAAGTTCAAGACGGGTCTCCGATCGCAGATACAGTCGGGGATTGTGTCCGCCAGGGCCAGAACATATGATGAGCTCTTGGAGTTATGCAGAGAGGTCGAGGGCGACTTCAGAAGAGTTGCTGCAGAGGAGAGGGGCAAGAGGCTCCGAGATGATACAGGTGCTGAGAGGTCAGGGCGATGGTTGAAGGTACCTAGACGTCAAATATTGGGACCACCATTCAGACCACCCCAGCCACAGGTATATGGCAGCACAACGCAGCCACCGAGGAGCACCGGGCCATCCTTACCATGCACCTACTGCAGATGCACACATCCAGACGAGTGCTGGAAGAAAAAGAATGTGTGCTTCAGATGTTGTAAGCCCGGACACTATTCGAGAGAGTGCCCTAAGCAGGGACCAACGCATCTGGCATAGCAGCCCTAGGCAGGCCAGCAGAAGGGGAGACTGAGGAGCAATACCAGGGTCCATATAATGACCGACGCCGACGTCGAGGCCAACGATGACATCATGACAGGTAACCTTTAATTAAGCAATATTATTTTTCAAATTAAAGATATGCATTTGTTAAGATAAATGTTATGTGAATAACCTTGCATGTATAGGTGCGATCCTAACAAACAAATTCCCTGCCAACGTACTATTCGATAGTGGTGCAAGCCACTCCTTTATATCTAAAAGATTCGCCAAGAACCTAAATCAGTGCCCAGAATAGCTTGAGACCCTATACCGAGGAGAAGCAGCCGGTGATCAGATGATAGTATCCCACCATCAGTATAAGGGATGCGAGCTCGAGATTGATGATCAGCAGTTAATCGCGACCCTTATCCCTATTCAGATGAAAGAATTCGACATTATTATCGGTATGGATTGGCTGTCTAAATACCATGCCACTATCGACTACCGGCAGAAGCGCGTCACCATCAGAGGTTTCGATATGAAGGAGATTGTGTTAGGTCCATAATAAACGCTCTAGAGGGGGGGTGAATAGAGTGTTGGGCAACTTTGCGAAATTTTCTGATTTTTGGCTTTCAATTCAAAAGGAATTCAAAATCAAAGCAAGAACAGGAGATGAGAGACAATGAATGAGTACACTGGATATAGAGTGGTTCGAATCGTAAATAATTCTACTCCACTACTATTTTGTTACTAAAGTGGATTTTCAACAACTACTCTTCTTATTAAAGCTAATAAGAACAACAACAACAACAATAATTACACTAACAACTTAGTGTAAGCAATCACAACAACAACTTCTTGCACAAAACACCTTTGTGCAACTACAACAACTTCAGCTCTAAGCAAGAACAATTTCTTGCTACCTCACAACTTTAACAAAGTTCTCTCAAAAACTTTCTGACTGTGAGTTAAAGGAAGTAGCGGGGATCATACTTTCTCACTAGTCTAAACACAAGCAAGAGATCAAATATTTTTGGTTCCTCTTGTGTTAGACTCACTATCTCTCAATATACAACAACGAAGAGCAAAGAAAGGCTTAACAAGCTTTAAGCACTTTTACACATATGAGAGAAATATAAAACAATGAAGAATGAAGCTTGACAATGGTGAAAGTGTGTATTTGTCTCATCTAAGCTTCTTCTATTTGTAAGAGATGTTATCCACATTTTTGAAGCCTCCACCATGCCTTCAACTCCATCAAATGTCAAAACAATGTCCAATTAGCTTTTAACCATCCTATGGAGTGATTTGATCCTCCAAAGCCACCCTAGAGAATCTTATACATGGATATAATAGTCAAGGAAGCATGTATTATGTTAGAGAAAAGTCCACAAGAAATTTGAGCAAGATTGGAAAGAGAAAACAACATGAATCTCTCTTGGATTTTGTTCCGACGGTCACAAAAATTTGAATTCTTGGAGACATCGATCGATCGATGTGTCTGAATTGAGAGATCGATGTCCTCCAGAGAGTTTCTAGTTTTGAACCTGCAGCATATCGATCGATCGAAGTCTCTTCCTGAGAGACTGATGTGACATCGATCGATCGATGTCCCTCTGACTGAGAGATCGATGTCTTCCAGAGAGTTTCCAGTTTTGAACTTCCTTCACATCGACCGATCGAATTCTCTTCCTGAGAGACTGATGTGACATCGATCAATCGATGTCCCTGTGACTGGGAGATCGATGTCTTCTAGAGAGTTTCCAGTTTTGAACTTCCTTCACATCGATCGATCGAAGTCTCTTTTTTAGAGACTCAAGTCACATCGATCGATCGATGTCCAGCCTTTGAGAGATCGATGTTGGACAGAAAGGTTCTAAACTTGAACAGTTCCAACATGGATCGATCTATGTCTCTCCTTGAGAGACTGATGTATACATCAATCGATCCATGTGAGAGATTGATGTCTCACGGTGTGTTTTTCTTATTTTGCTCCAAACTCTAAGTGTGAATTTCCTTTTTAACTTATTCAAAACATCTTTTTATATCATCAAAATATTTCATATCTCAACAGATCGTTGTCCAAGGAAATTCTAAATTGAAAAAAGATCCGAAAGGAATATATCTGACAGCAGCCAGGTGCATCGGGCATTGAAAAAGGTGGAGAAGGCTTTCTGGTATATGCGATGGACGCTGAGTAGCAAGTGACATCTATTGACCAGATCCCGGTGGTAAATGAAATCAAAGATGTCTTCTCCGATAAATTACCAAGTTTACCACCAAACCGGGAGGTAGAATTTGAGATCAATCTGATACCAGGAGCTGAACCGATCTCAAAAGCACCTTACAGAATGGGACCATCAAAGTCAAAAGAGCTCAAGGAGCAGTTACAAGAACTGTTGGACCGCAAGTTCATAAAAGGCCGAGTGCTTCACCTTGGGAGGCACCGGTCTTATCTGTGAAGAAGAAGGACAGTAGCGTGCGGCTCTGCATCGACTATCGTGGGCTTAACAAGATCATGATAAAGAACAAGTATCCACTATTGATTATCGATGACCTCTTCGATCAGTTAAAGGTAACGCCTTTGGATTTCGGAAAGTTTTGAATATTGAAAATGTCGACTCTATGAAATGGAATCGTGTGTAGGGCGTCAAAGTGTTCACAAAGATTGATCTCTGACCGGGCTACTATCAGTTGAGAATCAAAGCAGGAGATATAGCAAAGACGGTGTTCCGCACTAGATATAGGCACTACGAATTGCTTGTGATGCCTTTTTGACTGACAAATGCACCTGCGGTATTTATGGATTTGATGAACACAGTGTTCCGAGAGCAGTTGGATCGGTTTGTTGTGGTGTTCATTGACGACACCTTGGTGTATTTGCCTGATGAAGAGACACACCCTGAACATTTGCGAGAGGTATTGGAGATTCTTCAGAAAAAAAATTGTATGCAAAGTTCAGCAAGTGTGAGTTTTGGCTGAGAAGTGTGACCTTATTTGGTCACGTGACCTCTGAAGATGGCATTGCAGTATATCCAAAAAAGATAAAGGCGATTACGGAATGACTCCGGCCTACTAATGTCACTGAGGTGCGCATTTTTCTTGGCCTTGCTGGATATTACCACAAGTTCATGGAGGGATTTTCGAGGATTGCAGTACCACTGAGTCGACTAACTAAAAAAACTAAGTTTGAATGGACCTCTTAGTGCGAGTAGAATTTTGTTGAGTGAAGAGGAGGCTAACTACTGCACCAGTCTTGGCACAACCTTCTGGCACCAAAGGGTTTGTCATCTGCAGCGCGTCTCAAAAAAAGGGCTAGGTATATGTATATAAATTTCAATTTACGATTGTATACATATAAAATCTAGCCTAGCGCTTTCCTTGTAGGGTGCGTGTTTATGCAAGGAGAAAGGGTCATTGCCTACGCCTCAAGAGAATTAAAGTCGTATAAACAAAACTATACTACACATGACTTGGAGCTTGCCGCAGTTGTATTTGCACTGAAGATTTGGCGTCACCATTTATATGGGGAGAAGTGCAAGGTCTTCATGGATCATAAAAGCCTCAAGTATCTATTTACGCAGAAGAAATTGAATATGAGGCAGAGACGATGGTTGGAGTTGACAAAAGACTACGATTCGATCATGAGTTATCATCCGAGGAAGGCTAATAGAGTGGCCACTGAGTCAGAAGTCGAACCACATGAGACAAATCCCATTTGAGCGTGAGATTGAGGAGTTTGACTGGGATTTGTTGATTCTACAGCGAACGTCTTAGCAGCGTTGACTATTACTCCGACTCTTGTGGACAGAATAAGAGACACCCATGATGCTACTCTCTCGAGATAGACTCTATACTGAGCAAATTGAGGGGTTTCAGTTATCTAATGATAGAGTACTTTGGTATTAAGGACGGTTATGTGTGCTGAATGATGAAGCTTTGAAGAAAGAATTGTTGAAGAAGGCACATAACATTCGATTGACTATCCATCCGGGTTCCGTCAAGATGTATAATGACTTGAAGAAGAATTATTGGTGGTACGGTATGAAGCGCGAGATTACTGAATATGTTGCTCTATCTTTGGTTTGTCAACTGGTTAAGGTCAAACATCAGCATCCTCTGGGTTATCTACAGCCGTTAGAGATTCTGGAACGGAAATAGGGGCATATCACCATGGATTTTATTGCAGGGCTACCTAAGACACGAAGCGACAAGGATACTATTTGGGTTATTGTAGACCAGTTGACGAAGTCCGCACACTTTTTACCAGTTTCGAGTGAAGCGATGATGGAGAAGCAAGTGACTTTTTATGTTGATAACGTTATCAGCTTACATGGAGTTCTAGTGAGTATTGCGTCGGACCGAGACTCAAGATTTACATCGAGATTCTGGACAACATATCAGAGAGTCATGGGGACCGAGTTGAAGTTGAGTACTACTTTTCATCCTCAAACTGATGGACAGCCAGAGAGAATTATTCAGATTCTCGAGGACATGCTACGAGCTTGCGCCTTGAACTTTAAAGGTAATTGGAATAGCATGGTGAAACTTATGGAGTTCTCGTATAACAATAGTCACCATAGCACTATTAGCATGGCGCTTTTGAAGCTTTTTACGGGAAAAAGTGTCGATCGCCACTTTATTTGGATGAGGTTGGGAAAAAGACTATCACTGGACCTGAGTTGGTTGAGTAAACATTGGAGAAGGTTAAGATCATTCGTGAGAGGCTCAAGTCAGCTCAATATCGTAGTAAGAGTTGGGCGAATTCCAAGAGGATACCGTTGGAGTTCGCCGTGGACGAAAAGGTATATCTGAAGGTTTCTCCAACCAAAGGCATTATGAGATTCGGTGAGAAGGGCAAGTTGAGCCCAAGGTATATTGGTCCTTACCAGGTGTTGGAGCGCATTGGGACATTGGCCTATCGACTAGCGCTATCTCTGACGTTGTCGCAAGTGCATAATGTCTTTCATGTATCACAGCTGGGACGTTATGTTTCTAATCCAAGTCACATGCCAGAGGCTCGACCATTGAAGATGAAGAGTGACGCGACATACTAGGAGACTCCATTGCGCATCGTAGACCGAAAAGATCAAGTTCTAAGGAGACAAGTTATCTCTTATGTTAAAGTTCAGTGGTTGAACCACACCGAGCGAGAGGCCATGTGGGAGCTTGAAGAAGAGGTGCGCGAGAAGTATCCCCACCTATTCGACTAAGGTACGTATGTTTCGAGGATGAAACTTTTTGTAAGGGGAAAGGAGTGTTAGGACCGTGTTTTTTAATTACTTGTATATATATAAGTATTATGTTTACATAATTAAAAGGGATAAATTATGGGGATAAACACAAACTATGTAGAATTTGATATTAAATAGGATACTTAAACCTAATACAACTACGAAACACAACTTAAACCTATCCTACCACCTATTACCCTCTATGTAAACAACCATAATCTCCTTCTCTTTTTTCCATCTCTGCCGCCAGTCCCTCCCAAAAAGAAAAAGAAAAGTTTCACAAAATCCCCCCCAATTCCCTTTTTTGGCCGCCACCACCACTCCAAAGGAAAAAAAATATCTTAAAACCCCGACTCCCCTCCTAAGGCAAATTGACCGCCACCCCCGTAGCACACAAAAACAAGTTTCAACACCATTGTAAAGCCAAGATCAGCCGAGGTAGGGAGAAGAAACGCGTAGGAAATAATTCGCCAAAAAGGTAGGTTACCTTCTCCTCTTCTTGAATTGCCTGCACTTTGTGTGTTGTGCCTTACTTGCAATAATTTTCTATATGTTATTCTTATATGTCTTCGTATGCATGTTTTATATGATGTTGGGTATGTGCAAAAATATGTGTGTGAAATGGTATTTTCTGTGCGATTTGAAATTAATTGAAAAGAATCGATTTTTATGTGATTAAATGAAAAATTGCATGAATAGCCTTAGAAATAGGTCACATAGCCCAGAAATTAGGTAGAAATTAATCTGAAAATTGAAAAACGCAGCTAGAAGGTGGCATGTGTGTGTCACGCGTACGTTTTAAAGGTGGCGTGTGAGGCCCACGCGTAGCCCCTAACGGGGGGCGCAAGTCATGCACGCAGTGCACGGGTGTAGTGTGTGCGTGACGTTAAATGGAGTCAAATGAAATTGGTTTGGGTTAATTTGGAGTTAAAGTGAAGATTTTATTGAGGTTAGAAGAAAATTGGAATTTTAAAATTCCATGTCAGTGGGTCGGGTTAGACTGACTCGGACTGCTGACCCCGATCTGGAGGCTGACCGCCGGGCTGGGTTGAGCTATAACGGGCCGAGCTAGTGAAAAAACAAAAAAAGGGTTCCGGATCAGCAGGTCAGGGCTGACCTGGATTGCTGACCCGAAGCCTGGTCAGGACGGGCGTTAACGGGCCGTGCCATGCAATTTGGGCTGGGTCAAATATATTAAAAAAGGAAAAATCTGACGCCAGTGGGCTAGCAGGCTGCTTTCCGGGCGAGGCCGCGCTGGAATAGAAGGCCATAATTAAAAAGGGGCCAGATTTTGTATAAAAAAAGGGAAGTTAATATAATTTAAATTTTGGTTAATAAAATAAAATATTTAGTAATTCATTAAATAAATAAAATAAAATAAAAAGAGAAAGGGGGCAGTGTGCGTGGAAAAAAATCATTAGTTAATTTAATATAATATTAATATTGTTTAATAAGTAAGAAATTTAGAAATTCATAAAATAAAATAAAATAAAATAAAATAAAAGGAAAAAAGAGAGGGAGTAAAAAGGAGAGAGAATAAAAAAAATAAAGCAAGAAAAAAATAGTAGGGAATATAAAAATAAATAAAAAGAATAAAGTGGGTGAAAGCATAGGAAAGATAAAATAAAGTGCAGAAACTTAAAATAAAGTCTAGAAAGATAAAATAATGGTAGAAAATAAAACACTGTAATGAACCACACGTAATATAGGGTGACTACTCAATATAGGTAATACTCAATATAGAACAGAGCATGCAACATAGGCAGAAAGGAAGTGTGAAAGTGTGTAGCATTCATGGCATGTGCATCCTTTCAGGGCGAGTGACTTCACAATATGAAGCGCATGCGCTGACTCCACGTTACGGAGCGTGTAATAGGACCCGAGGACATGCATTGCATACCATGGATAGAAAGAGCATGACGTATGATATGATGCGATTGGGTGTGTGACACGGTAGTGTAAAGGAGTATTAGTCATGAAGTTGTGCATTGCATATTTATATGTGACGAAATTATATTTGCTTGTCATATGTTTACTTTATGATCGGATCAGGTATGTGTTATTTGCTTTATGTATTTGTTTATTTATCGTAAGTATGGTTCCTTTCTGGGTTAAGACGAGTAACCCACGGGTGATTTCCTAATCACTCACCCCCTACTACTAATCCTTCCACAGGTGAGCCCGAGTTCGAGTATATTTTCGTAGAGGATGAGTCAGACTACACGAGCTGGGACGAGTGAGCTTTGAGGAGATCTTTTCGGATACTTGATGGATTTCATATTTATTCCGTTTTTATTAGACGTTTAGACCATTTGACTTGTTAGATTTCGCCAGCCCTAAACTCTGATTTATTTATTTTTTGCATTGAGATTATTTATAAATTGAATTTGACTTTTTAATTATCGTGTCCGCGAAAAAAATTTCTACGTTATTTCTGATGTGTAATAAGTTTGAACGACACCTTGTAGTTCTCGTAGTAGACTACGACGAGTGCACTGTTCCTAATGTTTGTGTTCGGGAGCGGGGCGCTACGACAAGACTCCACAGAATATGGCTTAATTTAGAAAAAAGTCATGATCCCCATTTGGAGAGTAAGCACAATAGAACAACATTACATAAATGGAACATATCAAATAAGATATTCATAATAGAAAAACCTTATACATCTTGTACGTCTTATTGTTTGAGAAACACCATTTTATGATTTTTTTCCTTTCCAAATATGCATGAGAAGCATTAGAAAAATGTCAACTATCAACTATGAAATTAGGAGTGGTGAAACTTTCAAAATATCCTAATGAATAACTAATACACATCTTTAACTTAGGAAGAACATACAAATGTAGTGGACCTTTCAGCATTAACCACAACCACTACAACATTTCAGGTATAGTTATAGTTGGTAAATGAATAACTATTGGATTGATCATTACTTGTTTTAGGATTTAGAATCATCATCATCTATACCCAGTATATCCCAACGACAGCAAAAGCTATCGCTAGGGTCTGGGGAGGGTAAATGGTAGGCAAGTAATACCTCTGTTGCAAGGGATAGAGAGTCTGCTTTCAATGAGACCCCGGCTCTAGATGTACCTGTATAAATGACATAATAATAGAGATATGATGTGCTAGTGTGTTAGTGAGAGAATTCAGGAAATACAAGGAAGAGGCTTTTGATATTAAAATACCATAACGTGTATATGTGCATGTAATGCAAAACAACATTAAAACATAAACAAACAAGTGTAAAGTCAACTTAAAGTGTAGATAGTGTCTACACCTATCTATGTCCCTGAATATACTCTAAGGTGTCCCTACATATGACCTATACCTCGTTAACCTTAATTTTATGTCTCTATGAACTCCTATCATGGACTATGTCCTCAAAGAGATGCAAATCTAGTAAGTCGTGTCTAATATGCTCATCTCAAGTCAGTTTGAGTCTGCCTTTACTCATGTTCCCCTCTACAATGAGGCTTTCGGTTGCTCTGGCCGATGCCGTTGTCAGTCTCTGCTTGACATGCCCAAACCATCTCATTCTTCCCTCCCTTATCTTATATGCTATACCAGCCACGTCTAACCTTTCTCGAAACACCTCGTTTCTGAGCCGGTCTAGCCTTGTATGCCCACACATCCACCTCAACATCCTCATCTCTGCTACTTCCATCTTGTGCAATTGTGACCTCTTGATGGCCAAGCAGTCTGTCCCATATAGCATTGCCGGTCGCACTGTCACCCTATAAAATTTTTTCCTTAATTTAGTTGGGAAATTCTTGTCATTCTAAAAAGGAAAAATCACCTTTTGCCCCCCTGTGCTTTGGCTATTTATTCGTTTGCGTACCTGGTGTTTAAAATTACATACTTAACCCCCCCGTGCTTTTGGACTGATGAGAAAATGACATTTTTATGGATAATTTCGTCGGAATTTGCTGTAAACGCGCCGTTAAGTGGGTAATTTAGACTTTAACTTAATCTTGCTTAAACATGGACAAATATACCCCTCTTATTCACACACACACACACACACACATATATATATATATATTAAGAATTACCTATTTGCCCTTGCCTTCATCATCTCCTTCCTCTCCCCCGCCCGCCCCCACCAGCTCCCCCTCCTCTCTTCTTCATATACCTTATGGCCGGATCTGAGAGGGTAATTTAGACTTTAACTTAATCTTTCTAGCATTACTTGACAAAACAGATTGACTGCAATTAACTGGCATAATTATCTTGTTTTGTCTTGCATGATGATTTAGTGATAGCACTTTCGGTAAGAGTCTGGAATGTCAGTTTGCCTATGGCCTCATTTTGAATTATTTTCGAAGCTTGTTAGTTGTACCGATTCATTGAGGCCGAAATGTCCCTTATACGATATTATCAATATGTTACCATCCTAATAGCCATGAAGAATTGGCTCTCTTGATTACACTATCTGCGGTGATCTTTTTTTCTGTTGAAATGCAGTTGCATGCCACTGTGATGAATGTTTCAGTTTTGAATTCACGGGTTCATTGTGGGTTGCAATATGTATCCAGACATGTAGAGAACACTATCATTGAGACCTTGACCTTAGGTGTTTTACCTGGTCTGCAGAACCAAGATTCGTCATCAATATCCACATCTGGAATAAAAAAATCAAGCTACTGTGGAGCATTAATGTACTCATTAAGACTTGCAAGTAACACATGAGTAATGTGATGAACAGAGCTTTGTAAAATATAAAACCTTCATAAATTGTGTCAGCTGATTTTATTTGGAGATTAGATGACATCAATGACTTCTGTGATCTTACTGAATCGTGGAACATTACTGTGTTATAGCGTATTATTTCTTCTTTCAATGAAGGATCAAGGGGAGAAAATCCAAATTTTGTTAATCCAGTGGGCAACTCGCTCGGATGTAGATGAGATGACTAGATATTGAACATTAAGATAACATAGTGCCTGAAAATCAAAGTTCATAGTTTATTTGTCAATAAAATCATGGCTTATGGCACTAGTAGCGCAAAAGCAGAAGTTGTGGCCATTGGCATGTAGACATATATAATTTGTGTATTCGGGTTTCTTGTTTTTCTTCAAAGATAATCAAACTAATAATCGAGATCGAGGTCTTGAATATGTCCTGAGCAGAAAAATTATGGACGTAAATGCAATTGAGATGAACCAAAGAACAGCCTCTTGAATCGTCAGAAAAGAGCTTATTGTGCAATATGTTTAAGAATAATAATAATAATAATAATAATTCAGTAAGAGAGGGCATTTATGTCTTTACAGCATTTACGTCACAAAAAAATTACAAAAATGACATTTTCTCATCATTCTAAAAGCATATGATATTAAATATGTAATTTCAAACACTAAAAGACAAACGAATAAATAGCCAAAAAAAGAGAGGTGATTTTCCTTCTAAAGGGGAGTAATTAGGACTGTAAACGAGCCGACCGAGCCGAGCATTGCGTTGTTCAAGCTCTGTTCATTTAACTTAGCGAACGAGCCGAGCTTGTTCGTTTATTTAAACGAACATATTTACTTGTTCAAGCTTGGTTCGTTTAACTCTCGAACAACATTAACGAGCCGAACACTTTAAACGAACGGTGCCACTTACCGAGCTTGAACAGAAAAAGGTGTTCAAGCTCTGTTCATTAACCTTTTAACCGAGCCGAGCTCGAGTTCGAGCTCGAACAAACGAGCCGAACAACCGAACGGCTTGGTTCATTTACCGCCCTAGGCGTAATGGTTGGAATTACAGATTTATGAATTTTCTGTTTTTTTTTTTCCCGAACGATTGTCGGTTTAACCATAGAAGCAACGTTATGCTCGGTTCTTGCTGATTTTTGGCCTTTTTGGTTCTTTAAGTGGAACAAAGCTTCCAGCGGTTTATGGTTTACTTTTCCAGTTAAGAAGCAGATATCATATCTTGGATGCGGCGTTGATGGACAAAGCAGCTTCTTTTACCACAACAAGCAGAACACCAAAGCGCCTCTTATTTGATCGCCGCTATGGTTATATGTGAGTCCCTCTATTTCATGGCCACGTTTTCTTCATGTGACTTTAACCTCTAATATCAATTTTTTTTTTTTTTTTGGGGCAGTATCGATGTGTGGAAAGACCCTTCAGAAGAAGCTCTTTCAGGTGGCCGTGGCATGTAATTTCTCTTCTCCCCTCTTCTTATTACCTTAAAATTTTTTCTTTATTGGTTTGAACTTTGGCATTGAAGTGCTGTATTTTGCTTTTATCTTCGTTCTTTCATGTTAATTTTGGGAGCCCAAAGTTCATATGTATATATTTTTTGTTGTGAAGGTTCTGTGTTGTGCCCCTGGCAAAATCCATCATAAAGGCGGCCTCTCAAATGGTAAAAAGTTACTATTATCTGCTTTTCTTCTCTGTTCTCTTGGTTCTCTGTCCCATTTCTTTCGTTTTACTTCGACTGCTGTTACTCAAGCTTTTCATTAAGTGACGATTCTGAGTGTGCTACACTAAGTTAAATTCAGGAGTTGCAGCGTATGTGATTTTGCATATTTTGCAATTTATTCCTGTCAATTTTGTTAGGATTAACTTGTTAAGTTTGAGTGAGATTCATCCTTTTAACTGAAGTTGGAAGGCCTTCGTTATTACTTCCTCTCAGTTAATAGGTTGCGGCTTTGTTTTGTGAACCACGCTTGGAAGAGGCGCTCCAGAACCTTAGTGTGAGCTTCAATGTTTTGTTTGTCTATAAATTCCTTTGTGTGAATACAAAATCAACACTAAGCCTTTTTTCGTTGTGTGGAGTCGGTTATATAGATCAATAATTTCTCCTGTGCTTTATTTACGTTTTTCCTTTTTTTTTTTGAGTTGTAGCATAAAACCTACCCTCATTTTGTTAGAATATGAGAATTAATTAACATACCATAGTAGATTGATTGACTTACCTTAGATACACAAATCAGGAGTAATGTGTGAATATTGTCATCATCACCATCATCATCATCCGGACCCAGTATATCCCAACGACAGCAAAAGCTATCGTTAGGGTCTGGGGATGGTAAGTGGTAGGCAGACAATACCTCTATCCCAAGGGATAGAGAGTCTGCTTCCAGTGAGACCCTCGACTCTATATGTACCTGCATAAATGACATGATAATAGAGATATGATGTGCTAGTGTGTTAGTGAGGAAATTCAAAAAATACAAAGAAAAGACTTTCGATATTAAAAATACACATCACGTGTATATGTACATGTAATGTAAAACAACGGTATAACATACGCAAACAAGTGGAAAGTTAACCTAGAGCGTAGATAGTGTCTACACCTATCCATGTCCCTAAATATACTCTAAAGTATCCCTATAATATGACCTATACATCGTTAACCTTAATCTTATGTCTCCATGAACTCCTATCTTGGACCATGTCCTCAGAGAGGTGCAAATCTAGTAGGTCGTGCCTTATCTGCTCATCCCAAGTCAGTTTGGGTCTGCCTTTACTCCTGTTCCCCTATACAATGAGGCTTTTAATTGCTCTGACCGACGCCGTTGTCTGTCTCCGCTTGACATGCCCAAACCATCTCATTCTGCCCTCCCTTATCTTATCTGCTATACTAGCCATGCCTAACCTTTCTCGAAACACCTCGTTTCTGATCCGATCTAGCCTTGTATTCCCACACATCCATCTTAACATCTTCATCTCTGCCACTTCCATCTTCTCTAATTGTGACCTCTTGATGGCCCAACAGTCTGTCCCATATAGCATTGCCGGTCGCACTGCCACCCTATAAAAATTTTCCTTTAATTTAGTGTGAATATTGTATTTACCGAAATTTGTGTCAATTAGCATTAGTGCTAATTATTCATTTACCTTGTATAGGATCCATATTCAACTATATATACACATGCGAGAAAGCAAAGAATGCATAACAGAAAATTTCCTGAAGTTGTCTTCTTCTACATTATATTCTATTTTACTCTGATTAACATGGTATCAGAGCCTATTCGATCCCAGGCCTACTGAGATTTCTGGACAATTCTTTGGCTCAGAATCGTGTTCATCATTGCCATACCCAAATACCTACAGTGGTTTCTGGACAACTCATTGGCTCAGAATCACTTTCATCATTGCCAATACCTTACCTCTGTTCCAATATCAGTATCTGTTTGTGTCTGAGACCAGTGAGGCTCAGAACATATTTTCTTCATTGCCCATAGATTATACATTTGGCCGTGTCCAAACTCAAGAGCAATATCTCTGTCCATATCAAGTTTTAGTACCTGCAGTACCGAAAGATTCATACAATGTCAAATACCCCAGAGAACCTACCAGAAAGCTCAGAAAATTCCCAAAACTTCTAGATAATTTTGACTTATCTACAGAGTTTGCAAAGTTTTTGCAAAGCCAGATGCATCCAATATCCCAAACCGCAAGCCCACCAGCACTGTCTGAAAATCTGGTGATCAAAGTGAAACTGAATTTCATCAATTACACCCTCTGGAGCAATCTGATGAGAAGGGCTCTCATGGGCAGGGGGAGGAGCGCCCACATTACCGGGTTCCTCCACCCCCTGCCATCAGACGCTAATTATGCAAAGTGGGAACAAGATGACCAACTGGTTTTCACTTGGCTCATAGACAACATGGAAGAGAGCCTAGTGAACAACGCGTCAAGCTACCCAACAGCGAAGGCCCTTTGGGATGGGCTCACTGTGACCTACGGATCAGGGGCTGATCCTTTACAAATATTTGATCTTTACAAACAGGCATACACAATGAGACAAGGATCTAACTCACTGGATCCCTGCTGGGACAGATTGCAGAGTCTCTGGAGAACCATAGATAATCGAAGTCCCAATCCCATGGAATGCCCTCGGGATATACAGAAATTCAATGAATATGTGCAGGATCAACGACTATACCAGCTATTGATGGCCGTTGATGACATGTTCGCTGTCACCAAGAAGGAATTGCTTAAGAGAGACCTCAGACCTACAGCAGAGGTAGCTTACGGGGAGCTACGCCGATCCGACACTGAAAATGTTTTGTTAAAACTAACCCCCTCAGCACCACCATCATCGGGGGTTGGCTTGGGATGCTCCATACCCCCTGGAAAGAAACCTGTAGGGTGTAAATGGGTGTTCACTATTAAATACAAAGCAGATGGAAGCGTGGAGCGGCATATGGCACGACTTGTAGCCAAAGGATATACGCAGACTTATGGCATTGACTATTCTGAGACTTTCTCACCTGTGGCCCGAATCGATACCATCTGAGTCCTGTTCTCAGTTGCAGCTATTAGACACTGGCCTCTCCACCAGTACGACGTCAAGAATGCGTTCCTCCACGGAGATTTAAGAGAAGAAGTATACATAGAACCCCCTCCTGGGTTCTCCACTGGATTTAAAAAGGGAGAAGGATATCGGCTAAGGAAATCTTTGTACGGGTTAAAGCAATCACCCGAGCGTGGTTCGGGAGATTTACTGAAGTAATGAAACAGGATGGTTACTCACAGAGTAATGCGGACCACACTTTGTTCATAAAGAGACAAGGAGGAATGGTCACTTGCCTAATTATCTATGTCGATGATATGATCATCACTGGTGATGATACGGAAGAAATGATACGACTCCGATAATACCTGTTTACAAAGTTTGAGATGAAAGATCTTGGGGGCCTTAAATACTTTCTCGGGATAGAAGTGCTTCGGTCCAAATCCGGGATATACATATCACAACGCAAGTATATTTTGGACCTTCTTACTGAAGTAGGAATGCTAGACTGCAAACCATGCGATACCTCTATGATGACGAACAGCCAGTTCATGCATAGCCCTCAGACACACCACATGGACGCTGTAATGCGCATACTGAGATACTTGAAACATACGCCTGGTAGGGGGATTGTATTTCGAGACAGTGGACATCTTGACGTCCAGTCTTATACAAATGCTGATTGCGCCGGGAGTCTAGTAGACCGAAGATCTACATCTGGGCACTTCACCTTGGTGAGAGAACTTAGTTACTTGGAGGAGCAAGAAGCAGAAGGTGGTTGCTCTTTCTAGCGCAGAAGCAGAGTTCCGAGGAATAGTAAAAGGTATCACTGAAGTACTTTGGATTCATAAGTTATTTGGAGACTTAGGTCTGCCAGTCAATCGGCCTACATCATTGTTTTGTGACAATAAAGCGTCTATCAGCATATCCGAGAATCCAGTATAGCACGATAGGACGAAACACGTCGAGGTTGACATACATTTCATAAAAGAAAAATTGGAAGGATGACTTATTGCATTACCGTATGTTCGATCTGAGGATCAGTTGGCAGACATCCTCACTAAGGTTGTAAATGGGAGATCATTAGAAGACAGTTTGTGCAAGTTAAACGTTGCTGACCCCACAGTTCAACTTGAGGGGGAGTGTTAGAATATAAGAATTAATTAACATACCATAGTAGATTGATTGACTTACCTTAGATACACAAATCAGTAGTAATGTGTGAATATTGTATTTACCAAAATTTGTGTCAATTAGCATTAGTGCTCATTATTCATTTACCTTGTATAAGATCCATATTCAACTATATGTACACATGCGAGAAAGCAAAGAATGTATAACAGAAAATTTCCTGAAGTTGTCTTCTTCTACATTATATTCTACTTTACTCTGATTAACACATTTTATGCCTCCTAGCACCTAATGCATAATATGCGCATTTAGAATACGCCTCTTTTAGAAATATCATATCATCTTAACCGCAATTCCAGCTTAAGTACCTGCAATTTTCATTTAAACCTTATACTCTCTACATGATATTGGCTGCATGAAGCAACTGTTTACACCGTGCTCTGTCGTTGACCATATGCTCCTCAATGGTCATATAAGTCATATCTTTCCTAATTCTCTTTTCATTTCTTCTTTGGTCTCTCTCACGTTTAACATGTACCTCATTCACTGTTTCGAACCGCCTAACAGGTGCATCTGCAAGACGCCTTTGCGCGTGCTTGTACCATTTTAACCTTGACTCCTTCATCTTCTTATCTAGGAGCCACCCTAACCTTTCTCTTTATATATTCATTTCTTATTTGATCCTTTCTTGTATGGCCGCACATCCATATTAACACTCTCATTTCCTACATGCGTATCCTTTGTTCATGCTCATAATTGACTGTCCAACAACGTGGGTCTTATTATCATCCTGTAAAACTTCTCTTTATGCTTTAAAGGTGCTTTTTTTTATCACAAAGAAGACGTGACTTATTTCTCCATTTTCACAACTCCGCTTATATGCTCTGATTCACATCCTTGTCAATTCCTCTATCTTTCTGTAGTGAAGATTCTAAATATCTAAAACTCTCACTCAGATGAATCTCTTGGTCTCCTTGTTTCACACAAGGCCCAAGGTTATTCTTTTTGTTGATAAAATTAAATGTTATATATTATGTCTTCTTTCTACTCATGTTTCCATATCCAATGGAGTCTAGGACACACTTTTTTTTGGCTTCGGAATATGATGGAATAAAGCAAAATGACTCACTAAATTGGGTACGCTTATTATATTGTGAAGTAGCAGTTGATTGATACAGCTTGACGCAATTTTCATTATGGGTCATCGGGAAATAATTTATGTGTGTCTATAACACAAGGGTATGGTTGCGTACATTCAACCTCCTATACCCTGCCATAAATGAGAGCCTCTAAAGCAATATGGTAATGTTGTTGCTGTTGTTGTTCGTTCGACTCAATTTGAAACCCTTTTTCTCTTTTGTCTCCCGCCAACATTCTAGCTTAACATTGACTTCTTCACTAGTCTCATCCACCAGCACAATGTCTTCTACAAATAACATGCTACAGGGAACTCTATCTTGAATGTGTTGAACGAGCTCATCTATAACTAAAGAAAAAAAGTATTGACTTCATGCCGATCCTTGGTGTAAAACTACTATGATAGGGAACTCTGAGCTTAGTCTTCCTAGAGTCTTTACGCTTGTCATTGCGTCTTGTAAATGTCTTTAATAATTTTTGTATATGCTACTTTAACACATTCTTTTTAAACGCTATCCAAATTTTCTCTCGTAAGACTTTATCATGTCTTTTTCAAGTCAATGAAAACCATATGCAAATCTTGCTTTTTCTCTTGATATCTCTCTATTAATCTTCTCATGAGATGAATAGCCTCTATTCTTGACCTTCACGGGGTAAATCCAAATTGATTTTCAGATACACTAGTTTTTTTGTGAAGTCTTTTTTCAATCACTCGCTCCTAGAGCTTCATTATATGGCTCATTAACTTAATTCCTCTATAATCTGTACAATCTTGTATATCTTATTTATTTTTATGCAAAGATACTAAAGTGCTTTTTCCTTCACTGGTCAGGCATGTTACCGGTCGCACTATCTTGTTAAAAAGATCCGTGAGCCATATAATACCTTCTTTCTCTAGGCATTTTGAAGCCTCAATTGGAATACTGTTGGATCCAATCGCTTTATCATTTCTCATTCTTTTTCAAAGTATTATCTACATCTGGCAATTGGATTCTTGTATGACGTGTTAAGTTTCTATCATCTTTGGAGTTACATAACCCATCCAATACAAGTTCATCTCTCATTGATTCGTTAAAAGGTTTCTCAAATATACTAAAGTGCTTTTCCTTCACTGGTTAGATATGTTGTCGGTCTCACAATCTTGTTAAAAAGATCTGTGAGCCACATAATACCTTCTTTCTCTAGGCATTTTCAACCCTCAATTGGAATACTGTTGGAACCAATCGTTTTACCATTTCTCATTCTTTTCAAAGCATTATGGCAATTGGATTCTCCTACTACGTGTTAAGTTTCTATCATCTTTAGAGTTACATAACCCATCCAATACAAGTTCATCTCTCATTGATTCATTAAGTAGTTTCTCAAAGTATCATCTCTCATTGATTCATTAAGAAGTTTATCAAAGTATCTTCTCTATCTATCTTGTATTGCCCTTCTTCTACTAAGGTCTTTCTATCTTCGTCTTTAATCTATTTAACTTGGAGAAAACACAAAAAATATATTAATTTTAATAAGAAAACCTATTTTTATTACATTTTTTTTGAAAGAAAACTCAAATCTACACACCACGGTCTTATCGAGCATGATTATGGTAAAATCGTGGTGTACCATTTTGATTTTTGGCGCACTACGGTTCCGCCAAAACTGTGGTGTGATCACTACGATTCTTTACACTACGATATTTACAAAATATACATTGGTAAACTACAGTTTTGTCAAAAGCATATTAATATTTCATGACTACAAAATTCAATGAAAGCCAACCGATTTTGTACAAACATTCATTCTACTATATCAATTGAATTCTTATTGATTCATTAGTCCTGAATGGTGCCTTATGCTCGGCAAGTGACAGTTCAATTGTATTGTATATTCAGATTGGAATCTGATATGATTGTTTTGTATGTTTCAACTGACATTAACTTAAAAGAATACACCAGGCATGCGTTGATGACCATAAGAAAATATGAAAATAAAGATTATCTTGAATTTGTATATAGATGGCTGCGTTCTGGTCGTCATGTTTCCATAAAGAACTGCTATACTTTGGTCTATCTGCGGCAATGTATGGGATATGAAGGTGGATAAATCAGAGATTCCACCAGACGATTGCAAAGGATCAGCAAAATATTGCCAATTAGGTCCTTCAACACATTAGATATGGTGCTTCTACTTGGCAAGGCATAAAAAGAACAAAGAAGAACTGAGAACTAACATTAAATCTGGGACTCTTAATAAAAAATTTTAAATTATCTGTCCTCTACTTAGCCTCCTTCAATGATGCAGAATTCCTTCACTGATGCTGAACTCTCTGCTACTAGCGCTTCATCTCCTTCACTGTCTCGTATACTTCGCCTCCAGTTGGCAAGCTTCTACTAGGCCATGTTCTGTGAGCATCATCATCTTTTTCTTTGCATCTCAGCAAGATTTACAATTGCTGCTCATCTAAACGTAAGAGGTATTTCTTGGGCTGTGTTTTCTCTCTGGTGCTCACATTTTACTTGAGGATTATAGTCCTTTGGCTCCAAGTGTGGAAAGTTCTATGGAGTCGGTACTGCTTTGGAGTTAAATTTACAATCTTTAAGTTCTGGCACTGTCTACCCCACTATGGATGTCTTCAGTGGATCCTTTGCACTTCTCTTGGATATCATTGCCACACTCAGCCTTCAAATGTTGCCAGCCTGTGTCTGCTGGACTTGTTTTTTCTTATGCAATGGCTATGTTAATTCTCTGCTTTGCATTTTGGGAAGGTTGACTGTACTGGGCTTTTGTAAGTGCCAATTATTGCTGAGATGGCTGGTAGTTTAGGGCCTTGTATATTTTTTGCTTTGTGTAATTACCCTCAGGTTAGGTGCTTCCAGTACCTATGCTGCTTTTGATCCTCTGGTTTTTCTTAACTTGGGTGTTTATTAGATTTATATTATCCGTAACTTTAGGTTGGAGACACTTGGGCACTAATCATACGGTAGGATATAGAAAGGAACTACGGTGTCAATGTATTTTGAGCAAGTTATGCCTGCCGTTGCTATCCCCAAGCAACCACCATTGTAATTTTGTCGAATTTGGCTCATTTATGAAATTTTTGCTTACGGAAAAAAAAAAACATATCGGCCTTGTTCCACCTGATTAACAGTGAGTTTTCTTATCTTGGAACTAGCACTATTCATTGTTCACTGAGTGAATACTTTGTTTTGCAGTTGTCTACTGTTTATGTATTCAAAGTTTCTTACTTCGGATGATAAGGTGGCCAGTTTTTTACATTGTACTTGGCATTCCTTTTATAAATACAGCCTCTTTGGAACCACCTTTTGCCTAATATTGCTCTTTAGCAACGCAGTTTGTTAGTGATTTACTTGCTTTATGGAAACTATTTAACTTCTTTTTGGACTACTATCTTCTTTTGTTGCTTTGTAAGCCAGTTATCTTGTTTTACTTTGCCTGCTGTTACTCAAGCTTTTCATTAAGTGGTGATCCGAGTCTGCTCCCCTAAGTTAAGTTTGGGAGTGGCAGCGTATGTGGTTTGGCATATTTTGTAATTTATTCCCGCAATTTTGTGATGATTAACTATTTAATTGTCTAAGATTTGTCTGTATAAAGCGAAGTAATAGTGCCATTGTTATGACTTCCTCTCAGTTCATAGGTTGCGTGTTTGTTTTGTGAACTACACTTGGAAGAGTCGCTCCAGAACCTTAGTTAAGATCCTATGTTTGTGTGCTTATAAATTCTTATGTGTGCAAGTAAATAATTGATATTTGAAACAGGAGCATTAGAAAGAAAGGAGTAGCCCCTGTTGATTAGAAAATGATGGTGTTCCATTTGTGATAGTACCAACATTTACACTGACAAGTTAAGTGGATCTGTTAGGTTCGTAGGGTTCAAGAGGAGATACAATGGGGAAAGGAAGAAATAGGTGAAAACCTTTGAAAAGGAAACATTAACATTGAGGAAAGTGTGATAATTTATAGGATCTAATGAAGACAAATGATCCATTGGGAATAAAGCTCGAGTGTTGCTATTATTTTTGTTGGATTGAACAAGGCAACATGCAATGCTAAGCATGTTACCTTTTGTCCACAATCTATTAGTACAATTGCAGCTAAGGACATGCATGGCCTCCCAAATTGAATTTCTATAAAAAAAATATTTAAATCTGCCTTGTCTTTTTTACATTGGAGATGGTTACAGTGTCAGAAATAAATGCAACAGAAGAACTTGACTGTTGCAAACTAGGGAATTGGAATTTTGAAATCAAATCTGACAATGGAAATATCTCCTTGTTTTAGTTTAGCCTGATAAACAAATTTTTTCTTCTCTGGGAACAAGTCATTGTTCACTATCACAGAGTAGGTGCTTTGTTGTGCGGCCATGTACTGTTTATGGATGTAAAGTCTCTTGGATGATAAAGCTCTGCAGTTTTTCATCTTGGCGTTTGATATTCCATTTAGCCTCTTTGGAACCACCTTTCACCCAAGGTTGCTCTTCACTCTGCAAATCCCTTATTCTCGAGTGTTATGAGTTATCTCAATTTCCCTCCTGAGCTTCTAGAGCTGCTCGGATGTACCACTTATTATTTGGGTAACTTTCTGGGTAACTGCTCTCTATTTGGAACTGGAACAACTTTAATATAGATGGTCCCATGTCCTTCTTCCCCTGATTGGATAGGTTTCTGCGGCTGTACGCCTGCCTGCTAATCTCCAGTCAAATCCTGCCAATTTAGGTACAAAGACTGTATGATTATTGTGTCATATCTGTAAATATTTTAGCAATCCCCCAGGGCCTCTACGGCCATGGTTATTGCCTGGAGTTGCATCTACTGGTTCTTGGATGTTTGTACCTACTCTATCTTTGTTAGACAGTTCCTTAGTGATATACAAGCTTTATAGAAACTATTCAACTTCTTGAACTACTATAAATCAGTAGGTTTTGGACATCTTGGAAATATTTCTCTCTTCCTCGAACAATTGGTTTTTCTTTTTGGTGAGGGGAAGGGGTTAAGAGGTTCGTAGGAAGTCTTGTGTTGATGTTACCCACTTTTTCCGTTTTTGCTATATCCTGAAGGGGTTTTGCCAATGGATAATGGTCACTTGCTCTGGAGTCTTGCTTGTTCTTTTGATAAGATTAAAACACTAGACCAGCGGTAGTGGACTTGGAGCATAAGTGTTTGCGTGGGCTTGTGCTGTTAAGGCTGATTGACTTTATGCGTGCCATTTCTCAAGTGGTGCTCTCCGTGCTTGTGAAAACTCTCAAAGTGGTGCCAAATGAAAATTGTACGAGGACTATGAACGCAGAAGTGTCATTTGATTTTAGTATTCAGTTTGAATAATTATGTGCAAACTCCCAATTCGCGACGCATGCTTTTGAAAGTGAGCATAGTAACATACACAATATAGGTGTAATATAGCTCAGCTAAGTATGTATAAAAGAAGCATGGGTACTCTGTTTAAAAAGTGCATCTTCTTGACGTTCATGCAATGCAGGGGATACCTATATGCAATTCGAAAATCTTTCTCTGGCTACCTGATTTTGACTTTAGATACCGATAATTCTTAAGAAACTCCGGAGGTAGCTTCAAAAGATGTATATTCCATTGGACGCCCGTGATTGCTTGCCCTGAAACTACTCTGTTTTGGTGCACTCTAGAAACACTTGAGTTGCATCAAATCATCCCAAAGACGCAAGTGCCTCCTCTCTCCTTTCTCCCAATCTAAGTTGAAACCAAGCATACCAGACTAAGGGAGGGGACAGAAATATGATATGGAGCTGGGTGAAATGGGCAAGAAAGGTTCCTGCGAACTCAATGCTACAAGAAGTTTCATCTGAATTGACAATGAATCCTAAAGACCTCTGTGAACAGCTGGCTACGGATGCGGATCCTATGCGAGTTTTCGGGTGTTCTCTTGATATTGATATAAGATACGTGTTGTTTCCCTGTTGATGTTATTACATTGGCTTTGGTTAACCGGATTATCGGACACTTCCAAGTGTTCTCCATTTTGCTGTCGTGTATGTTAATGTTCTAATTCACTTTGTTTCTGTTTTACATGTTTCATTTGCAATTACAAAAAAAAAAAAAAAACATGTTTCATTTGCACAAGAGAAAATGTTACTTATTACATTCGGCATGTCTTTTCTGTAGATCAACTTTGCTGCGAGCTCCAGCTGGAAAGTCATAGAAAATCCAGGCTTGTTATCACTGGAAGCAACGCAAGCCAATTTCAATAGTCAAGTGAAGACAATCGCATCATCAATGAAGGTGCCCGAGCTTGGGATGGGTAGAGTAAACCTGTGGCCGCGGCTTTCTCCAGATGTGCATGCTGAAACGAATGAATCTCCCAATGTACGAACCTGAATGAGGATGTCCTCAGAAATATCTTTCTTGTATACTCTGTTGCCATGTAATTGGAGTAATAGAAATTTTGAGATTAATATGCTTCATGTTGGTCCTCATACCATCTTGGAGAGATGGTCTTTGATCATCACCAGTAACATATGAACACTACACTGGAGATATGGCAGATATAACTATTATGTGTCAGAAATTTTATAATTTTCCAGAAGTAGCCAAATATTTGGCGCTCTATGTTTTAAGTACAACGGACCCGCTGATGTGACATTATTTTAATTGGATATATAATAACCGTGACTGTTACGGTGGTGATAACTATTTCTGGAGTATAATGAAACTACTGTATAGAATACCGGCATCACCTAGTCTGCTCCTTTACATTATGAGTTATACATATTTTTAGATAATTATGAGTTATATGGAATTACAAAATCAATTATGCATTACCAAAATTATCTTGCATTTATTGGTCTTATCTTGTATATCAGATGCAGCAAAAATCAAATAGATTACATATTATTTTATTTTCCTTTTTGATATAGGACAGGATAGGAAAAATGAAGTTCAACCGGTAGATCTATCAGTTTTTCGCGTATGTTACACATCATTTGGTAATATAAATTTCAATCCGTGTCTATCTGAAGGGAAAAAAAAATTTCAAAATTACCACTATCTTAATTAAAAAAAAACGTTAAATGTATTTGTAGTCGAATATAGTAAGGAAAGGAAACAGAATTCATAAATTCAATAATTCCTTAAACAACAACAAAAACATTCAAATAAGAGTAAGTTACTTTTTCTTCTAAAAAAGTTCCTGGACTAAAATCCGAGTAAGAAAAATTTTCTTCATAGCTACCAGTAGAGATGGACCAACAATATTTCTAAAGCCATGACATAGGGATGGAATCATTTGTTATCTTTCCTGAAAATTTGGGACGCAGACTAACACAAGATGGCATTGTGTTGACAGGGACTCACTCAGCTGACCACAAATGATTTCTATACAAATTTCTTCCTTTCGCCACCGCCGCTTTTTCTCTGTTATTTAGATTTGTAAACTTCCGACATACAAAAAAGGTATTCTTCATCAACATTTTCAAATAAATCGAAATCGATGTCCTAAAACTATAATGTAAATATTGTTTTACCGTGATAAATAAATAACGTGAAAGTTAAGTAGATGAATGAAGAGACAACAACCATGTCCTAAAACTACATTGTGAACAATGTTCCACTGTGATAGATAAACAAATAATGTGAAAGTGAGTACACCAATAAGAGGGACTATGTCCTTCTCTAGGATTTAGAGGAAAAAAAAGGACTTCATGATGCGTGAGGCGTGCAGAAAACTATCTTTTCTTTTGTTCTAATAATTTCTCCACAATCTTTCCACAAGTTGCCATGTTTGATTCTCAAGTACAGATTCCTCCACCCTTGGCTGTGTGCTATTTGGCTTGAAACGAGGAAGATTCTTCAAACTGAAACGTGTTCATTTACCAAAAACGTTTCCATCGTAGGACGTGTTTTCAATGTTGAAAGACTCGAATTCCCTGAAACATTTAGTCAATACGTTGATATAAATTCTAATCTTGATCAAAGATCAAGAACACAAGTTAAAACTTACCAAATTTCTGCCTTTTGGACGAAAATATGAAATATTATTGAAGTCTGAACATAAATGACGTCTAAACTAGGATATAAATACGAAAAACCTAAGTTAGGGAAAGAAAAACAAAAAATTCCTAATCAATCTAGGATTATGAAATATTGTCTAATTTTGGACGCAGCTTCCTTTTAGAAGCTGATTCTGTTATTGATCCCTCTTGAAAGTTGTAGACACGGATATGAGCTTTCGGTAGGGTTTGGAATCACATCAATCCGATGTCTGTAGGTCAAGATATGCTTCAAATACTGACAGATGGCCATACAATTAAAACTCTAGTTTTTTAAAAGTTCCTTCCAAACAACCCCTACGTACCAAAATTACTACTACCCATGTTTGTACATGCCAAAACATATAAAAATATCTGAAAAGACTCCAAATACAAGATAACAAAATTTACAAGCAATCTTAGGCAAAAAATAAAGCATCCAAGACCATAAACGCGCTCGATCATAGAGTTTTGATATACAATGACATCTCCAAATTAAGCTAGTGGAAGAACTTATTTCTTCATGGAACACATTAGAAACCATGGAATGTTTGGTAGCCATATCAACCAAAAAAATTTATGTTTAAGATTGTCCAAAATTTAGACAAAATATGGTAACCAAACAGAGAGAAACAAAGACAAATGAGAAGAGAACAGCCGAGACGTAACAAATGTTACACTGTCTTTAAAAAACAATTTCACCGTCACGACTGGGCAAGGTAGACTACACGACAAATGCTTTCCATGATATAACAGCTTCTTTCTTTCGTTTGATCTGCCAGAGGAAGATTGAAGTTGTCTATTTGAAGTGTTTAATACCAAGGGAAGAGGAAAAGGCAATGAAAAAAATTCTGTAGGTTTTCAAAAAAGACTCAAAAAGGTTTTTCAAAGATCATCAAAGCCCATTTCAAAAGTATAACGCAAAGTAAGTCTTCAAAACCTTTTGATCATTGTGTTTGTAGACTTCAATTCACAATTAAGAAGTTAATTTGAGAACACTCGGTAGAATTTTAACTTTTGAAATTAGTTTATGACCATTCAAGATTGAAAGGAGGTGTCCTAAGTTGCAAATGTTGTATCTTTTCATCAAAAGGCAACATAAATTTTATGTTGTCTGCACCTGCCGAACGTTTGGTCAATTTTACTGACTATTGGATGCAAAATTTTTGAATGTTGTAACTCAGAACTTATCATCGAACTATGCACCAAACATTCGATAAATGGCTTTACCGACCGTTTGATGAAGCGACCGGTGACAAGACAGAAACTTCAAAGTTGGACAGAACTCAAATACCGTAGTCACAGTTCATCACCGAACATTCGTCTCAATCAACGAATATGCATTTACCTCAGAATTCAAAGAATTCATAGTATCGTCTCATTCATTCAATCCAAGTTTTACTCCATTCTTCAATCAACATTCTTATATGTTGGTATATAAATTTGAAGCACTTTCTAAATCACTTTTATATACTTTTCAACTGTTGATATTTAAAGTGACACTGGATTTCATTTTATACATACTTATTGAATTATAATATAGTCCAAACAATGCAAATATATTGCGTTGCATTTGTCAGTGTCAGTGACGACCTGAGAAGAGATTGAATATATGGTTAGAACTTAGAAGTTGTTGGTTGTTCTTTCCTGGTTGAGATGAATAGTTTGGGCGTAAATTTAAACTGCGAATGTCACACGACGATGTATTTATAAATCCACCGTCATAAACTGCAATGTGAAAGAAGATTTCGAAAAGAAAAAAACATTTTTAAACGTAATACGTGATTAATTAAAGTTCTTAGGCTATGCAATTTGTTTTCTTGGACATGACACGAGCAAGTTGTCACACAGAACTAGAGTTGAAGTAGATTGCTGCTCAAGCCTCCGTCCTACTGGCACGCCACAACTGAACACGCAGATGTGAAAAAACAAAAACAAAAAAAAAAAAACGATAGGGATTTGAACTAGATCGATATTGGAAAAAAATGCAACTACTTTTATTACAAACATCAAGAGATAAAGACGTTAATCACGATCAAGAGTACTATTGGAATTGATTTAATGAAACTATTCCATCGTGAACCACATATTACGTGTTTGTTTTTAGTAATAATTCATTTTATATCATCTTATTTTAATCAGAAAACTATATGTTTCATATAAAAAGATACACAACATGAGATTCATGTTGATCATTGTAATGCTTCCCTAACATAGATTGACGGGTTCATAATGTAGTTACCAATACCAGAGAAGTGGAATAAAGAAAAGGTGGTGAAAGCTCAGTATAGGCATCCAAAAGAATGGGAAAAACCATATCCAAGTATCAAACAGTTGTCTTGCAATAAGGATAGAAAATATCTAATAGTTGCAAACGATAGAGTGATATTAGTGGGGAAGACATGAAAGCAGTGGTCACAAGATCATTAAGAAAAAGGGAGGACCACGTAGACCATGTGATGCCATGTGGGCAGCTCCAAGTCATCCCAATTTGTGGCAAACGTTGTCCCTTACTTGGCTACCCCTACAAAATCCGCCCACTTAAATTTTACAACCATAAGCTTGCTGTGGTCCGAGGGCTAGCCGTACAAATATGATGAATACAACTGATTCTTATACACACACATTTTCCTATATGTGTATACAAACATGCATATACACAATTTTCCAATATATGTATGCAAACATACATATCACACACATTTGTACATTCTCCTTTGATTTCAACATCGTCCCCTTTTCTCTCACAAATATCACTGGCACATATCATCCAATGAATCAAATTTGTACCAATACGTCTAATTACCAACTTGACTTAATAGTTTGACAAACACATATAATTTATAAACGCACATTTGTTAGGTCCCTTAAAACACACTAGAAGGGGGGTTGAATAGTGTGTTCACCAAGTATGGATATTTTCTTGGATAAATTTTGTTTTTGGGTGCAAATTAATACTTGAGTGTGTTCTTGAAATGTATAAAATTTGCGGAAAAGTAAAGAACACAATATGTATAAAGGTTCATGTCAAAATGACTCTACTCTTCTACCTTCTTGATTTTTCTCAAGAAGGATTTTGAATGGAGGATTGTTATTTTTTTTGGGGGAAACAACAATCAAAAACAAAATCCAAATACAATGAAAACTAGGCCACACTCCTAGACCACAACCAAAAAAACCAACCCCTTGAAGTCTAGTCTCCAAAGAACTTCTTTGCTCCTCAAAGAATTCTTGTAGGGAGTATTGTAGCGCCCTGACCCGGACAGCAGATCCGAACCGGTGCACCCGTCGTAGCCTTCTAAGAGGACTACAAAAGTCTCATCTCTTGAAACACATCATCACTGACGTAAGAGAAATAAGCGCGGAAACATGTGTAAAATAAATTTAAACCATCCAATCCGTACATCAAGGTATAACGTGATTACAAAAGATTGTTTGTGGTCGCAGCCAACTAAATACTTAAGTGGATAAAAGAGAAGTTTAAACATCCCAACATGACAAAGGCATATCCCAAGAAGCTCTACTCATCCCATTCGGCCCACTCACCATCGTCCTCAATGTATATCATATCATACTTGGCCCTATCTGCAAGACAACGAGTAGAACTCTTAGCGTAAAAATGCTAGCAAGTAACCCGCTTATAAAACATACGAGATCAACACATGGCAAGACATGAGTAATATCTATATCAAGGGATAATGGGGCACATGTCTTGTATAGTTTAAAGATCATAAGTTGCCAGCACAACAGAAACAAAGAACAACAACGAATAAGTAGTAAACAGTTCAATAACAAAACACTTACAAGTCAATCATACCAAAACGACTCACGTGATGCATGACAATTCCAAATATGCAATACACTACACAAACCCAAATGATTATGCTTCACTTTTCAAAAACAGTGCAATGCATGTCATAATGTCCGGTCACATAACTTTATACCCTGTGATGGGCTACAGCTTGTCTTTATACCCTGTGACGCACCACAGCTTAACTTTATACTCTGTAATGTGCCACAGCTTGTCTTTATACCTTGTGTCACATTACAGCTCACTTTATACCCTGTGATGGTTACAGCTTGTCTTTATACCCTGCAATGTGCCACAACTTGTCTTTATACCATGTGTCACATTACAGCTCACTTTATACCCTGTGATGGTTACAGCTTGTCTTTAAACCCTGTAACGCATCACAGCTCACTTCGCAAACTTTATACCCTATGCCGAGGCACAACTCTTGTCAAATCATAATGCAGATGCAAGTGTCATGATGCAAAGATGCACAACCAACATATCATTCGATCACTCGAGGCTCATCTCATTCACACATTCAAGCGTATCATTACATGTTCAAGTCTACCTCACAAAACATTCATACTAGGGATACAAGGGATGAGATAGACACCTTCACACGTTCCATTTGAACCTTATCAAAGCCTCAAACATTCATCCTTAACCCCTTAGATCATTCACGCTGAAGTCCAATTCAAATACCCCACGAAGTCCTCACCGTGGATTCACCATCCTAAGTCGTGTTCCCAAGGCTTACACTACCTCAATCAGGTCCTAAGAAGCCTCTAGTGTCCCCCAAATTGGTCCTCTAGCTTCCCTTTTCCTTCCTCTATTTTCCCCCAAAACTGTATAACATCATCCCCTACATCGATCGATCGATGTCACTTCATACCCTCACCATCGATCGATCGATGTCCATCAGAAAATTTTCTGTCTTACATCATACCCTATATCGACCGATCGAAGTGACTTCATACCCTCACATCGATCGATCGAAGTCCATCAGAATACTTTCTGCCTCACTTCATACCCTACATCGATCGATCGAAGTGACTTCATACCCTCACATCGATCGATCGAAGTCCGTCAGAATACTTTCTGCCTCACATCAGTCTCTCAATTCTCCTAAATCGATCGATCGATGTCACATCATACCCTACATCGATCGATCGATGTCTACGATTCCAGAAAAGAAACTCTGCGATTTCTACAGAAACTGAAGAACCAAAACTCCAATCGTTCCCAAACTTCATCCCAATCATTCCAGGCCTAATCCTCGCTAACAATTCATGCTTAATCCATCAACTCATCACTACACACATACCAATCAAAGATTCAAGCCTAAAACTCAAATAATCCACCAAAACAGACCCAAAAATCCTGCCTTTCACTCTCTTCTCCCATCAACTGAAAATAGCAACAAAGAGAGGGTTCAAGGGATTGGGTTTTGCAAGATTTCACTTAATCAACAACAACAAAACGATTTTCAACATATAGTGGCCAAAACCTCAAATCCGTAACACGAATTCACATATAGATCAACAAAGATAAACTACTACATGTGATCCATTTTGATATCAAAATAGGACTTTTTCTTTCGCGAATCGTATGAACTTATAAGATGATTACTTGCCTTTGATTACTAGTAGTCGGATTGAGGACAAACAGAGGTTGAATCGGTTTCCTGGAGGCTGTCTTCCTCCTCTAAGTTGTTGAGAAATCGGCTAGAGCTTGGGGAGGGAGAGGTCGACGCTTTCTAATAGAATATGGGGGAAACTGACGCTTTGTTAGTTTTTATTATGGGGAAGGGCAGAACTGGAATTTTTAAATTGTATTTTACTTAAATCCTTTTCTTAAAATCTTAAATTCTAATATTTAATTCAGAATTATTTGATACTTAATAGGTTATTAATTTCTTAAAATTTCTTCTCGCATTTGATTAAGGTCCGGAGGGTGCGGGACATATATTCCACCCCCCTTACAAAAAGTTTCGTCCTCGAAACTGACGTACTTTATTGGAAGAGGTGTGTATACAATTCCTTCATCTGCTCCTCAAGCTCCCACGTGGCTTCACGCTCCGTATGATTACTCCATTGAACTTTGACATATGGAATCACGTGCTTGCGTAGGACTTGATCTTTCTTATCCACAATCTTCATTGGATGTTCTTCATATGTGACATCTTCTCTAACATCCAATGGTTGAGTCTCAAGGACATGGCTCGGGTCTGATATGTATTTCCTCAATTGAGATATGTGGAACACGTTGTGGGCTTGTGATAAAATCAGAGGCAATGCTAAACGGTATGCTATTTCACCAACTTTACCAAGCACCTCGTATGGACCGATATATCGAGGGCTTAGCTTGCCTTTCATCCCAAATCTCGCAACTCCTTTCATGGGTGAGACTCGTAAATAGGCCTTTTCACCAATTTCAAAGTCTAGGGGCCTTCTTTTGGAATCTGCCCAACTTTTGCTGCAGTCTTGGGCCACCCTTAATCTTTCTCTTATAATCTTCACTTTACCCATGGTCAGCTCAACCAATTCTGGGACATTGATTGTCCGTTCCCCAACTTCGTCCCAACAAAACAGGGATATGCACTTCCGTCCATAGAGAGCCTCAAACGGTGCCATGCCGATTGCACTGTGATGGCTATTATTGTATGAGAACTCCATCAGCTTCAGCATATTATCCCAGTTTCCTTTAAAATCCAGAGCACAAGCTCTCAATATATCTTCTAAAGTCTGGATGGTCCTCTCCGACTGTCCATCCGTCTGAAGATGATAAGCGGTACTCATCCTTAGTTCAGTGCCCATAGCTTTTTGGAAAGCCATCCAGAACTTAGAAGTGAACCTAGGATCACGGTCCGATACAATACTGACAGGAATTCCATGCAAACTCACAATGTTATCCACATATATGTTGGACAATTTCTCGTAAGAAGTACCATACGGTATAGCTATGAAATGAGCTGTCTTTGTCAAGCGATCGACAATTACCCAAATCATCTCATTTTCGTTTTTGGTTTTGGGCAACCCCACCACGAAGTCCATAGTCACATGTTTCCACTTCCATTCTGGGATTTCCAGTGGTATCATCAAACCACCAGGTCGTTGATGTTCCGCTTTAATTTGTTGGCATAAAAGACATCTCTCAACATACTCCGCGATATCTCTTTTCATCCCTATCCACCAATAATTCCTTTTGAGGTCCTTGTACATTTTTGTGCTTCCGGGGTGAATAGACATTCTCGAGTTATGTGCTTCGCGTAGCAATTCTCTTCGAAGTTCATCAATAACTGGCACGCATAACCGATTCTGAAACCATAGACTTCCATCTCCTCTCAACTGGAAATCTTTTACTGGTCCCGTAGACAATTTGTCGCGGATTTCTTTCAGTGCTGCATCATCATACTGCACTCTTTTAATTCTATCTACCAAGTCTGGACTGATAGACATAGCTGTAAGCACATTCGCCACTGAGTTTATAACATCCAGACCAAACTCTTCGATCTCTCGCTCTAAAGGAGACTGTCTTGCATGGCTAGACTTTCTGCTCAACGCGTCTGCCACTCTGTTGGCCTTACCAGGGTGATAGTTGATGGTTAAGTCATAATCCTTGAGTAACCCCAACCATCTCCTTTGTCTCATATTCAGTTCTTTCTGCGAAAATAAATATTTCAGGCTCTTGTGGTCAGTGAACATGGCACATTTTTCTCTATATAGGTAGTGTCTCCAAATCTTAAGGGCGAACACTACTACCGCGAGTTCCAAGTCATGCATCGGGTAGTTCTGTTCGTAAGGTTTCAGCTGTCTCGAAGCGTAAGAAATAACTCGTCCATTTTGCATCAGGACACAACCTACTAGCAGAAAGTTAATTCACGTTCGGTATATATATAACACATCAGTTGTAATTATATACATACCTAGACCTTTCTTGGACGCATCACTATAGCTCACGAAACCATCGGTGCCAGAGGGTTGCGCCAACACCAGGGCCATGGTCAATCTCTTTTTGAACTCGGAGAAGCTCTGCTCGCATTCTGTAGTTCACTCGAACTTAGTTTTCTTCTTGGTAAGTCGGCTCAGTGGAACTGCAATTGTCGAAAATCCTTCAACGAACTTCCTATAGTAGCCTGCTAAACCTAGGAAGCTTCTGACTTCGGTTACGTTTGTAGGTGTTGGCCATTAAGTGATAGCTTTCACCTTCTTAGGATTCATTGAGATCCCGTCCTCTGAAATTACATGACCGAGAAAGGCCACACTTCTTATCCAAAATTCACACTTGCTGAGTTTGGCATATAACTTCTGCTGCCTCAAAATTTCCAACTCCACTCTTAGGTGTTCCACATGGGATTGTTCATCAGGAGAGTAGACCAAGATATCATCTATGAACACCACCACTAATTGATCCAACTGTTCTCGGAACATGGTGTTCATCAAGTCCACAAAAGCTGCTGGAGCATTAGTCAATCCAAAAGGCATCACCAAAAACTCATAATGCCTATATCGAGTCCGGAAAGCTGTTTTAGGGACGTCACATGCTTTCACGAGTAACTTATGATACTCTTGACGAAGGTCAATCTTTGAGAACCATCGGGCTCCCTTTAGTTGATCGAATAAATCCTCAATCCTTGGCAGAGGATATTTGTTCTTAATGGTGATTTTGTTCAACTCTCGGTAGTCAATACATAATCGCATGCTGCCATCCTTCTTCTTCACAAATAATACTGGAGCTCCACAGGGTGATACACTGGGACGAATCAACTTCTTATCTAACAACTCCTGAGGTTGTCCATTCAGCTCCTTAAGCTCAGCTGGAGCCATTCTGTAAGGTGCTTTAGATATAGGTTCCACACCAGGAATCAAGTTGATTTCAAACTCCACTTCTCTTGATGGCGGCACTCCCGGCAAATCATCTGGAAACACGTCTTTAAATTCATTGATTACCAGAATCTGATCCATGGAGGGAACTTCTTGCTTCGCGTCCAAAGCATACACCATAAGTCCCTCTGCTCCCTTCTTTAAAGCCTTGAAAGCCTTAATCACCGTCAAATATATTTTCTTCGGGGCTTTGGTTAGCTTGATGTTCCCTAGAACTGGCACTTCATTCGCTTCGGGATCTTTGACAGTTACTAGCTTCAGTCTGCAGTCGATATTGGCATGATACTTGGTCAGCCAATCCATGCCCAATATCACATCGAAATCCCTCACCGCAATTGGGATTAATGTGACGGGAAACATCTTCCCATCCAACTCCAACTCACAGTCCTTATACTGGTGATGTGAAACCAGTACTTGTTCACCAGCTGCCTGCACCCTGAAGGGGGTTTCCAGCCACTCGGGTAGACAGTCAAGTCCTCTGACAAATCTCTTAGATATGAACGAGTGACTTGCTCCACTATCAAATAATACATTTGCAGGCACTTTATTAACTAGTACCACACCTATACGCAAAGAATACAACACATAAAGGTTTTCATGTATAGCACATTCAATTTCAACTTAAACGGCTAAAATTCAACTTAAACAACTCAGATTTAACTTAAATTGTACCTGTCACAACGTCAGTGCTCTCCTGCACTTCAGCGTCCGTCATGACATGTACCCTCGCTTTGGGTTTGGGCCTACCCCGTTGTTGCTGCGACGGTCCTGCTTCTCCATGTGGCTTTTGCTTCCACTCGGGGCAATCCTTGATCCTGTGGTCCGCCTTACCACATTTGAAGCAAGCCTCTGTTTTCTTCCAACATTCCCCAACGTGGTTCTTCTGACAGTGGGGACATAAACCTGCAGCCGATCGGTCCGGCTGGCTTTGCTGCGGAGGTCGCTGGAACTGTACTATCTGACCTCTTCTAGGAATTTTGACCCATCGTCCGGGTCTACTTCCACTTCTCTCGTCCCTCGACCTCTTGCTGGTGTCGTCACGAGCCTCTCTGGGCTATGACCTGCGTATATCACTTTCCACCCGATAACAGGCATCCAAAATCTCCTCAAAAGTTTTCAGACTAGACCCCGCTATAGCCATCCGAATGCGGGGGTTCAAACCTTGCTCAAACTTGAGCATCTTCATTTTGTTGTTTTCCAACACCATGGGCGTAAACTTTCCCAAGGCGTGGAACCTGTCACCATAGTCAGAAATGGACATCCTATCTTGCTCCAGTTTATCAAACTGCCTCATCTTCTCAAGGATAGCAGTCTCAGGCACATAGTAGTCCTTGTAAGCCTCAACGAATTGTGGCAGAATACCATTCCACCAAGCATTTGCTCTGCCACTCAGTAAGTGCGTGGCCACATCCACCTTATGTTCTTCAGGCACTTGTACCAGCCTGAAGCATTTCTCTGCTTCCTCTAACCAAAACTCGGCTATTTCTAGGTTTGTGGTCCCTTCAAACGTGGGGGCATGCATCTTCCGCATTTCCCTAATGTAATATCGTATGCCATTCTGAGGCGGTGGTGGACGAGGTGGATGTTGTTACTACTGAGCAACTCCCTGTGCTATTATCATTATAGCGTACATCAGGGCATGTGGTACTACCATCTGCGGTGGCAGAGGATTTTCGTTCCCGTTACCGCCGTTTCCTTGTTTTTCTCTTCTGGGAGGCATTGTCTGTAAAATCAACGCTTATTAGCATTCAGCAATTTAAAAGATAATACTGAAGGCTCATATGCGTCGCACACGCGGAACTACATACGTTAAGGAGGATAAATGTATAATCATTAGTTAGATTGTATCGCGCTCGCACATACCCAACCCAATTCAACTTACGTCTAAAATCAAAGACTTAGACCTATAGGTCAACTTAGGGTCAAAATCATAACTTAGGACTCTATATGGCATAACCTAGGTCTCTGAGGTAGATCTGAAGCCTAGGCTCTGATACCACTTGTAGCGCCCGACCTGAACAGCGGATCCGAACCGGTGCACCCGTCGTAGCCTTCTAAGAGGACTACAAAATGTCTCATCTCTCAAAACACATCATCACTGACGTAAGAGAAATAAGCGCGGAAACATGTGTAAAATAAATCTAAACCATCCAATCCGTACATCAAGGTATAACGTGATTACAAAAGATTGTTCCTGGTCGCAGCCAACTAAATACTTAAGTGGATAAAAGAGAAGTTTAAACATCCCAACATGACAAAGGCATATCCCAAGAAGCTCTACTCATCCCATTCGGCCCACTCGCCATCGTCCTCAATGTATATCATATCATACTCGGCCCTATCTGCAAGAAAACGAGTAGAACTCTTAGCGAAAAACGCTAGCAAGTAACCCGCTTATAAGACATACGGGATCAACACATGGCAAGACATGAGTAATATCTATATGAAGGGATAATGAGGCACATGTCTTGTATAGTTTAAAGATCATAAGTTGCCAACACAACAGAAACAAAGAACAACAACGAATAAATAGTAAACAGTTCAATAACAAAACACTTACAAGTCAATCATACCAAAACGACTCACGTGATGCATGACAATTCCAAATATGCACTACATTACACAAACCCAAATGACCATGTTTCACTTTTCAAAACAGTGCAATGCATTTCATAATGTCCGGTCACATAACTTTATACCCTGTGATGGGCTACAGCTTGTCTTTATACCCTGTGACGCACCACAGCTTAACTTTATACCCTGTAATGTGGCACAGCTTGTCTTTATACCCTGTGTCACATTACAGCTCACTTTATACCCTGTGATGGTTACAGCTTGTCTTTATACCCTATAACACATCACAGCTCACTTCGCAAACTTTATACCCTATGCCGAGGCACGGCTCTTGTCAAATCATAATGCAGATGCAAGTGTCATGATGCAAAGATGCACAAACAACATATCATTCAATCACTCGATGCTCATCTCATTCACACATTCAAGCGTATCATTACATGTTCAAGTCTACCTCACAAAACATTCATACTAGGGATACAAGGGATAAGATAGACACCCTCACACGTTCCATTTGAACCTTATCAAAGCCTCAAACATTCATCCTTAACCCCTTAGATCATTCACGCTGAAGTCCAATTCAAATACCCCACGAAGTCCTCACCGTGGATTCACCATCCTAAGTCGTGTTCCCAAGGCTTACACTACCTCAGTTAGGTCCTAAGAAGCCTCTAGTGTCCCCCAAATTGGTCCTCTAGCTTCCCTTTTCCTTCCTCTATTTTTCCCCAAAACTGTATAACATCATCCCCTACATCGATTGATCGATGTCACTTCATACCCTCACATCAATCGATCGATTTCCATCAGAAAACTTTCTGCCTCACTTCATACCCTACATCGATCGATCGAAGTGACTTCATACTCTCACATCGATCGATCGAAGTCCGTCAGAATACTTTCTGCCTCACATCAGTCTCTCCATTCTCCTACATCGATCGATCGATGTCACATCATCCCCTTCATCGATCGATCGATGTCTACGATTCCAAAAAAGAAACTCTGCTATTTCTGCAGAAACTGCAGAACCAAAACTCCAATCGTTCCCAAACTCCATCCCAATCATTCCAGGCTTAATCCTAGCTAACAATTCATGCTTAATCCATCAACTCATCACTACACACATACCAATCGAAGATTCAATCCTAAAACTCAAATAATCCACCAAAACAGACCCAAAAATCTTACCTTTCACTCTCTTCTCCTCTCAACCGAAATAGCAACAAAGAGAGGGTTCAAGGGATTGGGATTTGCAAGATTTCACGTAATCAACAACAACAAAACGATTTTCAACATGTAGTGGCCAAAACCTCAAATCTGTAACACGTAATTCACATATAGATCAACAAAGAGAAACTACTACATGGCGATTCATTTTGATATCAAAATAGGCCTTTTTCTTTAGCGAATCGTATGAACTTATAAGATGATTACTTGCCTTTGATTACTAGTAGTCGGATTGAGGACGAACAGAGGTTGGATCGGTTTCCTGGAGGCTGTGTTCCTCCTCTACGTTGTTGAGAAATCGGCTAGGGCTTGGGGAGGGAGAGGTCGACGCTTTCTGATAGAATATGGGGGAAACTGGCGCTTTGTCAGTTTTTATTATGGGGAAGGGCAGAACTGGAATTTCTAAATTGTATTTTACTTAAATCCTTTTCTTAAATTCTTAAATTCTAATATTTAATTCCTAATTAATTGATACTTAATAGGTTATGAATTTCTTAAAATTTCTTCTTGCATTTAATTAAGGTCCGGAGGGTGCGGGCATAACAAGTATAGTGCACGACCGTACTATCAACTAACCCTCCAAGGTCTGGATTCTTCAAACAAGAAGCACCCTTGCTCCTTGACCAACAATCTACACTTGGTCTCTCACAATCTTCACTCAACAAAGAAGAAACCTCTTCTCCTTTACAACAACTCTCACAAATAAAGTAAAATATGCAATGATATAACTATTTTGAGAGCTTACAACTTGAGAGAAATTTGAGAGCTTGTTGGTAGAAAGCAGGAGGGAGAAGGAGATGAAACCTTTGTTTTATTAACCTTCCTTCTTCCAGCCGTTGGAGCCCTTTGCCGGAGCCAATAATGGGCTTTGTCTTCTTGTGATGACATGTCCTCATCTTTGGAGATCTTCTCTTGGATTATCACAAGCTTCTTGAGGAAGCTTCTTCTTGAAAGCTCAAAGAGGAAAGATGAATTCTCCAAGAATGAGAGAGAACCTGTGAAATTGCACTAAAAGAGAGGGTACAAATGCCAAGTAAACATTAGAAAGTGCAACATAAAGCATTTGTAACATAAGTCACATGAAGTGCCTAATGTGTTTTATGAATAGGCGTTCAATGTGACATGGAGAGCCTCAAGTGATTTTGAACTGGCGTTCGATGTGACATAAAGCACCTTAAGTGAATAAGAAGTACTTGTTCAATGTCACATGAAGCGCCTGCTGTGGGCAGCAGAACTTGTTCGAAGTCACATGAAGCGCTTGATCTCAGCCTTCATACTTGTTCGAAGTAGTTCTGACTTTTATCAAAAAAAGTATCTTGATGTTGGTGCCCATTTTGGGGGGGGGGGAACGTGCATTTGACTTTGTAATATCCATGAAGCGCTTGTTCAAGCGTTCAAAGTATACTGTTTTTCTTCTTGACACATAAAGCGCCTGATGTAGATGTTCGAAGTGTACTGGACTTCAAACACTTCACATGAAACGCCTTATGTAGGCGTTCGAAGTGTACTGACTTCCAGACACTTCACATGAGGCGCCTTATGTAGGCGTTCGAAGTATACTGACCTTCAAAAATTCACATTAGGCGCCGAATCTCGCGTTCACAGTGTCAATTGTTAAAATTATCAAAACTTTGACACATTCCAACATTCTCCCTCTTTTTGATGATTTCACAATGTGCATAACTTTTAAAGTTAGCACCCCCTTAACCTATGCTCTCCCTCACATTATGCCTAAGCATTTTTTAATTAGAACTTGATGAATCAAATATAATGATGCAAACAATGTTTAACCAAAAATCATCATCAAGTTTTAACAAGAAGAATGAAATAAGTCCATTTTACTTCCAATTCAAATATCTAACTTACACATGTCATAAAAAAAGACAATTTTCAATAAAATTGAAAATTAAGCATTTTCGGCTCCGCCAGCACCTCTGCTTTCGGGCATAAATCCTCCAAAAACAAAACCTCCACTTTTTGCAAACTCAGAAACCCGCTCATTGAGCCTTCGGCACCGCCACCAAAACCACCAACGCCTCCAGCACCATTACCGCCACCGCCACTGCTGCCAACGCCTGCAGCACTTTCTCCTCCTAAGTCATCAAAATCCAAGGGAAGTTTCACCCACGGACTCATTTGCAAGAGGGCATTCTTGATAGGAAGCATACGATATTCGTTTCGAGCATGCCGAGCTTCATGCTCTGCATCACGAAGCTCCAACCGTTGAATAGTTTGCTGCATTTGCTGAATTATTAATAGCAGCGCAGGATCAGTGGATCCTCCTTTGCTATCATGAGGTCCTTCCTCGACCTCATCCGCAATATCCAGAACGGTAGTGGCCTTCCTTTGTTTTGAGTCAATGGCTTAAGCAATGTTGAAATTGTCGTAGTAGTCAGTCTTTGTCACATTTGTAAGTTCTCCGTCAGGTATCTCAATACCTTTGGATTTCATCAGAATGGTAACAATATTGGCAAAGGGTAGAGCTTTTAAGCCCTTCCGTAGAGCAGCCATCATAACTTCCAATATGATCCAGCCAAAATTTAACTTTGTTTCATGCTTGAGACGATAAGAGACATAGACATCCATATTGCTTGAATTTCGATTTGCCTTACCGTTGACACAGTGTGTAACCACAGCCAGCAAAATTCGGTTTAGCAGAGACATGTTCTGAGTCTTCTTTGTGGAAAAGTATCCCAGATTAAATTTAACATCCTGCACACGGACTCCGTATTTGATGCTCCAGTCAAATACAGAGAAATCATTGGGGCCTTCATTTTTGACTCCTAAAGCGCCAAAAATTTCTTGGATGGAGAAATGGAGGGGTGTACCAGTGACAATTGTATGCAGAGAGAATTGTTGGGACTCAGATTGTGGAGTAATCCACATGTTGGCATAGACCAGCTGAGTGTAGTCTCTGGAAAATTTCTGCATATCACGTCTGGACCAAAGACAGGTCCAGCTCTGATGATCTAACAAGGTGATGATTTAATTGGCATTGTGAGCCTCAGTGAAATCATTGAGGTGGATCAGTTTGAGGGACACAACGAGTCTGTTGTTACTCCTCCATTCTTCATAGAGCATGTGAGAATGGAGTGATAGATGGACACCTTTGGCTACATGTGGAGGTGGATCTTTGATATCAGAGTCAAAATTTTTTTATCTAAGGAAAGTTATCCTTGGAGAGCCCTTCACAAAGAGTTGTGATTTCTTAGGGTTCCACAATGCTATTAGTTTGCTTGCGTTTGTGGCCCCTTTGAATGCATCTTGAAGGACCTGCGGAAGCCATCTTGAGTATGAGAAAGTGAATTTGGAGTTTTTGGAGAAGAAGGTTGGAAGAGATTTTGTGAGAATAGATGAAGAAGGAAGATGGAATTTATAGAGAGGAAGATGAAGAGGAGGGGACATGGGCAGTTGAGGTGAAGAGGTACTGGGAGAGTGGGAGTAATTGATGAGTAATGGAGGAAGATGAAGAAATGGGAGAGGAAGATGAAGGGATAGAGAAGAGGAAGTGGAGGGGGAACGCTTGGGAAGTGGAGGAGTTGGTAAACGTGAAAGGAATGAGAGGAAAGGCGTCGTGGGAAGAGGGAAAGACGCCGCAGGTCAAATCCTTCAGTTCGTGCAAAAAGATGAAAAACGCCTGGTTTGACAATGAATTATCAGGGTTTAGGCACCTTATGTCACTTCGAACGACTTCATAAACAAGGATGAAGCGCTTAAAGTGACTTGGAATGGTAGTGGGTGAGTGAATTAAGCGCTTAATGTTACATCGAACGAGTGAACAGTTTGTATAAAGCGCTTAATGCCACTTCGAACGCTAGTTTTTAGAGACATAGGGCGCTTGATGTCACTTCGAACGAGTGACCCCCTTAGCATCAGGCGCTTAATGTGACATTGAACACCTGAACTAATAGTGAATGAAGCGCCTTATGTTTACTGACTTTGAAAGTTTTAAAATTTTCTTGCTCCAAACATAAGATGGGTGATCATCAACCCATGTTAAGCAACCCTAGCCTACTTCTTATGGATGTAAAGACATCACTAGGCAAGAGTTTTGTGATTATGTCTGCTAATTGGTCACGTGTTGGAACAAATTCCACACTAACGAAATTCTTTTGTACACAATCACGGATGAAATGATATCTCACTTCAATGTGCTTAGTCCGACCGTGTTGGACGGGATTTTGTGCAATATTGATAGCAGACATGTTATCACATAAAATAGGCACTTTAGAGAAGTGAATGTTATAATCATTCAATGTGTTTGTCATCATAACAATTGTACACAACAAGAGGCGGCCGGCACATATGCGGATTCCGCCGTAGAAAGAGAAACACTGTTTTGTTTCTTGGAAAACCAAGAACAAGACAATCACCGATAAATTGACAAGTCCCTGATGTGCTCTTTCTATCAACAAGACTCCCTGCATAATCGAAGTCACAATATCCTCTTAGATCAAAACATGCATTTTTAGGATAAAATAACCCAAATTTCAAAGTACACCTAAGGTATCTAAGAATACGTTTTACCGCAACTAGATGCATTTCACTAGGATCACTTTGAAATCTACTACATAAGCACACTGCATGTAAAATAACAGGTCTACTCGCAGTCAAATAAAGTAGAATCCCTATAATGCCACGATACAAGTTTACCTCGATATGCTTTCCTTTCTCATCCTTGTCAAGCTTTGCACTTATGCTCATTGGAGTGTTCACTTCTCTTCTTTCACCAAAATTGTACTTTTGAGCAAGTCCTTTGTGTATTTGGTATGAGAGATATACACACTTTCTTGAGTTTGCTTGATTTGATGTCCAAGAAAGTAGTTAAGCTCTCCCATCATGCTCATCTCGAATTCACTTTGCATTAAGCTAGCAAATTGCTCACAAAGACAATTGTTAGTAGTATCAAAAATAATATCATCAACATATACTTGTACAATTAATTTATTTTTAGTTTGTTCTTTAATAAACAAGTAGTGTCAACTTTACCATTTGAGAATCCATTATTAAGAAGAAAAGTACTTAACCTCTCGTACCAAGCTCTTGGAGCTTGTTTAAGGCCACAAAGGGCCTTTTTAAGTTTGAATACATGATGTGGTAAGTCATGACATTCAAACCCGGGAGGTTGTGCAACATATACTTCTTCTTGAATAACACCATTCAAGAAGGCAGATTTAACATTCATTTGGTAAACTTTAAGATCTTTATAGCAAGCATATGATAATAACATTCTAATGGCTTCAAGCCGTACTACGTGTGCAAATGTCTCATCAAAATCAATACCTTCTTCTTGAGGGTATCCTTGAGCAACTAGTCTAGCTTTATTTCTAGTGACATTTCCTTGATCATCCATCTTGTTACGAAATACCCATTTAGTACCAATAATGGGATGATCAAGTGGTTTGGGAACCAATTCTCAAACATCACTTCTTTCAAATTGGTTTAATTATTCTTGCATAGCCAAGATCCAATTTTCATCAAGAAGTGCATCTGTAATATTTTTAGGCTCTATGAGAGAAACGAATGCGTTCTCTCTATATTTTCTTCGTGTAGTGATACCTCTATTTAAATCACCTATGACCAACTCGTGTGGGTGAGAAATTTTATGCTTGAATGATCTTGGAAGATTGGAGACATCTCCTCCAACTTCCTCATGATCATTTCCCGGAAGTGACGTATCATCACCATTTAGATGATTATCATTTTCTGGAATATGAGATGCATTTTCAACATTTTTGTGTATCAACAATATGAGTATGAGAAATATTTCTATTTGACTCACTAAGTTTATGCACACTTGGTGGAGGAGCACCTTCAACGGGTTCTACTTTTAAGTGAATGAAGATGTTTCCATTTGGAGACTTATCAACAATTTCTTGTTGATGAGCAACCGTTGGAATGTCTTCAAGAATTTTTCTCGAGGAGCAACATTTTCATTTTCTTCACAATCCTCATTAAGTTTAGGTTCGTCATTAAGTGACTCATTAAACTTAACATGGATTGATTCTTCCACTTTTTGACTCCTTTTGTTGAAAACATGAAATGCTTTACTATTTGAGGCATAACCTAAAAAGATAACTTCGTCCGCTTTGAGGTCAAGTTTGTCCAAAGTGTCCTTGGTGTTAAGTATGAAACACTTACACCCGAACACTTTAAAATACCCAATATTGGAAACTTTATCATTTCAAAGCTCATAAGGTGTCGCATTTAGGTAAGGTCTCAAATATACACAATTGATCACATGGCAAGTGGCATTTACCGCTTTGGCCCAAAAATACTTGGGCAAACCGAACTCATTTAACATTGCTCTACACATTTCTTGTAGCGTTCTATTGTTTCGTTTGGCTACACCATTTTGTTGTGGAGTTCTAGGAGCCGAAAGGTCATATGAGTATACTTTGGATTCACAAAACCTGTTAAACTTACCATCAAACTCACCACCACGATCACTTCGTATGGTTTTAATGGTCACCCATGTGATTTTTCAATCGTCTGCTCAAATTCATAAACTCACTACATGCATCATTTTTCTTTGCAAGAAACATCACCTATGTATAACAAGTATAGTCATCTACTATCATGAAGGTATAATGTTTACAACTTAAGCTTTTTGTTCCAACATCCCCATACAAATCCATATGTAGGGGTTTGGAGGTGGATATATTTGTTTTTGGTTTAAAGCTTGTTTTCACAAGCTTCGGATTTTGACAAGTGTCATGCAAGTCTTGGTTTTTGAAAGGCCTCGGACCTTATTATTTTTGCAAATAAATTTAAATATTTTGAAACATACGTGTCCGGGACGTCTATGCCATAGTTGTTTCAAATCATTTTTAGCAACTAGGCAAGATACATTTTGTGAAACCAAATCATTACTGTTAAGTTTACAAATGCTTTTGAATCTCAAAGCCTCAAATAAAATAGTATTATCCTTTTTCACAACACACTTTGTTTTCAAAACGTAACTTCATAATTAGCATCACATAGTTGACTGACACTTATCAAGTTGAACTTTAATCCTACAACAAACAAGACATCTCTAAGAGAGAAGGAATCGTTACCCACAATACCATGTTCTTTGATTTGGCCTTTGCTACCTCCAAAATGGACAACTCCTCCATCTTGCAAAGTGAGTCTGTGGAAGAGACTTTTGTCTCCCGTCATATGGTTGGAACACACTGTCCACAACCCATTTGAACTTCTTGTCGTCACTTTCTCTATTTAGTGCTAGGGTCTGCAAATGAACCATATGAAATTGGTACTCTTTTTATTTTGGGTCCTTGAAGGTTAGTTACCTTCACTTCGCCTTTTGGCACCCACACAAGATTCTTATTATTCTTGGCTCTACACTCTCTTTCTACATGACCTTTTTATTACAATAAAAATATGTAGGAATGAGTTTGTGTGAGTGATGATGGTTATCATGCTTGTGTATAGACACATTCCGTGATTCCCTTTTAGGAACAACCTTCCTTGGAATCAAGGATGATTTTTGCTTCACGGATTCAACAAAAGGTTTTGACACCTTTTTTGAGTTTGCCTTTCCCTTAGGCATGTGCCTTTGTTTTTTCAAGTAGGTATTAGACTCCTTGACAAATGATGCTTGCTCCTTTTGTTTTCCCTTCTTAGATGCATACATTACACTAGGTTTAACTTTTAGCTTTCATGCTCAATGTAGATGCATCTTTAACAATGTCAATCTTTTTAGCACCTTCCCTTGGATTAATTTTCTTTTTGCCAAGGGTTTCATTTTGAGTGCATGATTTCATCAAATCATGCTTCTCTTCTAGTGCAATCACATGTATTGTCAATAAAAAGTCATGCTCAAGTTGTAATGCAATGTGATTTTCTAACGTGTCATTGTATTCGTTTAAGCATGCCCTAAAATCCTTTTTGACATGTTTATACTTCATTTCTAAGAAATCAATTTCTTGCACTAAATCATCCTTTTCATCTTGTAATCTATAATGTGAAGATATAGTGTATACCTCCATGTCGTCCTCGATAGCCATAAGTGAATGTAATTCCTTGTCAAGATCATCATTGAAAATCCCCGTGAGCGCTAGATTTTCATCGTTATCATTCTCGCTCTCGGACCCAGACAAGATACTTTCCTAATGGGCTACGTCCGCTTGTAAAGCCTTCTTCCATTGGTAGATGGATTTCTTATCTTTGAATTGCGGCTCCTTCACCCTACAATCTTTCATGAAGTGACCAAACTTCCCTCATTTATAGCATTTGTTTTCTTGGTCCTTCGCCTTGTCCTTGGAGAATTTTTCCTTGATGAACCTCTTGGCTTCATCTTCGTTCTTCTTTGCGAATCGTCTAAACCTTCGGACAAGATGTCTGACTTCATCATCGAACTCTTCCGATTCGCATGCGAGAGCCTTCGACGAACTTCTTACATGATCATTTTTCTCTTGAGTTTCAAGGTGAATCCATAAGTGGTAAGATTATCGTAAAGCTCATCCAAAGTAATTGATTCAAGATCCTTCGACTCTTCAATGGCCGTCACCTTGGCATTCCATTCACTTCCTAGCTATTTAGAAAGCAATGGTTGAGATCCTCTTGTTCAATCTTTTTGCCAACCGCCGTCAGTAGGTTGACAAGCTTGGTGAATTTTTGGATAGACTCTTCGATCTTTTCACCTTTGGGGACATTAAAATTGTAGATTTGTTTAATGAGTTGTCTCATCTTGGCCTTCCTCACTTGAGATGTTCCTTCATGGATCATCTCCAACTTTGTCCAAGCTTCATGGGCGGATTGGACTCCTTGTATTTGAGCTCTCTCATTTGGTGATAGAGAGCAATTCGAAATAGCAAAAGCTTTGCTATTTATCGCAAATTGCAACTCCTCCTCTGAAGTAGGATCATCAACATCAAAAGGAATAGTAGACCCTTATGACACTTCTCTCCATATATGGTACCCACAAGAACATAGATATGTATCCATGTTTGATTTCCATAGTGGGTAGTTTAGAGGGTCAATTAGGAACTTTGACATGGACACTAGAAATAGAATGGAGTAGTGATTCTTGCCTTCTTCTTCTCGAAGCATCATCACTAGGGAAACTAGCATCTTCAAAACTAAAGGGATCCATGCTTTATGACCAAATGTTTCTATTTGAACTCAAATACTTAAGATTAGGCTCTGATACCAATTGTTAGGTCCCTTAGAGCACACTAGAAGGAGGGTTGAATAGTGTGTTTATCAAGTATGGATATTTTCTTGGATAAATTTCATTTTTGAGTGCAAATCAATACTTGGGTGTGTTCTTGAAGTGTATAAAATTTGCGGAAGAGTAAAGAACACAATATGTATAGAGGTTCAAGTCAAAATGACTCTACTCTTCTACCTTCTTGATTTTTCTCAAGAAGGATTTTGAATGGAGGATTGTTATTTCTTTTCGGGGAAACAACAATCAAAAACAAAATCCAAATACAATGAAAACTAGGCCACGCATCTAGACCACAACCAAGAAAACCAACCCCTTGAAGTCTAGCCTCCAAAGAACTCTTTTGTTCCTCAAAGAATTCTTGTAGGGAGTGTAGTGCACCACCACACTATCAACTAACCATCCAATGTCTGGGTTTCATCAAACAAGAAGCACCCTTTCTCTTTGACCAACAATATACACTTGGCATCTCACACTCTTCACTCAACAAAAAAGAAATCTCTTCTTCTTTATAATAACTCTCACAAATAAAGTAAAATACGCAATGATACAACTATTTTAAGAGCTTACAACTTGAGAGAAATTTGAGAGCTTGTTCGTAGAAAGTTGGAGAAAGGAGATGAAACCTTTGTTTTATTAACCTTCCTTCTTTCAGCCGTTGGAGCCCTTTATAGGAACCAATAATGGGCTTTATCTTCTTGTGATGACATGTCCTCATCTTTGGAGATCTTCTCTTAGATTATTACAAGCTTCTTGAGGAAGCTTCTTCTTGAAAGCTCAAAGAGGAAAGATGACTTCTCCAAGAGTGAGAGAGAACCTGTGAAATTGTTCTAAAACAGAGGGTACAAATACCAAGTAAACATTAGAAAGTGCAACATAAAGCATTTGTAACATAAGTCACATGAAGCGCCTAATGTATTTTATGATTAGGCGTTCAATGTGGCATGGAGCGCCTCAAGTGATTTTGAACTAGCGCTCAATGTGACATTAAGCGCCTTAAGTGAATAAGAAGCACTTGTTCAATGTCACATGAAGCACCTGCTGTGGGCAGCAGAACTCGTTCAAAGTCACATGAAGCACCTGATCTCAGCCTTTATACTTGTTTGAAGTAGTTCTGACTTTTATCAAAAAGTATCTTGATGTTGGTGCCTATTTTGGGGGAAACGTGCATTTGACTTTGTAATATACATGAAGCGCTTGTTCAAGCGTTCAAAGTATACCGTTTTTCTTCTTGACACATGAAGCGCCTGATGTAGGCGTTTGAAGTGTACTGGACTTCAAACACTTCACATAAAGAGCCTTATGTAGGTGTTCGAAGTGTATTGACTTCCAGACACTTCACATGAGGCGTCTTATGTAGGCATTCGAATTACACTGACCTTCAAACACTTCACATTAGGTGCCTAATCTGCCGTTCAAAGTGTCAATTGTTCAAATTATCAAAACTTTAACACATTCCAACATTCTTCCTCTTTTTGATGATTTCACAATATGAACAATTTTTAAAGTTAGCTCCCCCTTAACCTATGCTCCACCTCACATTATGCCTAGCATTTCTTAATTAGAACTTGATGAATCAAATATAATGATGCAAACAATGTTTAACCAAAAATCATCATCAAGTTTTAACAAGAAGAATGAAATGAGTCCATTTTACTTCCAATTCAAATATCTAACTTACACATGTCATAAAAAAAGACAATTTTCAATAAAATAGAAAATTAAGCATTTCCGGCTCCGCCAGCACCAGCACCTCCACTTCCGGGCATAAATCCTCCAAAACCAACATCTCCATTGGTTGCAAACTTAGCAAACCCACTCATTGAGCCTTCGGCACTGCCACCAAAACCACCAACGCCTCCAACACCATTACCGCCACCACCATTGCCGTCAGCGCTTGCATCACTTTCTCCCCTAAATCATCAAAATCCGAGGGAAGTTGCACCCACGGGCTCATTTGCAAGAGGGAATTCTTGATAGCAAGCATACGATATTCGTTTTGAGCATGCCGAGCTTCATGCTCTACATCACAAAGCTCCAAGCATTGAATAGTTTGCTGCATTTGCTGAATTGTTGATAGCAGCGCAGGATCAGTGGATCCTTCTTCGCCATCATGAGGTCCTTCGTCGACCTCATCTGCAATATCCGAAACGATAGTGGCCTTCCTTCGTTTTGAGTCAATGGCTTGGGCAATGTTGAAATTGTCGTAGTAGTCTGTCTTTGCCACGTTTGTAAATTCTCCATCAGGTATCTCAATACCTTTGGATTTCATCAGAATGATAACAATATTGGCAAAGGGTAGAGCCTTTGAGCCCTTTTGGAGAGCAGCCATCATAACTTCCACTATGATCCAGCCAAAATTTAACTGTGTCTCATGCTTGAGACGATAAGTAACATAGACATCCATATTGCTTGGATTTCGAGTTGCCTTACCGTTGACACAGTGTGTGACCACAACCAGCAAAATTCAGTTCAGCAAAGACATGTTCTGAGTCTTCTTTGTGGGAAAGTATCACAGATTAAATTTAACATCCTGCTCACGGACTCCGTATTTGCTGCTCTAGTCAAATACGGAGAAATCGTTGAGGCTTTCATTTCTGACTCCTAAAGCATCACAAATTTCTTGTATGGAGAAATGGAGGGGAGTACCAGCGACGATTGTGTGCAAAGAGAATTGTTGGGACTCAGATTGTGGAGTAATCCACATGTTGGCATAGACCAGGCGAGTGTAGTCTCTAGAAAATTTCTGCATATCATGTCTGGAACAAAGAGAGGTCCAACTCTGATGATCTAAAAGGGTGATGATTCGATTGGCATTGTGAGCCTCAATGAAATCATTGAGGCAGATCAGTTGGAGGGGCACAACGGGTCTATTGTTACTCCTCCATTCTTTATAGAGCATGTGAGAATGGAGTGATAGATGGACACCTTTGGCTACATGTGGAGGTGGATCTTTGATATCAGAGTCAAATTTTTTTATCTAAGGAAAGTTATCCTTGGAGAGCCCTTCACAAAGAGTTGTGATTTCTTAGGGTTCCACAATGCTATTAGTTTGCTTGCGTTTGTGGCCCCTTTGAATGCATCTTGAAGGACCTGCGGAAGCCATCTTGAGTATGAGAAAGTGAATTTGGAGTTTTTGGAGAAGAAGGTTGGAAGAGATTTTGTGAGAATAGATGAAGAAGAAAGATGGAATTTAAAGAGAGGAAGATGAAGAGGAGGGGACAGGGGCAGTTGAGGTGAAGAGGTACTGGGAGAGTGAGAGTAATTGATGAGTAATGGAGGAAGATGAAGAAGTGGGAGAGGAAGATGAAGGGATAGAGAAGAGAAAGTGGAGGGGGAAAGCTTGGGAAGTGGAGGAGTTGGTAAACGTGAAAGGAATGAGAGGAAAGGCGTCGTGTGAAGAGGGAAAGACGCCGCAGGTCAAATCCTTCAGTTTGTGCAAAAAGATGAAAAACACTGGTTTGACAATGAATTATCAGGGTTTAGGCGCCTTATGTCACTTCGAACGACTTCATAAATAAGGATGAAGCGCTTAAAGTGACTTGGAATGGTAGTGGGTGAGTGGATTAAGCGCTTAATGTTACATCGAACGAGTGAACAGTTTGTATAAAACGCTTAATGCCACTTCGAACGCTAGTTTTTAGAGACATAGGGCGCTTGATGTCACTTCGAACGAGTGACCCCCTTAGCATCAGGCACTTAATGTGACATTGAACGCCTGAACTAATAGTGGTGAAGTGCCTTATGTTTACTGACTTTGAAAATTTTAAAATTTTCTTGCTCCAAACTTAAGATGGGTGATCATCAACCCATGTTAAGCAACTCTAGCCTACTTCTTATGGATGCAAAAGACATCACTAGGCGCCTAATCTGGCGTTCAAAGTGTCAATTGTGCAAATCATCAAAACTTTAACACATTTCAACAATAATAACATGGTTAGATGTTAGTGTCTGGTTGCTTCCACGAGGCTCAGTCAAATAACTTTGCTAGTCTCTAGTTGTAAGTCTTGCTTACTGTCGTTAGGATATAGTTGATATGGTTGTTGTCGTTGACATGTTTATTTCCCCTTTATTCAACATAAAATCTAATACTATTAGACCAGAACATCCGGAACACATAAAATTTCTTTGGTCTTTTAAAGGGGTCTTTCCACCATATCGTCTCAGTGATTTGACTGAAAGCATCGGCTATCATTATCGTCTTTCTTTGGTCATTGTGGTGACGCAAGTCGCATTCCTGCCGCCATTCCCCCATGTAGGAATTTGTAATGATTTGCATGGGATGTGAGACAAGTACAAATTTTGACTTCGCTGCTTAATCTCAGTCATTTAAAACTGTTGAATTTTATATATGATATAATATATGTACATAGTAACAATCGCATAATTTTTCTGGTGTCCAAAACACACAGAATGATGCCTCCCGCTTGAAATTGAAGATTAACACGATTATCGTGTACGTCCCCTATGGGTTGTGTGGCATTTTCGCTAATTTATGCACAACGATTCTACCTAACTCTTAGATTCCAATGTTCTTGAACAAGGAGTGAGTAAAAAAAAGGGGAAAAAAAGAGCCATCTTTTTCTTTCCTATATTCCTTTCCAAACTGCTTATCTTTTTTTCGCTAGTGGAATGATGCCTGCAATATTAAAGATGGACCTTTGGTCACTAAACCATTTCACTTTCTTAGATTAGCCTGACATCATATTTTTTTTTTAATACATATGTGTGTTTATAGAGCAGTATCTGTCAAGATAACAACACAGTCAAATCTTTTTTTTCCCTATTATATAGAATCGGTACATATGTATATAGCAGAAATTTTTAAAAAAATGAAAATAATGGACTGAAAGAGAATTCAAATTTCAGATTTTCCAGCATACCTTCACATGCATCACACGTGGTTAAGTGGTCACAGACATCGTTATCCTTCTTTTGAAAACAGACTTCGTTGTCCTTGTGTTAAATTTAATTTCGAAGTACAGTACAGGTGAATCAAACAGTAGAGTCCCAGCCCTCGAGGCTGTCCCTAGTGAGAAATTCTTGGATGTATAAAGGCCCTACTTTGTTCTGTACTTTTAGTTTCAAGAAGTTTATATAGATGAGAGATTTATGATTTGTTGTTTAATCTGACATTAAACTCATTCTGATATAGAGCTAACGACAGAGATCAAACACTCACAATGCATCTACTAAAATCTAACCTAATAACTTTAAACTTTCTTTAGGAATTAAGACCGTCCATTTTCGGGCAGAGGTAACGACAGAAGTCAAACACTCACAATGCATCTACTAAAATCTAACCTAATAACTTTAAACTTTCTTTAGGAATTAGGACCGTCCACTTTCGGGCAGAGGTTTCTTTCCGACGGATGTCAATAAATATCGAAAACAGTTTTTAGACCCAACTTTTGTTACATATGGTCGTTGGAAATTTAGCATGTTTGTTGGAAATTTAGCTTTACGGAAAATTATAAATTAATGATGAAATGAAAAAAGACTAAATTAAAATACACAGAAAATAGAAAAAAAAGTCATCAAGTTTTCGTAGATTTTCTTTGTAAATGTCATGGTATGATAATCAAACATAAATAAAATGAATAGTTGAGATGTAACAAATATTATTGTGATTAAAGTAGAATTGCTTCTATCATAGAGCAAGATAGACTAAATGGTATATGTGTATCAAGATATAATGGCTTCTTCTTTCTGTTTGCTCTACGAGAAGGAAATTGCAATTGTATATTTTGAAGTGTTTAATACCATTGGAAGAAGAAAAAGACAATGAAGAAATTCTTCAAGTTTTCACAAAAAAATCAAAAAGGTTTTTCAAGAATCATTTCAAAGTATGTCAAAAGTATTTCAAAATGTATGTCCAAAACCTTTTTATCCATGTATTTATAGACTTTTTTTTTCCGAAAAGGATCGCATTTCATATATATTCCAAAAAATGAATACTTACAACAAAAGGTATTTCACTAACTGCACGCTACGTGTTATAAACACCAAAATGATCGAATTCTAACCCCCAAACATGTAGGTTTAGCACTACTTGTCTTAATGTATGCAACGCAAAAAGGTGCGGTGGTAACCCTATACATCCTCGACTATGAACTGTCTCGTTTCGAAGACGCCAAATGCTATATGTCGCTTCCCTGAAGATATACCTCCACCACTTATGACCCGATTGTTGAGACGTATTGGGAGTAAGATTTAGATCAACCCACTCCTGTGACGACATATCCTCAAAAAATCTCCCCCACCAATTCTGTCCAAGTAGAGTGTGCCAGACTTCATTAGCCCATCTACAGTCCCTTAGTTCGTGTAACTTCCCCCATGTTTGCTTATGACAGATTGCGCAAACATTTTCACAAGCGATACCTCGCCAGTACAAAAATACCACTGTCGGTATATTTCCGTGCCTAAGACGCCAGAGAAATAGGTTTCGCCTGCTAGGTCCCTTGAGCATCCAAATACGGTGCCAGGCCTGTTTTTCTCTGTCTTCGGAAGCCGCAGTCAACATATCGTATGCGCTTCCCACGGAGAATTTCCCAGAGCCAGTCAATAGCCACCGGTATTGGTATACACCTTCCGTCGTAGTTGCCCTGTGAAGGCCGGTGAGGAACGCTGGAATGCATTTGCGAATGCTCCGCCAAACAAAAGAAGTATTGGACGTTCGCTTTGCATCCATAGGTGATCCGTACTTATCGCGTAGAATCCTTGCCCATAGGTGTTGCTCTCCCGATACTAATGCCCAGCATAGTTTCATGAGGTTAGCTAAATTCATTGCCTCCAGACGCCGGATGCCAAGACCCCCGGCATTTTTTGTTTTACATATAGCCGTCCAGGACAAGTAATGCATATTCTGTGACCCATCCAGCTCATTCCAGAAAAAGCACCGCATGATCCGCTCCAGCTCACTAATGGTGCTCGAAGGTATTTTAGTTGTTTGCATTGCGTATGACGGTAGCGCAGTCAGGACGGATTGTATGAGTAGAGCCCTTGAGGCTTGTGAAAGTAGTCGAGCCTTCCAATTAGTTAACTTTTTCCTCACCCTGTCCACGATGAAACCATATGTTTGGGAAGTTACCTTATGATGAATCATGGGCATCCCCAAGTAGCACCCCAACTCGTTGGTAGCTTTCATATTCAACGTGTTTCCAATCTCCACAATAGTTTGCGGCGCCGTATTTCGGGACACATAGAATTGTGATTTTCTGTGGCTAATCACCTGTCCAGATTCTGAGCAAAATTCGGCCAAAATATCTTCCATAACGCGAGCCTGCTGTACTGATGCCTCCCCTAATAGAATGAGATCATCCGCAAAGAAAATATGTGAAACTCCCGGTCCAGCCCTTGATGCTTTAACAGGACACCATATCCGTTTTTGCACAGCGTCATGAATCTTCCTGCTAAGCACGTCCATGCATAACAGGAACATGTAAGGTGCTAATGGATCACCTTGTCTAATCCCATGAGAAGGTTGAAAACCGTGTAGGCGCTCTCCGTTCCAAATTACGTTTAAGGAAGTAGACTTAACAGTAAACATAATTAAGGCAACGATATCCCGCCCGAAACCAGCTGCCAGCAAAACCTTTTCGAGGAAATCCCAATCCACCCGGTCATATGCCTTCTCTAGATCGATTTTGGTCATCATAGCGCCTTTCTTTCCCGTCTTACTTCGCATCGTATGCAGGATCTCCTGTACAATAATAATATTCTCAGCCGTGTTCCTTCCTGGTGTAAAGGCTGACTGTTCCGGCGTGATGAGTTGTGGAATAACAATCTTCAATCTATTGGCTAGAATCTTCGAAATCAGCTTTACAAGCACGTTGGTTAATGCAATGGGCCTGAATTGACTAATATCTTCGGGATGGGCTGTTTTCGGGATCAAGACTAGGGTGGTGTCGTTCATGGAGGATGGGAAACTCTTCTGTCGAAAAGCCTCAGTGATAAACCGAATAATAGAAGACTTACATATATCCCAATTTTGTTGGAAGAATGCCGGTGTAAACCCATCAGGACCGGGTGCTTTATCCGTCCCCATTTGGAATAATGCAGTTTCAATCTCCTTCTCAGATACTGGACGATTAAGTAAATTTCGGTCAGACCGCGATAAGGGAGGGAACGAGAATGTAGGAGTCGTCCGTGATCTACTCTCAGCATCATAAAAGAGTTTGTAGAAGTAATCTCTGACCCGTTGTTTAAGAGTAACCGAGTCCTCAATCCAATCGTCGGAACCGCACCTCAGTGCAGGGATGTGCTTCTGTGCACGTTTTCCAGCCAATACCTTATGGAAAAATTTCGTATTTTGCTCCCCCTCTCCAAGCCAGTCTAACTTCGATTTAGTCCGCCAAGATTCCTCTTCCAACGTTGAGAGTGAGTGAAAATCCCGTGTTAACCTCCCTTCCAGTTCAAACAGGAACCGTGAGGGTCTATCACTCAGTGCCTTTTGAATTCCATTGAGTCTTGCAATGCATCTTTTTTTCTGGTGCCCCAGGTTGCCAAAGACCTCCTTTCTCCATTTCTGCAGTTTGACTGTGAAGTGCCAAAGTGTAGCGACCATATTGCCGGGCATATCAATCCAATTTTGTTTAACGAAATCGCTGAAGTTACGGTGACGCAACCATATAGCTTGAAACCGGAAAGGCAGGTTTGTGCTCTGAGGGGAAGGTATAAACTCCGGCAGCAGTAAAATCGGGTTATGGTCCGAGTGGACCCTTGGCAGGTGACGTACAATAGCGCGCGGAAAGGTAGTGTGCCAAAGATTGTTAGCCCAGCATTGATCAAGTCTCTGCTGGATCTTTGAGCGTCCCGTGTGATTATTCGTCCACGTATATCTTGGCCCCGAGAAGGGCACCTCCGATAATCCGCATACATCAATCAAGTTTCGCATTTTTTCAACCGAATATCCCTGTACTGGTCTTCCACCCACCTTATCCTCTTGAGACGTAACCTGATTAAAATCCCCAATCAAGCACCAGGGTATTTGAATTGCTCGGTGCATATGTTTAACGTACTGGATGAACGCGTCCCGTATTGCTACAACCGGGGACGCATATACAAGGGAAAGGAGCCATGACACCTCCAATCTTCCAATCCGCACATTAATCATTTGTGCAGTATATCCCACGATCTTAACTTCAACATTTGCATCGTTCCACAAGCACCATAAACCACCGGCGAAGCCCCTCGCTTCAACCGCTACACATTCAGAGAACCTATAATGGTTCAAAATCCAATCTGCCTCTTGGCTTTGTATCCTAGTTTCACACAGAAATAGTAGATCCGGATGATGACCCGTAATTAACTCTCGTAGAGCATTCTTGAAGGTTAGTGAGGCTGCTCCTCTACAATTCCACGCAATCACCTTCATCATGAGACCATTGCAGAGGTGGTGGGATGATCATCAATCTTATCTTCAGGCGGAATGTCCGCTACCTGCATCGGTGCAATTGCATCCTTGTTGTCGTGAGCTACGCATCCCGGATCAAGAGAGGCTAGCTCTTCCATCTCATTATCCTGGAGGTCGGGGGGGTGCTGTTTAATAGATTCAACCAGCCCTGTTCTGCCCAATCTCTTGGATCCACTTGCCAACCGCGGCCACTCTTCGGCTGAGCCAATCTCGAACGAAACACTCTTCGTTGGGTTTGGATTTGTGTTAGTGATGTCTCTAAGGGATCTAGACCCTGACATACCACCCCTGGCTCGATAGTTAGATCCCCGCCCACGTGTGGCTCCCCCTCTAATTGATAGTCGGCCAATTTCGTCCTCCACAAAATGGTCACCGAGTGTATATGTTTGGACGTTCTTGACCGAGGTAGGGTCCAAGCGATTCTTTCCTGTTGGTTTCACAGGAACCCCCTTCTTCCTTCTAGTATCTTTCCCCGAGTGACCCCCACGGGCTACTGATCGAAATGTCACCGATGGTCCTTCATCCACAATATTTCTTATCTCATCTTGGAGAGGATCGTACTCTCTACTTTCCTCAATGTTCTCATCCGACTCCGCCAGCGCACTGTATCTATTATCCTTTACATTTCCCGTTTCCTGCTGCATAACTTGTTCATCGGCCTTAGTATGTACACCACTGGATTGCTCTTCCTCCGCCTATTATTTGTCGCAATCATCCACGGACCGAATGGATTATCCGTATTCAACGCCTTTGGCCTTGGTTTGCTAAGCTGTAGTTCAGTGGTATTGTCTTCGTTCTTTCCGCAAATCTCCGACACATGCCCATATAATCCACACTGAAAGCATATTTGAGGGAGACCCTCATATTCAATAGGGAACACTCTACCATTCAATTTCACACGGGATGCAAGGGGTTTTTTGAGATCAATTTCAATACATAATCTAGCATATTTTCCCCTCCCCACCGAGTCAGTTGTTTGATCCACTTTAACTGGTTTCCCCAGTAATCCACCTATTCGCAAGAGCATTTCTTCGTTGAAGAACTCCAAAGGGAAATCAGGTATTCTTACCCACACCAATGTGTTCGTGACTGTAGATCTCGTGGCCGAAAAGAATGGACGTCATTTCATAACTGTGATGTAGCAACCTTGAACCATCCAAGGTCCATTTTCTAGGACACGAAGATATTGTAGCCGAGAAGAAAATCTGACCACATAGAAGCCCTCTGGAAGATCTACGATCTCCAATCTATCCCCCAGCCCCCATAAATCAAGTAATCTTCTTTCGAGAATGCGGAAAGAGACCTGCTTACCGAGTACTTTGACGATCAATGCGCGTTTCCAAGGCCTCCAGAGCTCTCAACATTCGTCAATCGAAATTTCTAGTGACAGCTGGCCCACATCCACGTCGTCATCGCCTGTGAGTAGGGCTTCATCATACTGCTCAAGCAGATCTTCAAATATGTCTTCCTCATCGTCACTCCCTGTGTATAACTTCGTTGATATTTCCTTCGAACGAAAGAGACCAGCCCATCCGTCATACTCCATGCCCGGATTCTCCTCCACCTGTTCTCCATCTTCCGAAAGATGCCTTTTAACTTTTTTCGTGCTTCTTCGCAGTAAATCGGTCTCCTCTGGGTTTGGGTCTGGAGATTGGGACTCCATGAACCTTCGATTATGATGTATATCAGCCAAATCTGGCCAAAATTTGACGGAATCAAGCTTCGACGGGAGCACACACTAGGGCACCTTCAATCGCCCGTAGTTATACAACACTCTTATTTGGTTACATTCGTTACTAAGAAAAGAGACATTACATTTTTATGTATTTATAGACTTTACTTAACAAGAAAGAAGTTAATTTGACATCTTTCTACAGAATTTAACTTTCAAAGTTAGTTTATGATCGCTCAATATTGAAATAAGGTGTCTCAAGTTGTAGACATTGCATCATTTCATCAAAAGCTAGTAGAAAATTATGTTGTCTGAAAATTATTTCCGAAAGTTGCAGCTCATAACTTGTCACCGAACTCTGGACTGAACGTTCGTTAAACGGCTTTACTGAATGTTCGGTGAAGTATTTGGTGACAAGACAGAAACTTCACAATTCGACCAAACTTACACACCACACTCAGGGTTTATCACCGAATGTTTGGTCTCACTGACCGAACGTTTGATGATCTCATAATTCAGAGAATTCAGAGTATCGTTTCACCCATATCCAAGTTTCACTTTATTCTCCAATCAATCTTCTTACATGTTCTTATATAAATTTAGAGTACTTTCTAAAACACTGGTATGTGCTTTTTCCAACAATGGTATAGTTCGATTGTCGAATGCATTACTGTACACACACATATATATAATGTTATAGATCAAGTCCTCTTGAACTGAGTGACGTGTAGCGTAACGAAATGATATGGAGAGCTGAGTGAAATGTAACATAACGAAATGATGTAAAGGTACCTGAACACCTGGCTAGGTACGTAGGACTTCAAGTGAGATTCGTTTACTTGGAGTGCAAGAGTAGCTCACCTCTGGTAATTGCTATATTTGTTATTGGTCCTTATTGATGTTTAAACCTAATTTGATCAATAGAATCGTATTGTATTCTTTTTTGTGAACATACGTAAATGGTGTAAATCATGTCTTTTGTTTCTAGCTGTTTTCCACTCATTGTTTTTGTTTCTAGCTGGAAACAATCAATCATGTACCAAGACGCAATCGTACAGTGTGTGCGTATGAAAACAGTAAACAGTAAATCAAACCCGGGGCGAGTCGAGGACTCTGTCCTTAAGACGTATTGCTCCGGTATACTGTGTTTAACCAGCGGTAGCAACCGTCTCCCAGGATACAACGGGTACCTGTTCAGTTGAGCGGCACTGCTGAACTTGAACTACAGCGAACCTTCGAGTGTCCTGACTTCTCTTGGACGTTATGCAGAAAGTATAATGCTACGAATGCAGTATGCTACAAATGCTTAGAGCGAGAGTGAGTGTAGAACGCACCCCTTGCCCTGTTTATATAGGGAGTCGGTTGGAGAATCGGTTACGCAGATGGGATCGCGACCTTCGGATCATAACTGTAGATCGACCAGAACCATTAGATGACAACCGACGCGTCATCTGTTGGCGATTTGAACCTTTCAAATCTCAGTCATCGGATGGAACCGATTCGTCTTGGAGCATTGGATGAAAAACAAAAGCGGTTGGGCGGTTCGGACAGTTTGAATTTCAACCGTTGGATCAAAGCTGCCTTTTCGTCACCATTAGATCAAAACCGTTTGATCTTATCACGCACCGGAGGAGACCATTTGAAAAATTAATCGTTCGATTTAAACAGTAACCGAACAACCGAACGCCTGTTTAAACTGAAACGAAACGCGTTTAGAACGCGTTATCAGTTACTGGACTGCGCACATAGGAGTACTGGACCGGACCGCGCACACAGGAGATCATTTGGGCCGCTGCGCAGCTATGCCCGAAGCCTTTAACTATTTACAAAAAAATAATTAATCCAAAAGCCCAAATAAATTTTCTCCAAAAAGATAGGAACGGGCCCACGAGCACACGAGCCTGAGCCCGAGCCGAGCCGGCCGGACGGGCGGCAGCGGCGCGCGTGCGCGCGTGTGGCACTTGCTAGGTCTTCCCTCCGGTCAAAAACTTCTCATGCCCCAAGGACACATCTAAAATGTCCATTCTAGCCATTTATAAGGTGGCTAAATATATCCAAATGTCCAATGTGGTATTCCTCCATAAGGGTGATGTGGCCTCCTAAGAATAGGACACATCACCTATTAACCATGTTTTCCATCCACTTTGAGCATTAATTTCTCATTCACCCGGTATCATAATTGAGTGATTCCAAAGCCTAAAATTAACTACTCGTTACGTAGATAATTAAGGACCCATTAGTTTTCGATTTGTATTATCGGAAACTAATCATAATTAAGCTCAAAGTATGTTGCTAAACCAAGTTTTGCAACCTTCCTTAATGGGCAAAAGCCCAAACTTTAATTCTCCAACAATCCCCCACATAAATGGAAATTAATGCAAATGCAGATACAGACTCTAAGGAGAAGTCAGACAAGTAAATGTTGCATCAGAAGAGGTAGCTTCTGGCTTTGAACCTTTCATAGTGATGGACCATCGGATTCACTCTGCTAATTAGTGACTTGAAGTCTTGAACCAGTCATCCTTTGTTGTGAACCTAGACAACAATACTCACACAACATTTCCTTTAACACCTTTTTAGTTCTCATGGTTGTGTTCGTTTTGGCCATGAACTACCTGGTTTCAGAAAGTGTTTTAGAGAAATCTTGCCTCACAGAGTTCTCATAGAAGCGGCCCCATTTCACACTTACATAGGTGATTCCTATCAAGAGTATTCTGACATACTCCACTTGATGTATCAAGATATAGGACATCATTGAAAGCTTTAGCTTACCCTAAATATTCTCTGCAGACAGCACTCTTATGTAACAGAATGAGCAAGTGCTACACTGAAATTTCATAACTTAGTTGTCCCATTGAACCAAGATTCAGGGATCTCCAGTCAACAAGGTTGGGTTACCATTACAAAGATTCTTGCATTATAGGCTTTAGTCCCATTCCGTTTGTCAAAATCTAGGCAAGCCTTTTGTAAGCGGATCCACAAGATTTTCCATTGATTTTATGTAATCAATGGAAATCACGCCATTAGAGATCAACTGTTTAATGGTGTTATGTCTCCGACATATGTGTCGTGACTTACCATTGTAGATGCTGCTTTGAGCACGTCCTATAGGTGACTGACTATCACAGCGTATGCTAATAGGAGCGATTGGCTTAGGCCAGCATGGAACATCTTCTAGGAATTTTCGAAGCCATTCAGCCTCTTCCCTAGCTTTTTCCAGCGTTATAAACTCAGCTTCCATAGTGGACCGAGCTATGCATGTTTGTTTCGTGGATTTCTACGACACAGCAGCACCACCAACAGTGAATAAGTATCCACTGGTGGACTTCGAGTCCTTACAATCTGATATCCAATTTGCATAGCAATATCCTTCTAATACTGCCGGATATCTCGTGTAATGTAATCCAAGGTTCATTGTGTATTTCAGATACCTCATCACTCTATTAAGAGCTTTCCAATGATCATCACTTGGATTACTGGTAAACCTGCTTAATTTGTTTACTGAACAAGCTAAGTCTAGTCTTGTACAATTTGTTATGTACATCAGACTCCCGATTACCTGCGAGTATTTTAATTGAGCTACAGGTTCGCCTCGGTTTTTCCTTAAGTGTATACTTAAGTCAAGTGGGGTCTTTATTGGTTTTGTTTCAAACATATTGAATTGTTTGAGAACAGATTCAATATAATGAGTTTGCGACATAACAAGGCTATCAGTCATTCGAGAAATTTTAATTCCTAGAATAACATTGGCAACCCCCATGTCCTTCATATCAAAATTTCGTGTTAACATCTTCTTTGTATTCAAGATGATGTCACGAGTACTACCATGATTAGCATGTCGTCTACATAGAGACATACTATCACATAGGCATTTGGTGTGCTCTTGATGTACACACACTTGTCACACTCGTTGATCCTGAAGCCGTTTGACATCATTACCTGATCAAACTTTAAATGACATTGCTTAGGTGCTTGTTTAAGTCCGTACAGAGGCTTAACAAGTCTACACACTTTCTTTTCTTGTCCTGGAACGACGAACCCTTCGGGTTGTTCCATATAAATTTCTTCCTCTAACTCACCATTCAGAAAGGCAGTCTTCACATCCATTTGATGAATTTCTAAATCATAGACTGCAGCAATAGCCACTAGCATCCTTATGGAAGTGATCCTAGTCACTGGTGAGTAGGTGTCAAAGAAGTCAAATCCTTCTTTCTGTCTGTAGCCCTTGGCTACCAACCTGGCCTTGTACTTGTCAAATAGATCCATCTTCTTTCAGTTTTTTCCTGAAAATCCACTTGCATCCGAGTGGTTTACTTCCTGGAGGAAGATCCACCAACTCCCAAATGTGATTCTGAAGAATAGAATCTATCTCACTATTTACTGCCTCTTTCCAGAAAGGAGCTTCTGGAGTTGTCATTGCCTCAAAAAAAGATCTCAGCTCGTTTTCTACCATGTAGGTTAGAAAATCTGGTCCAAAAGACGTCGGTATTTTGGCTCGTTTGCTTTGACGAGGTTTCTCAGTCTCTTGAGGAGTCGTCTCACGCACTCACTTACTAGTGCTAGCTCTTCACTATTTTTGTATTTCTTCGGAAAGACATTGTCAAAGAACACTGCATTCCTCGACTCCATGACAACATTTTCATGTATCTCGGGAATGTCCGATTTGTGCACTAAGAAACGATATGCACTACTGTTCGTTGCATAACCTATGAATATACAATCAATTGTTTTAGGCCTGATTCTCACTTGTCTTGGTTTAGGTACAGCAACCTTCGCCAGACACCCCCACACTTTCAAGTATTTGTAACTAGGCTTATAGCCTTTCCAAAGTTCATATAGGGTTTTATCCATCTTTTTAGAGGGAATCCTATTTAAAATGACGTTGGCGGAGAGAATTGCTTCCCCCCACAAGTTCTGAGGTAAACCCAAACTTATCAACATAGCATTCATTATTACCTTTAGAGTACGGTTCTTGCGTTCTACAATACCATTAGATTGAGATGAATATGGTGCAGTCGTTTGATGAATAATGCCATGTTCTGAACAAAATTCATTAAACAATGCATCATATTCCTCGTCTCTATCACTTCGAATTGTTTTAATTCATTTGCTAAGTTGATTCTCAACTTCATTCTTATAACCTTTAAAAGCATCAATGGCCTCATCTTTGCTACTTAGCAAATAAATATAACAGTATCTAGTGCAATCATCGATAAAAGTTACAAAATACTTTTTACCTCCTCTTTTTTGCACAAACTTTAAATCACACAAGTCTGTATGAATTAAACAAGGATTCAGTGTTTCGTTCCGTTGAAGGAAATGTCGCTTTGTCAATTTTGCTTCAACACATATTTGACATTTTTCTTTATTGTTAAAGTCCAATTTGGGTAATAAGTCAAGGTTAATCATTCGTTGTATTGACTTGTAATTAACATGTCCCAAACGAAAAAGCCATAAACAAGAAGACTCAAGCATGTAAGCAGAAGAAGAAACAATTTTATTAGCCTCAGTGGGCGCAACTTTCTTGGGTACAATCGTCATAAGATTTAACTTAAACATGTTATCAGTAAGGTACCCCTTTCCCAAATACAAGTCATTCTTAGAAAGTGTAAATTTGTTTGCCTCAAAAACTAGTCTGAAACCATGACTGACTAGTAGAGCGCAAGATACCAAGTTCTTTCGGATGTCAGGAACATGCAACACATTCTGCAAGGTCAGCTCCCGTCCTGAGGTTAGTTTCAGAACCACCTTGCCCAATCCTTCAATCTTCGAGCTGTCGGAGTTTTCCATGAAGAGTTGTTCATTGTTTGTCGTGGATACATAGTCTCTGAACATTGCTTTGTTGGCACATACATGTCGAGTGGCCCTTGTGTCCACCCACCATTCATGCGGATTCCACACTGCGTTGCATTCAGTCACCACTACGCAGAGATTCAAATCTTCCATTGCGCCGACCAGATTCGCTTTTGCTTTGGTTTGATTCTGATTCTTTTTGGGCTTTCGGCAGTCACTTCTACGATGCCCCGGTTTCCCACAGTTATAACACTTACCTGTGAACTTCTTTGCAATCTCCTTGCCCTTGACGTTCACACCTAAAGTGTTATTCTTTTTCTTGTTCCTCGCCTCAGCAACATGAGTCTTGGCTTGACCAGACGGAGTGGTTGGATTTCTCTCGGCACGACGATTGTCCTTTTCAATTCGAAGCCGAACAATCAAATCCTCCATCTTCATTTCCTTTCGTTTGTGCTTGAGATAACTCCTAAATTCCCTCCACGAAGGAGGCAGCTTCTCAATAACAACTGCAACTTGAAAAGATTCACTGAGCATCATGCCCTCCTCTTCCATTTCAGATACCAACATCTGTATTTCTTCAACCTGCGAAATGACAGTTTTGGAATCTAACATTTTATAGTCGAGAAATCTACCAACTATCAACTTTTTCGTGCCAGCATCTTCTGTACGATACTTTTTATCTAAGGCCGACCACAATGTTTTTGCAGTTTTATAAGTACAAAACACGCCATAGATAGTATTATCTAGGCAACTCAGAATCAAATTCAAACAACAAAAATTGGTATACGCCCATGCTTCAGCACCCAAGGCATTCTGCATGTTCAGATTTTGATCCTCCACTGGTTCTACCACTGGCAGATCTTCGCTTAGCATCTTGGCCAATCCCAGCGCTGTGAGATATAACACCATCTTTTGCTGCCACCTCTTGAAGAAACTACCGGAAAACATTTCTGGCTTCTCCACATGTGCAGCTGTGGCAGCCGGATTCATCTGAGGCCCTCCGCTAGGTGCCAGAGGAACCGTGTTGAACGGCGTACCGGCAGCAACGTTATTAGCCCTGTCAGGTGCAGACACAGAGTGAGCACCGTTAAAGCCTTGAACAGAGTTTGAGCTTTCGTTTTCCATTCCTGTTCAGTTTGATCAAAACGTATAGATCAGAACAGATTCGGATATAAGAAAGGAGTAGAAAGAGACTGCAAATTAGTAGATTACTGCTTTGCATACAGAAATTAATTGAATCAATACGTCTTAAGATTGTTGGAAGCAATCAATCCTGTACCAAGACGCAATCGTACAGTATGTGCGTATGAAAACAGTAAACAATAAATCAAACCCGGGGCGAGTCGAGGACTCTGTCCTTAAGACGTATTGCTCCGGTATACTATGCCTAACCGGCGTTAGCAACCGTCTCCTAGGATACAACGGGTACCTGTTCAGTTGAGCGGCACTGCTGAACTTGAACTACAGCGAACCTTCGAGTGTCCTGACTTCTCTTGGACGTTATGCAGAAAGTATAATGCTACGAATGCAGTATGCTACGAATGCTTAGAGCGAGAGTGAGTGTAGAACGCACCCCTTGCCCTGTTTATATAGGGGAGTCGGTTGGAGAGTCGTTTACGCAGATGGAATCGTGACCGTCGGATCATAACCGTAGATCGACCAGAACCGTTAGATGACAATCGACGCGTCATCTGTTGGCGATTTGAACCTTTCAAATCTCAGCCGTCGGATGGAAACCGATTCATCTTGGAGCGTTGGATGAAAACCAAAAGGGTTGGGCGGTTCGGACAGTTCGAATTTCAACCGTTGGATCAAAGCTGCCTTTTTGTCACCGTTAGATCAAAACCGTATGATCTTATCACACACCGGAGGAGACCATTTGAAAAATTAACCGTTCGATTTAAACCGTAACCGAACAACCGAACGCCTATTTAAACTGAAACGAAACGCGTTTAGAACGCGTTATCAGTTACTGGACCGCTCACAGGAGATCATTTGGGCCGCTGCGCATCTAGGCCCGAAGCCTTTAACTATTTACAAAAAATAATTAATCCAAAAGCCCAAATAAATTTTCTCCAAAAAGATAGGAACCGGCCCGACCCACGAGCACATGAGCCCGAGCCGGCCGAACGGGCGGGCGACGACGCGCGCACGCGCGTGTGGCACTTTCTAGGTCTTGCCTCCGGTCAAAAACTTCTCATGCCCCAAGGACACATCTAAAGTGTCCATTCTAGCCATTTATAAGGTGGCTAAATATATCCAAATGTCCAATGTGGTATTCCTCCATAAGGGTGATGTGGTCTCCTAAGAATAGGACACATCACCCATTAATCATGTTTTCCATCCACTTTGAGCATTACTTTCTCATTCACCCGGTATCGTAATTGAGTGATTCCAAAGCCTAAAATTAACTACTCGTTACGTAGATAACTAAGGACCCATTAGTTTTCGATTTTCATTATCGGAAACTAATCATAATTAAGCTCAAAGTATATTGCTAAACCAAGTTTTGCAACCTTCCTTAATGGGCCAAAGCCCAAACTTTAATTCTCCAACAGAAACAACCTCTGTGTGTTGGGTATGGTTGCGTACATCCGAGCCTCCCTCAATACCTCGTCATAAAATGAAGTCTCTAAGTCAATGGGGTAATGTTGTTGTTGTGTTTTTGTTGGATGGCAACTCTTGCTCATTCGTACAACTTTAAAATACGGTACATGAAAACTAAAAAAGAAAAGAAAACTAAAATAAAAAAATAGGTAGCCGCTTTAGACATGATACTAATGGTTCACTAAAGTTAACATGCATTCATTAACAAAAATAGGTTCAGATATTATGAGAGTGGAAAATGCAAAAGTCTTCTTTTAAGATATAGCAAACAAAAACCCGACTGTTAAGCTAAAGACATATTGAAACAACATCCCATAGACCTTATTTCAAGTAACTGAACATGAAGAAGATAGAGAAATAAAACGTGACATTTGGAAAGGAAAATGAAAAAGAAAATTAGATAAATAAAGATGTGTATATTCTCAAATATTATACACCATATTAAACAATATAATATGTGAGTGTAGGATGTCATTTCCCTCACAAAAGTTAAGATTCTCATTCTCCCTAACCCCCCAAAAGAAGTTGTACCTGCGGCCTGGTTTCGCACCCTCAGCTGGCCCCCTTTTTCAGCCCCAAATATTTATTACAAAACATACGCAGAGATTCCATGCCAAAGACAGACAACCCTATCATCATATATCTTTTCGTCCCACTTCACTTAATCATTAATTATTTATCGCCTCCCCCCGCCCCCGCCCCCCCCGCCCCCGACAAAAAAAAAAAAAAAAGAAATAACTCAGTATAAATACCCCTCCGTCACTTGTTCTCATCGTCACCTCATTTCCTCTACCTTCTCTCTTCACTTCTACATTTCTTTCTCTTCACAGAAGAAACTTTGCATTCAAGAAAGCATTAGGTGTCCCCAATGGCAGGAGTGTGGATGTTCAAGAATGGCGTGATTCGGCTGGTCGAAAATCCGGCAGCAGAGCAAGGTGGAAGCTCATCATCAAGAAGAAAGGCCTTGGTGTATTTGGCTAGTGGGCAGGTGGTGTCTTCTTATAGAGACTTGGAGCAAATCTTGAGTGGGTTGGGATGGGAGAGATACTATGGTGGAGATCCTGACCTCTTGCAATTCCACAAACACTCCTCCATTGATTTAATCTCTCTCCCTAAAGACTTCTCCAAGTTCAATTCCATCTACATGTATGATATTGTGGTCAAGAATCCCAACGTCTTCCATGTTCGAGACCTTTAGATATCTCCAGTTAATTAGTTTGCATGTGTGAATGAATTAAATACCCTTTTGTGTAACGCTCTGCATGCCCTTTTTTCCTTTAACAGGAAAAAGGGTCCATCTTGATATCATGACAATTATTTCAGTTTCACGTATAAGAATGTAAGAAATACATAGTTTGGATTGGTGCATCAGTCTGGAATTATGTCAATGTCGTTGTTTGGAATTATGTAATCTGCGGGGATCGAATTTGTGCTATGACAAGAGAGTACGAGTACCAGGTTTAGGTTTAGGCATGGTACATCATTTGAGTACAATTAGATGTTAGTACGCTTGGGGTGCAAATAAGATAGCACATGGGCCCTATTATTAGATACATATATACACGTGATATCCGTCGTTCGTTTGACAGTTTGTTTGGTGATAGTCTGATTGGTTTATATAATTTTGTTTCTAGTGTTACCATGCCTCTAAGTTTGATTGCTGCAAGTCTTCCTATATATTTCAGCCTTTTTTTTTTGTTTCAAATGTTTTTACATTAAAAATATAATCAGAGTCAGAGAGCAAACTGTATATTTCGGGGTTACGGGTTAAAGTTTCATGTTTATCAATTCAAAGAAAGAAATTAGTTAACTGAGAGAAATTGAAAAGGAAATAGGTAAAAAATTCTTGATTATATGTCGGACCTGTTTAGAATATAGAACGCATTAACATTTTAAATATGTACATACTCGTCTTACTCTACAACAACAACAACAATCATCTCCATTATATCCCAACGACAGCAAAAGCTATCGTTAGGGTCTGGAGAGGATGAAAGGCATGCAAACAATACTTCTATCCCAATGGATAGAGAGTTTGTTTTCAGTGATACCCTCGACTCTATATGTACCTGCATAGATAGCACGATAATATGAATATATACTAGTGAAGAGATTTTATTAAAATAGAAGTCTTCCGATATTAAAATATTCATAACGGTGGATATGCACAAATAGTTGGAAGACAAAGACCAAAACAAAAATGTGCAAAGTCAATCTAAAGTGTAAATACTATCTAATCCTCTAAGTATAAGGTGCCCATATATCCTGCCTACCCCTCCTTAACCTTAATCATCTACCTAAATGAACTCTTATCCTGGATCATGTCCTCATACAGATGCAACTCTAGTAAGTCATGCTTAATCTGCTCATCCCACGTCAGTTTGGGTCTGCCTTTACTCATATTCCCTTCAACAGTGAGGCTTTCAATTGCTCTGATAGACGCTGTTGTCTGTCTCCTCTTGACATACCCAAGTCATCTCAGTCTTCCCTCTCTTATCTTATCTGCTACACTAACCATCCCTAACCTTTATCTGTATACCTTATTTCTTATCATGTCTAGCCTTGTATGTCCACACATCCACCTCAGCATCCTCATATCCACCACTTCCATCTTTTGTGACTGTGTCCTCTTGACGGCCTAGCAGTCTGTTCCATACAACATTTCCGGTCGCACTACCACTCTATAAAATTTTTCCTTTAATTTAGTTGAAAAATTCTTGTCACACAGCACCCCTGAGACCGCCCTTCACCTACACCAACCTGACTGAACTCGATGTGCTACGTCACTCTCTATGTCCCCATCTTTCTGTACAAATATCCTAGTTACTTGAACTTACTTACCTTTGGGACCACTTGACCCCGATGGTGATTTGGCTATTCTTATCGTCTACTGCGCCGCTGAATTCGCAGTGCAGTGCACATACTCGTCTTACTTTGTACATCATAAAACGGTCTCAAGGCATTTGATTTGATTGTTTTTTGTATTAGATATAGGTTACTCTTTGTATTAAATAAAATGAGAAAAGAAAATATGGTTTTATTTCAATGAGTTCCCTCATTGAAATTTATCAAAGGTTGTTTAATTTATCATGCAAGACATATTACCGAAAAAGGAAAAGGAACCCAGCATAGATATGGAAAAACAAGTTGCCATGGGTAGAAAAGTGACCACGATACATAAGGAAAAATGAATAGCAACTCCAAAAAAATGAAGAAAAAATTCAAATAAAATAAAATCAAAATAACATACAAACTGTTACACATGTTCAACTTCAACATAACCAAAGGTAGAATCCCTCCCTAAATGAGAAGAAAAGTGGAAAACAGTACTAGATTAAACGCCAGACAAGTTTAAAATTTGTCGGATTTCTTAAAGTTGAAGGAGAGGCATAGGCATAGAAAGGGACGTCTTGTATTTCTTTGTCATCTTCTCTCTTTGAAGTTTGTTAAGTCGGCAAAGAAAAAGATGCTACCGGGGCGTATCCAGTTGGTATTCGGGTTAAGAATTGCTACCAAGAAGGAAAGAGTTCGAATCCGGAGACACGCACAGTGTGGGTGCTTTACTTCTGCTAGTTTGTAGGGGGCAATTGCTCCACTTCTGCTAATTTGTAGGGAACACCTTGTTGGAAACAATCACTCTTGCACTAAGACGCAGTCGTTTAGTGTGTGCGTATGGAATGATAAAATAAATCAAACCCGGGACGAGTCAAGGACTCTGTCCTTAAGACGTATTGCTCCGGTATACTGTGCCCAACCGGTGTGAGCAATCGTCTCCCAGGATACAACGGGTACCTGTTCAGTTGAGCGGCACTGCTGAACTTGAACTCCTTCGAACTTTAGAGCGTCCTGACTTCTCTTGAACAATATGCAAGACTCGGATGTTATGAAAGTAGAAAGCTTTGAGTGCTTGAAACTTGTGTGTTCTTAAAATGCACCCCTAGCCCTCTTTATATAGGGGAGTCGATTGGAGAACAAGGTACCGTGACCGTTGGATCAAAACCGAAGTTTGATTTAGGCCGTTAGATTAAAACCTCCTATCTAGATTAGAAAGGTTTAATCTCAGCCTTTAGATAAAAGATTGATTCGCAGGTTTAAACCTGGAGCGTTAGATGGAAACCATATTCGGTTAAGCGGTTAAGACAGTTTAAATCCCGGCCGTTAGATCAAAGCTGCCTCCCCACCACCGTTAGATCAAAACAGGTTGATCTTATTTTAAACAGGAGGAAAGTGTTAGTTTCATATTTGAAACATAACAACTCAAATAGAAAAGATTCTGCCCGCAGGATGACATCGATCGATCACATCGATCGATCGATGTATACATCGATCGATCGATGTATCGATTGATGTACGTCAGAATCGTTCCTCACCTTTCTGTCTAAATTCGATCGATACATCGATCGATCGAAGTTACATCGATCGATCGATGTGATCGACTGATGTAAGACAGAAACATTGAAGCTCTCTGATCAACTTCGATCGATACATCGATCGATCGAAGTGACATCGATCGATCGATGTCATCGATCGATGTCCGTCAGAAGCTCTTTACACCACATGGACACATCCAACGTGGTGTTCCTCCATAAGGGTGACACGTCACCCATCCACAACATTTTTCATCCACTTTGAGCATTAATTTCACATTCACACAATACCATAATTGAGTGAGTCCACATCCCAACATTAACTACTCGTCACATATATAATTAAGGATTCATTAGTTTTCGATTTCATTCTCGGAAACTCATTAAGCTCAAAGTACGTTGCTCAACCAAGTTTTGCAACATCGTTAACGGGCCAAAGCCCAAATCTTTCAATCTCCAACGATGGGCCAAAGCCCAAACCTTAAACTCTCCAACAATCCCCCACATGAATGGAAATTAATGCAAATGCATATGCAGACTCTAAGGAGAAGTCAGACAAGAAAATATTGCATCAGAAGAGGTAGCTTCTGGCTTTGAACCTTTCTTAGTGATGTACCATCGGATTCACTCGGCTAAATAGTGACTTGATGTCTTGAACTAGTCAGCCTTTGTTGTGAACCAAGACAACGATACTCACACAATATTTCCTTTAACACCCTTTTGGTTCTCATGGTTGTATTTGTTTTGGCCATGAACAACCTGGTTTCAGAAAGTGTTTTAGAGAAATCTTGCCTCCCAGACTTTCTCATAGAAGCGGCCCCACTTCACACTTACATAGGTGATTCCTATCAAGAGTATTCTGCCATACTCCACTTGACGTATCAAGATATAGGACATCATTAAAAGCCTTAGCTTACCCTAAATTCTCTGCAGACAGCACTTTTATCAGACGGAATGAGTAAGTGCTAACTGAACCTTCATAACTTAGTTGTCCCATTGAACCAAGATTCTGGGATCTCCAGTCAACAAGGTTGGGTTACCATTACAAAGATTCATGCATTATGGGCTTCAGTCCTATTCCGTTTGTCAATCTTGACATCTGATCTCTAGGCAAACCTTTTGTAAGCGGATCCGCAAGATTCTCCATTGATTTTACATAATCAATGGAAATCACGCCATTAGAGATCAACTGTTTGATGGTGTTATGTCTCCGACGTATGTGTCGTGACTTACCATTGTAAATGCTGCTTTGAGCACGTCCTATAGCTGACTGACTATCACAGTGTATGCTAATAGGAGCGATCGGCTTAGGCCAGCACGGAATATCTTCTAGGAAATTCCGAAGCCACTCAGCCTCTTCCCCAGCTTTGCCCAACGCTATGAACTCAGCTTCCATAGTGGACCGAGCTATGCACGTTTGTTTCGTGGATTTCCACGACACAGCAGCACCACCAACCGTGAACACGTATCCACTGGTGGACTTCGAGTCCTTACTGTCTGATATCCAATTTGCATCGCAGTATCCTTCCAACACTGCTGGATATCTCGTGTAATGTAATCCAAGATACATTGTGTATTTCAGATACCTCATCACTCTGTTAAGAGCTTTCCAATGATCATCACTTGGATTACTGGTAAACCTGCTCAACTTGTTTACTGAACAAGATAAGTCTGGTCTTGTACAATTTGACTTGTAGGATCTGCAAGGCACCACTAGAAGGGGGGGGGGTTGAATAGATGGTGCAGAAAATATGGTTTTTAAAATTTCTTTAAACCTAACCAATTCAAGTTCTGAAAACAGATTCTGTTATCAGGACCAGTTTTAAAACGTTTTTAAAACTAGGTTAGAGGTCTCCAAAAATTATGAAATTTTGAGAGAACTTAGCCTCAAATTTTATGAGGGTCCCCTAAAAATTTCAAATCAAAATTCAACCTTTAACCCCTTCAAAAACCGTTGGCACTCAGATTGTGCAAATCTGCCAGAAACGGTAGATGGTTTTGAAAAATTAATTCCTATTTGTGTGAATGTCCAAATGATCTGAAAATTTGACCAATAACTCCTCACACACTATATTTAACTGGGTTGAAACAGTTTTCGAAAATGCTTTTGGAAAGTAGGTCAAATACAACCAAAGTCTCAACCTTTGCAAGTCTGAAAATCAGACTGCACTAGTCTCAGAACTTTTGATGTTTGACTGACCTATACTTGTCCAAAAGGGTTGAAACTTGTGCCAAATTAACCCTAGAACGTTTATGTATGTTTCTGGAAATTTTTACAATTTTTGAAAATCGTTTACTATTTTTACGAACGTGAACAAGATGAGTAACCAGTGCAGAAACTGAAAAGTAAATGCTGAAAAGTAAATTGCACCAAGAATTTTATACTGGTTCGGTTATAAACAACCTACTCCAGTCTTCAAGGAACACCTTCCTTGGTTCGCACTAATCTCACACACGCAGTACACCTTACCGCAGGGTTGATAGAGTTACACCTAACTCCAACCCTTTACAAACCTTGTATGACAAATACAATTTGCACGAACACCACCTCCTCGCTAGAATGAAGATTGATCACACCTTGATCAATCTTTTACAAAGATGTATGAATGGTGGTTTCTATGAAGCCTATTCAAGATTGAAAGATATAAAGAACAATAGGCTTTTTACAAGAAAGAGAAAGAAAGTAAATGTGGAAGAAGAAGAACTAGGCTTTTTGATCACTTTGAATTTTGCAATGCTTGGCCTTGTTTTGTTTGCTCTCCTCTTCTCTTTTTAATTGCAGCCGTCCCCTCCTAGGGTTTCTCCCCTCTTGAAAATTGTCTTTTAAGTTCTTGAGAGAGTGTAAGACATCATGGTGACAATGCTTTGCTTACTTGGCATCATTCTATTGGATCATCATTTAGTCTTTGCTTACTTGGCACCTCTTTATTGGCTCAATGTTGTCATCATTTGATGACTTGGAAAATCTGAAATAATCACTTTAAACATGTGCCAATATCAATCATAAAATCATACCATAAGTCTAAAATTTCATCATAAATTGCAAGACCAACAAATCCTTCCTTTTTACTCCAAAAAATCGGCCATTATACTCCTTGCCATGCTGAATTTTTCAGCATGTGCAACATCCATTTTTATTCAAGATAATCTCCAATTTACTTTGATTTTTCTCATTAAAATGAATCAACATTACATGGTAAGTCTTGCTATCAATTGAGAAATGAATTTGGACACACCATAGCCTTAGAATTCGTCCACCATCACTTCACACATGCTGAAAAATTTCAGCATGTGTGATATGTAGAATATCACACTTTATTACCTTACATAATATTCAAATCATTTCCATAACATCTTCAATTAATCCTTTAATAAAAAAATTGACAAAATATGTTATCTTAACCATGAAGACATCGCCCACATGTGTGTAGTATGCTAAAATTTTCAGCATGTGACATAAGAGAGGTATATGTTGAATACTTACCTTTTGTAGCTTCTCTCTTTGATTCATCAACATTGTATGATTGATCCTTGACCAATCAACATGCCAACAAGGCTCCACATGTGCTCCATCTCAGCTGTAGTAACGTTGGAATGTGTTTGTACATGTGCTGAAATTTATTTTTGCTAACTTTGTAAAATAGTGCACATTTAATAATACACACATGTAATATTCCAATCAGCCCTTAATTTAATTTTCTAGAACACTTTAAGATGTATATTATATGTAAAAAGTGTCTAGATACGTGTCACATGATGTTCAAAAAAAACGTTCCATGTTAAGTGCGTAGAAAACCGAATTTTCGATATTTATCGATTACCCGATTTTTCTCTAATTTAAATTCCAACTTTTGCACATGATATATATATTATGTTATACATAATATATATAATATATAATTTAAATTTCAGCTCTTGGCTGATTTAAAGTGGTACCATAAACATGTGACAAAATTAAAATTGGAATCTTCACATTTTGGCCTAAATGTGGGGTGATTTGTGTGTGCCAACATGGAAAGTATTTTTGCCTGAATTTTCAGTGATGTGCACGAAATTTACATCAATTTTTGATGTATATGGGCTGGCCATTTATTTATGGCAAGTACGTGACACGTTGGCGAAGTTTCGGTATTCGCCCGATACGACAAATTTCGGTTTAGAACCTTTTATCGTGTCGTATTTAATTTGTCATCACCATATCTTATATCATATGATATAAGACCTGAATATACTCATAAATATGAGTTAAGTATAGTGGTGTGACGTTAACGTACGTACGTAAGATATATAACGTGTCGGTAGTACGTTGGAATACATGTGTATGTGCCTTTTAAAAATCTGAAAATATAGTATATATATTTATAAGTGGCGTGTGACATTGAGTGTGGAGAGGAGGAGAAGACTTTCCTTCCATAGCCTTGTTGCCTTTGTGCCTTTTCCAAATGCATCTTCCTTTAATGAACTACTTAGTTTATTGAACTAAGTACTTCACTTAATGAACTAATTTAGTTCATTAATGGTGGCACCTGAAAATAGTATAAACTCAACAAATGTTCGCCATATGATGTAAGCTTTAATGCTTCATGGCTCGTTAGTACGGCAACATAATATATAAGCTAAATAAGGCAAGTAATGGCAAGTTATCATGCACACATGTACACTTATGCACGTTTATATTTTATGCTCGTTTTTGTGCACATTTAAATCATGCATTTGAAAATCACTCAAACCCCTTTTTCTCTACAATTTGTTATGTACATCAGACTCCCGATTACCTGAGAGTATTTCAACTGGGCAACAGGTTCGCCTCGATTTTTCCTTAAGTGCACACTTAAGTCGAGCGGGGTCTTTACTGGTTTCACATCATCCATATTGAACCGTTTCAGAACTGATTCAATATAGTGAGTTTGTGACAGTATGAGTCCCTTAGTCACCCTAGAAATCTTAATTCCTAGAATAACATTGGCAGCTCCCATGTCCTTCATATCAAAGTTTCGTGTTAACATCTTCTTTGTACTCAAGATGATGTCACGAGTACTGCCCACGATAAGCATGTCGTCTACATAGAGACATACTATCACAAATGCATTCTGTGTGCTCTTAATGAACACACACTTGTCGCATTCATTGATCCTGAAGTCATTTGACATCATTACCTGATCAAACTTTAAATGCCATTTCTTGTGTGCTTGTTTAAGTCCGTACAAAGACTTAACAAGTCTACATACCTTCCTTTCTTGTCCTGGAACGACAAACCCCTCGGGTTGTTCCATATAAATCTCTTCCTCTAACTCACCATTAAGAAAGGCAGTCTTTACATCCATTTGATGGATTTCCAAATCATAGACTGTAGCAATGGCTACTAGCATCCTTATGGAAGTGATCCTAGTCACTGGTGAGTAGGTGTCAAAGAAGTCAAAGCCTTCTTTCTGTCTATAGCCCTTGGCTACTAATCTGGCTTTATACTTCCCAATAGACCCATCCTCTTTAAGTTTCTTCTTGAAAATCCACTTGCAACCAAGCGGTTTACTTCCAGGTGGAATGTCAACCAACTCCCAAGTGTGATTTTGAAGAATCAAGTCTATTTCACTGTTAATTGCCTCTTTCCAGAATGGAGCTTCTGGAGTTGACATAGCCTCGGAAAAACTCTTTGGCTCATTTTCTACCATATAGGTTAGAAAATCTGGTCCAAAAGACGTCGGTATTTTGGCTCGTTTGCTTTGACGAGGTTCCTCAGTATCTTGAGGAGTCGTCTCACGCACTCGCTTACTTGTGCTAGTTTCTTCACTGTCTTTGTCTTTCTTCGGAAAGATATTTTCAAAGAACACTGCATTCCTTGATTCCATGACAACATTTTCATGTATCTCAGGAATGTCCGATTTGTGCACTAAGAAACGATATGCACTACTGTTCGTTGCATAACCAATGAATATGCAATCAATTGTTTTAGGCCCAATTTTAACTAGTCTTGGTTTAGGTATAGCAACCTTTGCCAGACACCCCCACACTTTCAAGTATTTGTAACTAGGCTTATAGCCTTTCCAAAGTTCATATGGGGTTTTATCCGTCTTCTTGGACGGAATCCTATTTAAAATGACGTTGGCTGAGAGAATTGCTTCCCCCCACAAGTTCTGAGGTAAACCCGAACTTATCAACATAACATTCATCATCTCCTTTAGAGTACGGTTTTTGCGTTCAGCAATACCATTCGATTGAGGTGAATATGGCGCAGTTGTTTGATGAATAATGCCATGTTCTGAACAGAATTCATTAAACGGTGTATTATATTCGCCACCCCTATCACTAGGAATTGTTTTAATTCGTTTTCTAAGTTGATTCTCAATTTCATTTTTATAATCCTTGAAAGCATCAAGGGCCTCATCTTTGCTACTTAGCAAATATACATAACAGTATCGTGTGCAATCGTCGATAAAAGTTACAAAATACTTTTTACCACCTCTTGTTTGCACAAACTTTAAATCACACAAATCTGTGTGAATTAAATCCAACGATTCAGTGTTTCGTTCTGTTGAAGAAAATGGCGCTTTTGTTAATTTCGCTTCAACACATATTTGACATTTTTCTTTATTACTAAAGTCCAGTTTGGGCAACAAGTCAAGATTAATCATTCGTTGTATTGACTTATAATTAACATGTCCCAAACGAAAATGCCATAAACAGGAAGATTCAAGCATGTAAGCAGAAGAGGAAACAATTTTATTAGCCTCGGTGGGCGCAACATTTTTGGGTACAATTGTCATAACATTCAATTTGAACATGTTATCAGAAAGGAACCCTTTCCCCAAATACACCCCATTCTTAGAAAGTGTAAATTTGTTTGCCTCAAAAACAAGCTTGAACCCATAAGTGACTAGCAGCGTGCCAGAAACCAGATTCTTCCTTATGTCAGGAACATGCAGCACATTCTGCAGAGTCAACTCCCTTCCTGAAATCAGTTTCAGGATTACCTTGCCCGATCCTTCGATCTTCGAGCTGTTGGAGTTTCCCATGAACAACTGCTCATTGTTTGTCGTGGGCATGTACTCTCTGAACATGGCCCTGTTCGCACAAACATGTCGAGTGGCCCCTGTGTCCACCCACCATTCCCGAGGGTATCCCACTGCGTTGCACTCGGTCACCACTGCGCAAAGGTTCAAGTCGTCCATTGCGTCGACCAGATTTGCTTTCGCTTTATTTTGATTCTGATTCTTTTTGGACATTCTGCATTCACTGCTTCGATGCCCTGGATTACCACAATTATAACTCTTACCTGTGAACTTCTTTGCAATTTCCTTGCCCTTGACGTTCACACTCAAAGTGTTATTTTTCTTCTTGTTCTTCGCCTCAGCAACATGAGCCTTGGCTTGACCAGAAGATGTGGACGGCTTTCTTTCGGAGTGACGATTGTCCTCCTCAATACGAAGACGGACTATCAAATCCTCCGTCTTCATCTCCTTTCGCTTGTGTTTGAGATAGCTCTTAAATTCCCTCCACGAAGGAGGCAGCTTCTCAATCACAGCCGCAACCAGAAAAGATTCACTGAGCGTCATGCCCTCCTCTTCCATTTCAGATACCAATATCTGTATTTCTTCCACCTGCGAAATTACAGTTTTGGAATCTAGCATTTTATAGTCAAGAAATTTCCCAACTATCAATTTTTTAGTACCCGCATCTTCTGTGCGATACTTTTTATCTAAAGCCGACCACAACGCTTTTGCAGTTTTATATGTACAAAACACGCCATAGATAGTATTATCTAGGCAACCCAGAATCAAATTTACACAACAAAAATTTGTATACGCCCAAGCTTCAGCACCCAAGGCGTTCTGCATATTTTGTTGTTGATCCTCCACATTTTCGATCACGGGTGGATCTTCGCTCAGCATTCTGGCTAATCCCAGCGCCGTGAGGTAGAACAGCATCTTCTGCTGCCACCTCTTGAAAAAACTGCCAGCGAACTTTTCCGGCTTCTCCACATGAGCCCGGGTTCATCTGAGGCCCTCCAGTTGGTGCCAACGGAACCGTATTGAACTGCGGTCCGGCAGCAACGTTGTTTGCCCCTTCTGGTGTGGACACGAAGTGAGCACCATTAAAGCCTTGAACAGAGTTCGAGCTTTCATTCTCCATTCCTGTTCAGTTCGATCAAAACGTAAAGATCAGAACAGACTCAGGTTCAAGAATGAGTAGAAGAAGACTGCAAATCAGTACGAAACTGCTTTTGCGTAAATAAACAAAACAGTACAGGAAGTAATTGAACAAAATCAATACGTCTTAAGATTGTTGGAAACAATCACTCCTGCACTAAGACGCAGTCGTTTAGTGTGTGCGTATGGAATGATAAAATAAATCAAACCCGGGGCGAGTCAAGGACTCTGTCCTTAAGACGTATTGCTCCGGTATACTGTGCCCAACCGGTGTAAGCAATCGTCTCCCAGGATACAACGGGTACCTGTTCAATTGAGCGGCACTGCTGAACTTGAACTCCTTCGAACTTTAGAGCGTCTTGACTTCTCTTGAACAATATGCAAGACTCGGATGTTATGAAAGTAGAAAGCTTTGAGTGCTTGAAACTTGTGTGTTCTTAAAATGCACCCCTAGCCCTCTTTATATAGGGGAGTCGGTTGGAGAACAAGGTACCGTGACCGTTGGATCAAAACCGAAGTTTGATTTAGGCCGTTAGATTAAAACCTCCTATCTAGATTAGGAAGGTTTAATCTCAGTCTTTAGATTAAAGATTGATTCGCAGTTTTAAACCTGAAGCGTTAGATGGAAACCATATTCGGTTAAGCGGTTAAGACAGTTTAAATCCCGGCCGTTAGATCAAAACTGCCTCCCCACCACCGTTAGATCAAAACAGGTTGATCTTATTTTAAACAGGAGGAAAGTGTTAGTTTCATATTTGAAACATAACAACTCAAATAGAAAAGATTCTGCCCGCAGGATGACATCGATCGATCACATCGATCGATCGATGTATCGATTGATGCACGTCAGAATCGTTCCTCACCTTTCTGTCTAACTTCGATCGATACATCGATCGATCGAAGTTACATCGATCGATCGATGTGATCGACTGATGTAAGACAGAAACATTGAAGCTCTCTGATCAACTTCGATCGATACATCGATCGATCGAAGTGACATCGATCGATCGATGTCCGTCAGAAGCTCTTTACACCACATGGACACATCCAACATGGTGTTCCTCCATAAGGGTGACACGTCACCCATCCACAACATTTTTCATCCACTTTGAGCATTAATTTCACATTCACACAATACCATAATTGAGTGAGTCCACATCCTAACATTAACTACTCGTCACGTAGATAATTAAGGATTCATTAGTTTTCGATTTCATTCTCGGAAACTCATTAAGCTCAAAGTACGTTGCTCAACCAAGTTTTGCAACATCGTTAACGGGCCAAAGCCCAAATCTTCCAATCTCCAACGATGGGCCAAAGCCCAAATCTTAAATTCTCCAACACACCTTGTGTGGGTCACTGTGTGCAGCCTCACTGACTTAGGAGACCGCTGGGCACTCGATTTGCATACTCCACAAAGCTCCACGGGGCTGAGACAGTGGAGGCCCAAGGACGAAGGATTTCGCCTTTTGCTAACACGACAAAGAAAATATTCCAATTTGTACCATCTTACATGATGTTCGCACAGGCTTTTAAATTATATTTTTTTTGCCATTGTCTTAGTTTTTTTTAAAAAAATTAATATTAATTTAAAAAATTAGTATGACATATTTTTAAAACAGAAGAGTGCATATAATCTTGTTATAAGAGTATACATCATAAACAGTGTCAAGACTGTTTATTTACTATGCAAGACATGGTATAGGAAAAAAGAAAGTAAAAGAGGGAAGGAACATAGAAATTCCGGTGTCACTAGATTCTGAGGTACCATATCCAAGAAGTGAGACTTTTTGCAGAGGCCTTATCTGATGACCAAATAATTAGATTGATTGGGGAAATGATGAAAAAAAGAAAAAGAGGTCCCCTTCTTTGCTCGCCAAATCAAGAACATGGCTCACAAGTCCACGTGAAGAGGATGGTTAAATGGTACCAGGTGAGGAGCCACGTGTCCTTGTGGACATTGTTGTTTGACCATAATCTTACTTGTCATTTGTCAATTGTCAAGGATGGTGTGCTCACGTGGCTCATCATCACTCACTTTGTTCACCAATCAATTCAATGGATGCTCCCTTCCATTCCATCCCAAAATGGCTTCCCCACGTGGCCCCTTTCTCTAGTATCTGATGGATAGTTTGGCTTTGGTGAAAGCTATCATCCTCTGGAATCTGATCCCTTTCCCTCTTGGTACATTGGAGATGTGTCTTTCCTATAACTAATTTGATTCTCTTATATATATTTGTTTCTTCGTTTTTATCTCAAGAGTATCGTATCATGTATATAAATGGTTGTATTTGTAGAAGTTCTTTTCATAATAATAAGGGTAGGGGTCTTTTCATTTTCAACTAGTGCGCAAAAGCATAGTTTATGGTTTTCTTTATCCTAGTAGAGGGTCCCGTAATTTATGTTGGAGAAGTTCGAAAGAAATTGAAATTGGTTCAAGTTGCAAATTGTGGTTAGCAACGTATTTTAAGCTAAGGTTATGATTAATTTCACTTATGATGGGTAGAAACTAATGAGTCCTTAATTATCTACGCAACGAGTAGATAATTTTAGGCTTTTGAATCACTCAATTCCAATGTTGGATGAATGAGAAATTAATGCTCAAAGTAAGAGGAAAAATCAGCTCAGCTCAGCTCGGCCTGTGCCTGGGCATGGCCTCAGGTGGCGGACTGAGCTGCGGACCTGATGGGCTACAGGCCAGGCTGCGAGCTGTAGACTGCAGGCCGTCTTATCAGCTGGGTGGAGTTTGTTTGAGTTCAAACATCCATGCTGTTAAGATATGCTAAGGTTAAATTTTGAAATGTGGTTGAGCTTTAACCGTGCCGAGCTGACCTGAATTTTTTATGATCTGATGGCTCAGATTGAACAGTTATTTGATATAACGGCTGAGAGCAGACCTGATACGGTTATCTGATCCAAGGGTTCAGGCCGAACAGGTATCTGATCATACGGTTGTGGTTGAACTGACTGTAACAGACTGACCTCATATTTCTCCTATAAATAGTAAGTCAGACTGGCCTCTGTGGTCATCAGACTCACTCAAAAATTTCATCTCTTCCTCTTTCTCTGCAATCTTCTTCTCGCATATTCTCTCTCATACAATAAACACTCAGCATTCAAGTAATCCGAGAAGTTTAGGACAACTTACAGGTTCGTAGAGTTCATACGCTGCAGTGCCGCTCGTCTGAACTGACTTCTGTTGTATCCTAGGAGACGATTGCTACATCCGGTTGGGCACAGTATACCGGAGCAATACGTCTTAAGGACAAAGTCCTGAACTCACCTCGGATCTCTGCTCAACTGAGCTGTCGAGGTTATTGTCGTACTGAGCTCTGCGATCAAAGGATATTGCAGCACTGTTGTACCGAGTTTCCAAGCTGAGCTCTGCTGTGTGCCGAGCTCTGCTTTTTGGCTGAGAACATTCGTTGTTCTGTAGCACTGCTGTGCTGAGCTATGCTTTGTGTTGAGCTCGGCTGAAGAGGCTGACACCTCAACTCTTGTGGTTGTGTTGAGGTGCCGAGGTCGGCAGGTCGGTTATCAGCCCAGAACACAAATACAATTACGCTGAATGGACTGATATGGTATGTCTGATCAATCTGACTTGAGTTTAACTTGGCTGGAAGGCTGATAGCACAGAACTACTATTCTGAAGTGCTATTTCGTTTAGATCGGCAGGGCGGCTAACAGTTCAGAATGCAAACTCAATTGCACCATCTGAACTTGCTTGACTTAGTAGATCGATCTAGCATACCCTGAACTCGGCATGTCGGCCACTGCTATTTGTACAGAAGTCAATTTTTGCCTGACTGAATTATTCCCAACAATTCTTAAGACGTATTGGTTATTGATTCTGTACTGATTCTTGTTTGTTTCTGACGACTTACAGAAACTAGATGGAGAACGCAAGATCAAGCTCTGTCCAAGGCGCAAACGTACAGAGTCTGCTCCAACGACACCAAATGCTGGGTGCCGATGTATGCTCCTCCTGCACAGGGTCCTACGGTGGCCCGAGTAGAGAAACCGGAGAAGTTCAATATGAGCTTCTTCAAGCGCTGGTAGCAGAAGATGTTGTCCTTCTTGACTGCTATGGGGTTGGCCTCATTCTTGACCGATGACACACCTATGGTGGATCCTGAGGAGGTTCAGACCCAGAGTATGCAACACAAACTCTTTGTTGAGGCGTGAAACTTGTTTGAGCCATATTCTGGGGTGCTTGGACAACTCCTTATATGGTTTGTACTACACGTACAAAACCGCAAAGTCTTTGTGGCAGGCTTTGGAAAAGAAATACCGTATAGAAGATGCAGACACTAAGAAATTTATTGTCGGCAAATTCTTGGATTTCAAACTGTCAGATTCTCGCGTTGTTGTTTCTCAAGTTGAAGAACTTCAGACGTTGGTAGCCAAGATGGAAGAGAAATGCATGTTACTCAGTGAATCTTTTGTGGTGGCTGCAGTGATTGAGAAGCTACCTCTTTCATGGAGGGAATTCAGAAGCTATCTCAAGCACAAGAGAAAGGAAATGATATTGGAAGATCTGTTTGTCCGACTCCGTATAGAGGAAGACAATCGCAGATCTGAACGAAAGCCACAATCAAGTGCTGGTCAGGCCAAGGCCCATGTTGCAGAGGACAAGAAAAAGAAAGGCCAACTTGGGGTGAACAAAGAAAGACAAACAGATAGCCAAAAAGTTCACCGGAAAATGCTACAACTGTGGAATTCATAGGCATGTCAGCAATGAGTGCTGAAAGCCCAAAAAGAAGCAGACCAAGACAAAGTTAAACATCATTGATGCCATGGATGATCTGAACCTCTGTGCGGTGCAGTGGTCTCAGAGTGCAATGCTGTGGAGAACATGTGCGAATGGTGGCTGGATAATGGCGTCACGAGACATGTCTGCTCCAGCAGAGAGATGTTCACGGAGTACCAGTCAGGGAACAATGAACAGCTTTACATAGAAAATTCGGTCTCATCAAAGACGAAGGCGAGGACAAAGTTGTTCTGAAGCTGACCTCAGGGAAGCATCTGAATATACAGAATGTGTTGCACATCCCAGACATTTGAACGAATTTAGTATCTGGAGCTCTTCTAGCCGTGTATGGTTTTAGACTAGTGTTAGAGTCCAATAAGGTTATTCTTTCGAAAAATGGCATGTATTGGGGAAGCGTACTTGACAAATAGGATGTTTAAATTGAATGTCATCACTATTGTACCCAAGAAAGATTTGCCCGCAGAGGCTAATAATACTGCTTCCTCTTCTGCTTACATGCTTGAATCTTCTTGTTTATGGCATTTTCGTTTGGGACATGTTAATTATAAGTTAATACAACATATGATTAATCTTGACTTGTTGTCCAAATTAAACTTTGATAATGAAAAATGCCAAATATGCGTTGAAACAAAGATGGCAAAGACGTCATTTCCTTCAATAGAAAGGAACACTGAACTTTTAGATTTAATTCATACCAATGTGTGTTATTTAAAGTTTGTACAAACAAGAGGTGGTAAAAAGTATTTTGTAACTTTTATCGACGATTGCACACAATAATGTTATGTCTATTTGCTAAGCAGCAAAGATGAGGCCATTGATGCTTTCAAAGACTATAAAAATGAAATTTGGAATCAACTTAGCAGACGAATTAAAGCGATTCGTAGTGGTAGAGGTGAGGAATATGATACACCATTCAATGAATTCTACTCAGAATGTGGAATTATTCATCAAACGACTGCACCATATTCACCTCAATCGAATGGTATTGTTGAACGCAAACATCGAACTCTAAACGAGATGATGAATGCTATGTTGATAAGTTCGGACTTACCTCAAAACTTGTGAGGGGAAACTGTTCTCACATCTAACGTCATTTTGAATATAATTCCATCAAAGAAGATGGATGAAACTCCATTCGAGCTTTGGAAAAGCCACAAGGCTAGTTACAAATACTTGAAAGTATGGGGGTGTCTGGCAATGGTTGTTGTACCTAAACCAAGACAAGTGAAAATTGGGTCTAAAACGATTGACTGCATATTTATAGGATATGCAACTAACGGTAGTCATATCGTTTCTTGGTCCACAAGTCGGATATTCCTGACATACATGAAAATGTTGTCATGGAGTCAAGGATTGCAGTGTCTTTGAAGATGTCTTTCCGAGGAAAGACAAGAAACAAGAAGAAGAAACAAGAACTGGTAAGCGAATGCGTGAGGCGACTTCTCAAGGAAATGAGGAGCTTCGTCAAAGCAAGCGAGCCAGAGTGCCAACTTCGTTTGGACCGGGTTTTCTAACCTATATGGTAGAAAACGAGCCGAGGAACTTCTCCGAGGCGATGTCGACTCCACTCTGGAAAGAGGCAACTAACATCGAATAGACTCAGTTCTTCAGAATCACATTTGGGAGTTGGTTGACCTTCCACCAGGAAGTAAACCACTCAGGTGAAAGTGGATTTTCAAGAAGAAAATGAAAGAGGATGGGTCTATGGAAAAGTATAAAGCCAGGTTGGTAGCTAAAGGCTATCGACAAAAAGAAGACTTTGACTTTTTTGGCACCTACTCACCAGTAACTAGGATCCCCTCTATAAGGGTGCTAGTTGCTATTGTTGTAGTCTATAACTTGGAAATCCATCAGATAGATGTGAAGACTTCCTTTCTGAACGGTGAGTTGGATGAAGAAATTTATATGGAACAACCCGAAGGGTTTGTGGTTCTAGGACAAGATTCGAAAATCTGTAGACTTGTTAAGTTGTTGTACGGACTTAAGCAAGCGCCTAAATAGTGGAACTTGAAGTTTGATCAAGCTATGCTAGCTAATGGGTTCAAGATCAATGAGTGTGACAAGTGTGTCAATATTAAGAACACACGGGATGCATATGTGATAGTATGTCTCTTTGTAGACGACATGCTGATCATAGGCAGTACTCGTGACATCATCTTAAATACCAAGAAGATGTTGACGAGAAACTTCGATATGAAGGAGATGGGAGTTGCCAGCGTTATTCTAGGAATTAAAATTTCTAGGATAGTCGAAGGACTCGTGTTGTCACAAACTCACTATATTAAATCTGTTTTAAAACGTTTCAAGATGCTTGATGTGAAACCAGTGAAGACTCCACTCAACTTAAGTATACACTTAAGGAAGAACTGAGGTGAGCCGGTAGCTCAATTGGAGTACTCAGAATTGGAAGTCTGGTGTACATAATGAACTGTACAAGACCAGACTTAGCATGTTCAGTAAACAAATTGAGCAGGTTTACCAGTAATCCAATTAATGATCACTGCAATCCTCTAAATAGAGTGATGAGATACTTGAAGTATACAATGAATCTTGGATTACATTACTCAAGATATCCAACTAGATATCTGATAGTAAAGATTCTAAGTCCACCGGTGGATATTTATTCACGGTTGGTGGAGGTGTTGTGTCGTTAAAATCCAAAAAACAAACGTGCATAGCTCGTTCCACAATGGAAGCGGAGTTTATAGCACTTGATAAAGCCGGAGAAGAGGCTGAATAGCTTCGAAATTTTCTGGAGGATGTGTCTTGTTGCCTAAGCCAATCGTTCCTATTAGCATACTCTGTGATAGTCCGTCAGCTATAGGACGAGCTCAAAACAACATCTATAATGGTAAGTCTCGATACATGCGTTGGAGACACAATACCATTAAGCAGTTGATCTCTAATAGCGTGATTTCCATTGATTATATAAAATCAAAGGAGAATATTATGGATCCACTTACAAAAGGCTTGCCTAGAGATCAAATGTCGATTTTGACAAACGGAATGGGACTAAGACCTATAATGGATGAATCTTTGTAACGGTAACCCAAACTTGTTAACTGGAGACCCAGAATCTTGGTTCAATGTGACAACTAAGTTATGGAGTTCAGTGAGCACTTACTCATTCTGTTAAAAAAGTGATGTCTGCAGAGAAATGAGGGTAAGCTGAGACTTTTAATGGTTCCTATATCTTGATATTTCAAGTGGAGTATGGCATAATACTCTTAATAGGAAACACCTATGTAAGTGTGAAGTGTGACAGCTTTTATGAGAATTTTGTAAGGCCAAAGTTCTCTAACACACTTTCTGAAACCAGGCGGTTCATGGCCAAAACAAACACAATTATGAGAACCAAAAAGATGTTAAAGGAAATATTGTATGAGTACTGTTGTCTAGGTTCACAACAAAGACCGATTAGTTCAAGACATTAAGTTCACTAATTAGCCGAGTGGATCCTGTTAGAAAATCCGACAAGATCACTGCTAAAGTGCGCAGCGGAAAAACAAAACTTGATCTCCGGTTTCCTACCAAGGATCCATGTTGTTCGTTTAATTCGATGAAAGAAATAAAAAACCATACCTCTGTTGATTTGAAATCAGCAGAAGTAGAAGGTGCGAATGTAGGATGTGCGATGACACGAACACCCTCTGCCGGTATCCACACTAATGCTTCCGTCCGGAGTGTTAGCTCTTGAACGGCGCGGCTAAGAACTCTAGTTTTCTCTAAAACTGAAATCTGTGTTTTTTCGTGTGTACTCTGTCTACGAGATACACAGGCTGTATACATATATATATAGACCAAAATCCGAGTCCTAATCGGGTTAGTTAATGCCACTAAAATCCATATCAGATATGGATTCTATCAGGATAATCAAAATCCATATCAGATATGGATTCTTTCGTTATTATCTGATAATATATATATATATATATATATATATATATATATAACCATAAAAAATGAAATTAATAATATGAATAATAATTAAAATATTAATATTATTAATATTATTAATATTATTAATATCAGTCCATAGCATTCTTGTGTGTGACCCGATAGCCCATATTAATTGGCAGTTGGTTAAATCTCCATTAAACCAACAAGTTTTAATTGGTCTATGATGGTTCTATCCAATACACTGTTCTCTAACAAGTATTTATGAGATTGATTTGTATCACCATACATATAATCATCTCATGATTATCAAATCAATACTCATATTGGTTATAAATTATTTATCTCTATAACAATAATGAACCAGGGACATATATCATAATTGTGTAACATACTAACCAACAATAATGATAATAAAACCTCTTTATTAATAATAAATGTATAACATAAAACATCCAAATCATGGCCTAGTGCACATACACTAACAATCTCCCACTTGCACTAGGCCTACAAATATCTGAGACCCATAGATCTAGTGTGCTGATCATCTTGACCCGTGAGAGAGGCTTAGTCAATGGATCCGCTATGTTATCGTTTGTGTCAACTTTGCATATATTGACATCTCCTTTATCGATGATGTCTCGAATGAGATGGTAGCGCCTGAGTATATGTTTAGATCTTTGATGAGACCTAGGCTCTTTTGCTTGTGCTATGGCACCATTGTTGTCATAATAAATGTCCACAGGATTTGCAATGCTAGGTACCACTCCTAGATTAATGATGAACTTCTTCAATCAAATTGCTTCTTTAGCTGCATCTGATGCTGCTATATACTCAGCCTCTGTTGTAGAATCAGCCATAGTGCTTTGTTTTGAACTTTTCCAACTAACAGCTCCACCGTTCAATGTGAATACAAAACTGGACTGCAATCTGAAATCATCTAAGTCGGTTTGGAAACTAGCATCTCTGTAACTATCTACAACTAACTTGTCATCCAAACCTCCATAAACCAAGAATACATCTTTAGTCCTTTTGAGGTACTTAAGAATATTATTGACAGCTGTCCAGTTACCTTCACCGGGGTCAGCTTGATATCTACTTGTTGTGCTCAATGGATATGAGACATCTGGTCTAGCACATAACATGGCATACATGATCGATCCTATAGCAGAAGCATGAGGAATTTTATTCATTCGGTCTTGCTCATCAGATGTCTGAGGACATTGATTCTTGCTAAGATGAATGTCATGAGACATAGGCAAGAATCCTTTCTTGGGCTCGTGCATGTTGATCTTCTTCAACATTTTATCTATGTAATTTGACTCAAGCCTATTATCCTTTTAGATCTATCTCTATAGATCTTAATACCAAGGATATAGGTAGCCTCACCTAAGTCTTTCATTGAGAAAGAATTCCCTAACCAAGTCTTAACCTTTTGCAGGGTAGGGATGTCATTCCCAATAAGAAATATGTCATCCACATACAAAACCAAAAACACTACTGCACTTCCACTAACCATCTTGTAAACACAAGGTTCATCTTCATTCTTGATGAAACCAAAGTTCTTAACTGTTTCATCAAAACGAAGATTCCAGCTTCGAGATGCTTGCTTCAAACCATAGATGGATCTTTGAAGCCTGCAAACCTTCTTTGAATTCTCAGGATTTACAAAACCCTCAGGTTGTGTCATGTACACATCCTCAAGTAAATTTCCATTAAGGAAAGCTGTTTTGACATCCATTTGGCATATCTCATAATCATAGTATGCTGCAATGACAAGGAGAATTCTAATAGACTTAAGCATAGCAACTGGTGAAAAGGTTTCGTCATGGTCTATACCATGAGTTTGCTTGAAACCTTTAGCAACAAGCCTTGCTTTGTAGGTTTGCACATTCCCATCCATGTCAGTTTTCTTCTTGAAAACTCATTTGCAACCAATAGTCTTAATACCCTCTGGAGGATCAATTAAAGACCAAACTTGGTTATCAAACATGGATTACATCTCAGAATTCATGGCTCCTAGACATTTATCTGAATCTGGACCTGACACAGCTTCTTGATAGGTAGTAGGCTCATCTTGATCTATGAGCATAACCTCACTATCATCAGTCACAAGAAATCCATATCTCTCTAGCTGACGATGTATCCTATCAGATCTGCATTGGACTTGTGTTACATTTTCAGGCACCACAACTGTTTGTGGTTCTGAAAATGTCTCTAAAGGCGATTCAATGATATATTGTGGAACTTGAGTTTCCTCAAGGTGTACTATACTCCCACTAGTTCTCTTGTAGAGAAACTCCTTTTCTAAAAAGATTCCATTTCGAGCAACAAACACTTTGTTCTCTAAGGGAATATAGAAATAATACCCTTTAGTTTCCTTAGGGTACCCCACAAAAATACATTTGATAGACTTTGGAGCTAGCTTATCTGGCACTAATTTTTTCACATAAGCTTCACAACCCCAAATCTTAAGAAAAGACAAATTAGGTGTCTTGCCAGTCCATATCTATATGGTGTCTTTACAACCGCTTTAGATAGTACGCGGTTCAAAATGAATGCAGCTGTCTTCAAGGCGTAACCCCAAAAAGATAAAGGAAGATCTACTTGACCCATCATAGATCGAACTCTATCTAATAAAGTTCGATTTCTCCTTTCAGAAATACCATTCCATTGTGGAGTTCCTGGAGGAGTCAACTCTGAAACAATTTCACAATTTCTTAGATGTTCATTAAATTCTTGGCCCAAATATTCACTACCTCGATCTGATCGAAGCATTTTAATTGTCTTACCAAGTTGATTTTGTACTTCATTTTTGAAGTTTTAAACATTTCAAAAGACTCGTGCTTATGTTTCATTAGGTAGACATAGTCATACCTACTGAAATCATCAGTAAAAGTTATGAAATACTGAAATCCTCTTCTAGCACTAATGTTCATTGGGCCGCATACACCCGTATGTACTAATTCCAATAAGTTATTAGCCCTTTCACTATGTCCAGTAAAAGGGGCCTTTGTCATCTTTCCAAGCAAACAAGACTCGCAATTTTCAAATGATTTAAAATCAAATGAATCTAATAATCCATCTTGATGGAGTTCAGATACACGCTTCTCATTTATATGGCTAAGGCAACAATGCCACAAATATGTAGGGTTTAATTCATTTGGTTTAGTTCTCTTTGAAGATATGTTATAAATATTACTGTCATTGGAATCATCAAGGCTAAGGACATAAATGTCATTATAACTACTCGCAATACCATAAAGCAAGTCATTTTTATCAAAATAGAACACTTCTTATTTTTAATTAAAAATGAATAACCTTCATCATCCAAAACAGATACTGAAATAAGATTCCTACTCATAGTAAGAACATAAAAGGAATTGTTTAAAACTAACAAAAGCCCATTGGGCAAAACACTTTCCAATAGTATTTCACTAAGAAAGGTTCAAAGCCAGAAGCTACCTCTTCTGATGCAACATTTTCTTGTCTGACTTCTCGGTAGAGTCTGCATAAAACACTTTGCATTAATTCCCATTCATTTGGGGGGATTGTTGGAGAAATTGGAAAGAAATTGAAATTGGACTAAGTGGCAAAATATGGTTAGCCAACGTACTTTGAGCTAATATTATGAATAGTTTCACTTATGATGAGTAGATAAGTTTAAGTTTTTGCTGTCGTTGGGATATGCTGTGTATGATTGTTGTTGTAATCACTCAATTCCGATGCCAAGTGAATGAAAAATTAATACTCAAAGTAAGGAGGAAAATCAGCTCTGCTCTGCTCGGCCTGTGCCTGTGCATGGGCTCAGGTGGTAGACTGAGCTGTGGACTTGATGAGCTCAGGTTGCAGACTGGGCTATAGGCCAGGCTGCGGGCTGTAGACTGCAGGTCGGGTCATGTAGCAACGGGTCGGATCTTATCAGCTAGGGTGGAGTTTGTTTGAGTTCAAACTTCCAGGTTGTCAAGATATGCTAAGGTTAAATTTTGAAAAGTGGTTGAGCTTTAACCGTGCCGAGCTGACCTGAATTTGTTATGATCTGACGGCTCAGATTGAACAATTATTTGATGTGACGGCTGAGGGCAGACCTGATGCGGTTATCTGATCCAAGGGTTTAGGCCGAGCAGGTATCTGATCATGCGGCTGTGGTTGAACTGACTGTAACAGACTGACCTCAGATTTCTCCTATAAATAGTAGGCCAGACTGACCTCTATGGTCATCAGACTCACTCACAAATTCCAGCTCTTCCTCTTTCTCCGCAATCTTCTTCTCGCATATTCTTTTGAATACAATAAACACTCTGCATTCAAGTAATCTGAGAAGTTCAGGGCAACTTATATGTTCGTAGAATTCATACGCTGCAGTGATGCTCGTTTGAACTGACTTCTGTTGTATCCTGGTAGACGATTGCTCCATCCGGTTGGGCACAGTATACCGGAGCAATACGTCTTAAGGATAGAGTCCTGGACTCACCTCGGATCTCTGCTCAGCTGAGCTGTTTAGGTTATTGCCGTGCTGAGCTCTGCTTTGTGCTGGGCGTTGCTGATCAAAGGATATTGCAACACTGTTGTACAGTGTTTCCGAGCTGAGCTCTGTTGTGTGTTGAACTCTGCTGTTTGGCTGAGAACATTTGTTGTTCTACAGCACTGCCGTGCTGAGCTCTGCTTTGTGTTGAGCTCTGTTGAAGCGGCTGAAAGCTCAACTCTTGTGGTTGTGTTGAGGTGCCGAGGTCGGCAGGTCGATTATCAGTCTAGAACGCAAATACAATTGCGCTGACTGGACTGATCTGGTATGTCTGATCAATATGACTTAAGTTCAGCTTGGCTGGAAGGTTGATTGCATAGAACTACTGTTCTGAATTGCTATTCAGTCCAGATCGGCAAGTCGGCTAACAGTTCAGAACGCAAACTCAATTATGCTCTAAACTGTCTTGACTTAGTAGATCGATCCAGCCTACCATGATAATAGGTACGAAAAACAGAGTCATGGTTCGCGTCATCCATCTCTGAGTGATTATAGTCGGTTTCACTTTACGTTATAATTTTAAATCAGCATTGCCAAACACCTTTCCCTTATAATTTTACGTTATCAAGCATTTCTAGGCATATCTCTGAATTCTTTGTTATTTGGTTGGCATCATATTCCCAATTTCACTTACGTCAATCTCACTTTTACACTATAATTTTACGTCAACATTAACATCCTGAAAAATGTCATAATATTCAATAAATAAATCCTAATATTTACTCATCAACCAATAACATCATTGTCAAATGTCAATTATTCTTTATATTACTGGTTAATGAGACCACCATATAACTTACCTAACATCAAATATCTTGTTCTTTTAGTTTGGTGATAAAGGGCTTAAAGAAGGTTCGCTCTTCTCACAATACTTCTGCTTTTTGCAAGCCATCGAAAACTGATTAGAAGGGCTGTACACATACACAATCCCCTAACAACTATCTCCTAGATACTGCAACAGCCATGTATATACATATGATTTTCTTCCTAATCACAAAAACAAATTTCTGTACAAGCCAATTCAATTCGTACATATGTACAAGAACCACATTTTCCTATACTTGCTAGTTACGCTTCATCCCCCAGGTGGTGTGGCCGTTGCTCTACTCGATTCATATTCCTGAGGCATGGCAACCAAATTAGACGAGCAAAAACATCAAGGGCAGCTTTTTTGGCTAGGAAAACTAGAGGAGGTAAAAGCAATAGGTCCTAGAACCTGCGTCTGCAGAATGGAACTCCTTTCGTTGTCGCAGCAAAATTAGACGATCGTGGCGCGATGTAATGTAGTGATCAGAAAAGTCTGGTGTGGTTAACGTTATCACTTCATATATCTCCTGGCACTTACAGAGAAGTCCTTTAAGAAACCTTCATTATCACTTCATATATCTCCTGGCACTTACAGAGAAGTCCTTTAAGAAACCTTCATGAGCAAATGTCAATGGTAGTTCCTCGTCTCTCTGCACCGACCAGCCTTTGTAATGATGCACGTCTTTTGAGCTGCCTTCTTGAGGTCCATGACTGTACTGGGGTCCCTCCGGTATATCTTGGTACAAATGTTTCAATACGAACAAAGCTGTATCATAGTCTCTCCAGTAATTCCTGCAGTAACGAACAAAGTTGTATCATAGTCTCTCCAGTAATTCCTGCAGTAATTCACCTTGCTTGGTAAGCTACTACAACAACATTCAAGCCTTCTCTAAATACGTGAGATCGGTTATATGGATCAATTATTTTTTTGCGCTTTATTTTATTTATTTATTTTTAGTTTTGCGTTTTTTAGAGTCCTAGCAAAATCCTACCTTCATAATGCATAATATGTGTCTTTAGAACACAGATCTTTCAACACTATCATATAATCTCAACTGTAATTCATGCTAAATATATATAATTCTCACTTAAATCGTATACCCTTTACATGACATCTGCTACATGAATCAAATTTTCTCTGTATTCTATCACTAACGATATGCTCCACAATTGTCATATAAGTCATATTCTTATCGTCTCTCTCCAAGTCTTTTTTGGTCTCCCTCTCTAACGTTTCGCATCACCTAACAGGTGCATATGCAAGATGCCTTTGTACATGTTCATATCATCTTAACCTTAACTTCATCATCTTCTCATCTATAGGAGTTATTCCAACTTTTCTCCTCATATGTTCATTTTTTATTTTATCCTTCCCTGTATGTTTACACATTCATCTTAACATTCTCACTCGCGCCACTCGCATCTTTTGTTCATGCTCATAATTGACTATCCAACATTCAGACACATACAGCAATGTGAGTCTTACAGTAGTCTCGTCCTGTAAAACTTCCATTTAAGCTTTAACGGTACACTCCTATCACAAAGAAGATCTGACGTATCTTCTCCACTTTAACAAACCCGCATATACCATATGATTCACATACTTATCAATTCATCCATCTTTCTGTAGTATAGATCTTAAATACCAAAAACTCATGTGAGTCTATTGGTCTTCTAGTTTCACACAAGCTTCTAAAGTCATTCTTTTGTTGCTAAAATTAAATCTCATATACGATGTCTTCTTTCGACTCAATTTGAATCATTTTTCCTCTAGTGTCTTCCGCCAATATTCCAATTTAGCATTAACTCTTTTGCTAGTCTCATCCACCAATACAATGTCATCTGCAACTAAAATGCTCCACAGAACTCTATCTTGGATGTGTCGAGTGAATTCATCTATAAATAAAACAAATAATGTGGACATAATGCAAAACCTTGCTCTAGACCCTCTGTAGAGAACTCTAGGCTTAACCCTCCTAGAGTCTTTATGCTTGTCATCGCGTTCTCATACATGTCTCTAATAATTTTTATATATGCTACTCTAATACCTTTATTTTCAATCTCTCTCCACAGGATCTCTAGTGGAACTATATCGTAGCCTTTTTAAAGTCGATGAAATATATATGCAAATGACGCTTCTTCTCTCAATATTTTTCTATTAATCTTCTCAAGTGATGAATAACATCCATTGTTGACCTTCTCAGCATAAATCCAAATTGATTTTCTGATAAAATGATCTTGTGAAATCTTTTCTCAATTACTCGCTCCCAGAGCTTCATTGTATGTCTCATCAATTTAATTCTTCTATAATTTGCACAATCTTGTACATCTCATCTATTTTTATACAGAGATACTAAAATGTTTTTCCTAAACTGCTCAAACATCTTTCCGGTCTTCACAGTTTTATTAAAAAGATCTGTAAGCATATAATACCTTTTTTCCCTAGGCATTTACAAGCCTCAATTAGAATACCATCGGATGCAACCGATTTACCGTTTTTAATCCTTTTTCAAAGTATCTTCTACCTCTGCAATCGAATTATTCTACTGTATGTTACGTTTCTATCCTCTTCAAAGTTATGTAACTCGTCCAATACGAGTTCATCTCCCACTGATTTACTAAAAAGTTTCTCAGTATCTTTTCCGTCTATCTTTTATTACCCTTCCTCTACTAAATTCTTGCTTAGTGAGCCACCAAATTAGAGAAAAGACCAAACTTAAATGCTGTACAAATTGGATTTCCTCCTGATGACACTAAACTATGGAAAGCAAACAGAACATATACAATGTTCAAGTAGAATAAAGAGAACGCAAACAACCCAAACATGACAGGCCTAGTCTAATGACTTTTCTGCATAAAGTTGTAGAGTACCAAACGACAGGTCAGTTCAGACTTTCATTATCGCACGCAACACAGTAATTAAACTTTTAAGTTTACGTGCATGGTTGAAACTTACGTATGTGACCCAAGGGCAGATAAATACGGATGGCTAAATGTTTTATCCTGCAATAGAACGTATCGGATTGCAAAAGAGTTATATAAATGATAAACTACCACGAGTTTGAACAAAACCAAGCACGTGTAAACCAAAGGCTAGGCTCATCATTCTAGCACCTACTTGCAAAGCATGATCTATCCGACCATCCTCACTCCCAGTTACCCTCTCCATCATTAGTGAACCGTATGACCTCTCCTCGTTTTCTGGTGTAATTTCCGATTTGTCTGCAAGATGTATATTACTATATTTAATAAAGATTACCATAGAATAAATCAGCCCATGCTGGTAAAGAAAGGCAGAGAGACGACAATAGCGGATGGAAGCAATATCAAGGAAAAAAGATGGACTATTACCATCCTGGCTATCCTTGTTTCTTGATTCGCAGATGGTGAGCACTTTAACCTGTCAATAGAGAATAAAATCAAGTTATCTTGTCAATACATTTAGCACCATATGTGGCGAAGTGGCCAAAGACAGAAACCTTGAGAGAGAAAGAAAGGGAAGAGGGAAGAGGGAAGAGAGAGGGTAGCCTTCACACAAAAGGAAAATTCGCTTCAGACAACAAGAGTTATATTTGAAGAGCACACCCAGTTACATTTTCTGGGACTATGGCAACTCCTTATACTTAACCTAGAAAGGGCAGGGTTTCACAACGTAGATGTTGGCAATTTTAATCTCACTTGTCTCTATGCCAAAGAGGACTTCGGAAACTTGAACAAAACAATAAGGACAAAATTCAAAAGATTACCCTGACAGAGCTTATATAACCCTTGAAAGCTTGTGAACGCAAAGCCAAGCCTTCAGTAAATTCCTGCACAAGGAACCATCGACCAAAAAATAAATACATAAATAAAGAAGAGAGAATGTGGAACACCACCAAGTTGTTTACTTACTTGGAACCCAACGTGCAGCCTTTTTCCACCCCTATGATACGGTATAATTACAGGCCGCAGTTTCAAATGTTCTTTGCAGATCAAAGGTTCTACCCTGCATAGATTACAAAATGGGATGAAATTGTCTTCATAGGATATATATGTTTTAACCAACTATTATCTCACATCTAAAACTTACCGATAGGCCACTGGATCAAAAGGGCGAAAGATGTTGAACATTCGTTGGCAAGCTGGCATCTCCTCGTTAACATCTTCCTCTACCCAATAATTTTGTCCTTTTCCTATTGGAGACGAGGGGAAATTTTTAAGATCTCTTTTCTCTTTCTTTCTTACAGGGGAAGGGAAAATGAAATCCATTAAAACAAGTAAATCAAAGAAAATAAGAGGTAACTAGCAACAGCAGCAAGTAATTATGGTTCAGATATTATAGGAATTTCATATGTCAATGGAAAATTATTATCCAACCACAGGAATCAGGCCTATGTCCCACAATGGGGTTTTACATTGCAGCCTGAAGCAGAATGTCTTCTCTGAGGTCAAGTGTGTCATCTTCTTTGATAGCTTTTCCCATGTCCTTTTCCTTTTCTCCCCCACCCCCATCAAGTACCTAAGTTTCAGTCTAAATGTCCCCTGAGCACATGGTTAGAAACTCTGAACCATTCTTCCATTGTTTTCTCACCACTACACCAATATAGGACATCAATGTCAAGAAAAACACATCAGAAATATGAAGACAACATCATTTTACTTGGAAAGCAGGGAAGCTAATTGGAAGCTTGGATTTACTGGCAATAAGGGGGCACATAACATTTTTGGGGATGGGTCCCTACGCCTTTTGACGTAGAGAAAACAAATAAAGAGCAAACAATAATTAAGTAGTTCTAAATATTTTCCATTTACAACCGAAAGAAGCACCAAGGCAACCATATTTGATAATTCACAATTAAGACGCAAAAAGATAATGTCAGGCAATGATTTTAGTTTCGCGCTGTGTTATAAACACATCGCAAACTCAATATTGACTCAAACCTAGATATTGAGAGATTTAGCCATTACCAACTCCAATACGAACATTTCGAAGAGCAAGAAACACGCCAAGGGGTGATCCAACAGCAAAAAATGTGTCAACCTGAGACCAACAATAATGCCCAAGATAGTATTAAATCAATGCATAAAACGAACAAGATAATCCATTGGAAAAATACAAATAGAATCACAATACACAAAAGGAAATCATTCCGTATGTATTGTTGATAGAGAAACAGCAAGTATATAGAATAATGGAGATTTGATTCTCAGTATACAATCCACTTGATGAATAAATAAAAGACTGAGAAATGTAATGAGCTTGAAAAAATATTATTTTTGTTATACCGTAAATACTCTCAGTGAGAGTTACAACATAGCTTTACAATGTTCCTTAGTTCTCAAATATATACAGCAGTATGCAACGGTAACTAACGGCTATATGCCTAAGAGAGAGAAAAGTCAATCTCACTACAGCGTATACTACTTACAATGTATAGTATTTACAGTATTTACCTAATTATTTCTACACTTCCCCTCAAGCTTGGTGTATATGTTAATACAACCAAGCTTGCCACTAAGAGATAAAAATGTATGAACAGATACTGGTTTTGTGAAAATATCCGCAATTTGCGCTATAGAGGCAATATGTTCCAGTTCGATAATTTTATTTTCAATCTTCTCCCGGATGAAATGTCGATCGATCTCAACATGTTTGGATTTGTCATGTTGAGTGGGGTTTTCTGCCATGTTAATTGCAGATATGTTGTCACAGTATACTTTGACCGGTAGAATAGCTTCCATACGTAATTCATCCAGTACCCTCTTTAGCCATAATCCTTCACATATACCGAATGCAAGAGCTCTTAATTCTGCTTCAGCACTGCTTCGTGAAACCACAGTTTGCTTCTTGCTCCTCCAAGTTACTAAGTTCCCCCAGATGTAGGTTCCATATCCGGTAGTTGATCTCATATCCGATTTTGAGCCAGCCCAGTCAGCATCGGTATAAACCAATATTCTTCGGTCCTTTTGTTTTCTGAATGATAGCCCTTGCCCGGGAGTTGCCTTTAAGTACCTAAGTATTCTTAACACAGCCTTGAAATGTTCGTTAGTAGGATCATGCATAAACTTTGAAACATAACTAACTGCATAACATATATCTGGACGAGTATGCGATAAATAAATCAATTTTCCTACCAACCTTTGATATTGGAGCTTATTGTTGAAATATATACCCGTTAGTTACAGTGTAGTTACCGTTAGAATAGGTTTGGTTAGATAATAGTCTTTTCCTATTTATGACCGTTGCTTACTCCCTTATAAAAGGGATATCTTTTCTCTCTTGTAAGACAGAAGTTAATATATGAATTGAGCACTTTATTCCTCTCTTTACTTGTCTAAGTGTAAACTGAGTACTCTATCTTCTACAATCCATTTCTCTATATGGTATCAGAGACTACAAAGAGGCCTTGAAGAAACTGCACAATTTAGTGCTGCAATTGTTTGTAATACAAAATTGTTTGATACTGAGATATTAAAGTCTTCATCAAGGAGGATTACTGCATCCAGTTTTAAAAAAAAAAATCAAGATCCTGTCTCTGTCAAAGAGACGAAGAGACAACAGATTGCAGGAAAAAAACGGAGGAGGTAGAAGAGAGAAGGTAAAAGATAGTGGGGAAGTTTGTCAATGAATTTCGGTAAGAAAAGTCCTCAAAGTAGAGTGTTTGTTTCAAAGGAAATTAAATAAAATAATATTTTTTTTTATTTTTTCCCAATATATGAACACGTGGCTAACATGCATGTTTACATATTTTTTTTTTAAAATTCTCAGTTTTTAACAAGCACAAAGTTTCCCACGAAGCTTCTTTTCTTTCACGCGTTTTTTTTGAAATTGCACATAATGGAATTTGAGGCCACTACGAAACCGACACGTTAGCTTTCATTGGATGATGCTCCAAAGCTTCTTCAGGAAGCTTCGTTTACACCGAGAGAATATTTTTTTTTAAAAAAAAATTTTTTTACTTTAACCTTCACAACTCTCTCGTGCATATCTATCCTTCATCTTCTGAGATTTAAACTCACTGCAACTCCTTCAAGCTCTCTCTTCCCTGTGTGTCTACTGGTTTTACCATGTCTTCCACCAGTACACCTGTATCAGCCCCACGAAGAAATGAGGCTTCTTCGTCTGTCATAGCTGCAGTCCCTCAAACCTCCGTTTCTACAGGTACTATTGATGGGAGTTCTGTGATGATTACTAATTTAAAACTTACTAGTCACAACTATCTTGCATGGAGCAAGGCAGTTGAGATGTTCATTATGGGTAGGGGAAAAGATGATTACCTATATGGTAACATGCAAGTCCCGTTGCCCACTGATTCTAGTTATAGACTATGGAAAACTGAAAATGCCATGATTATGTCATGGCTGATCAGTTCTATGACACCTGAAATTGGAAACAATTTCATCCTATATTCTACCGCTGCTGAGATCTGGAAAGAAGCGAAAGAGCTTTACTCACAGACTGATAACGTGGCTGAGATATATGTTGGAATAATTCCCGGATGATTGCCGTTGACGCAATGATTGCCCGAATGATTATTGCTGTCGCAATGATTGCTGCTGACTCAATAACGTCAGCATTAATGATTCGAATAAGGCCAGCAGTAATGATGCCAGCTTTTGTGATTTGACCGGATGGATATTTTATGGTGTAAATGAGGATTACTTGATTATAGGAGGATAATTAGGAGAAGTAAATAGGAAATTTCAGTTTTGTAATCCTAGTCTTCATAGCATTAATGTATAGGAGTTATAGCATTAAATGTATACCTTTGACTAGTGAGAGTAGGATGCTAATTAGTGTATAAGTGTATTGTAAAGGTACCGAAAAAGTAAGAAGGAATTTTGTTCTTTCCTCTCCATACCGTTGGCTCAACTAATTTCATGGTATCAGAGCCTAAACACTAAACACTAAACATCCTCTCATCCACAACCGAGATGAGTTCCCAAACACCCTCACCTACACCCGCCGGACCACCAATGTCCAATACCTCCCAAACGTCCTCCTCTTCTACCGCCAGTACCACAACTGTGCCCACCAATGATGCTAGCCTACAACAAACTCTCAACGAGAGTTCCTCACTTCAAATCACCAACCACAAACTCAATGGAAAAAACTTTCTGTTATGGTCCCAGTCAGTCCTAATGGTCCTACGAGGCAAAGGCAAATTAGCCTTCATATCCGGCCAAGCAATAAAGCCGGCCACCACTGATCCAAACTATCCCGCTTGGGAACTCAACAACTCTCTTGTTATGTCATGGCTCATAAACTATATGGAACCTCATATCAGTCGTACCTATCTTTTCCTGCGTACCGCTAAAGCAATCTGGGATGCGGTACATGAACATTACTCTGATCTTGAGAATGCTTCACAAGTCTTTGAACTTAAAAACAAACTTAAGGAGTTTCGTCAAGAAAGTATGAGCATCACTGAGTATTACAATTCCTTACAAACTTTATGGCAAGAACTTGATCTCCATTATGAGGCCGATTGGGGAGACTTAGAAGGAAACATCAAATTTAAGGAGCATCTAGAAAAGGAGCGCTTGTATGATTTCCTGGCTGGACTGAATAAGGAGTTAGATGAAGTGAGGGGGCGTATACTAGGCAGGAGGCCTTTGCCCTCACTAAGCGAGGCATTTGCAGAGGTACGGAGGGAGGAAAGTCGACGCCGTGTTATGCTAGGGGAAAGGAGAGACGTGCAGCCGTTTGTAACTGTGGATCGGCCAAGTGATGCATCCGCCCTAGCAGTCAAAAATTTTGGACCACGAACCAACAATCGTCCAAGATGTTCTTTTTGCAACAAGCTGGGACATACTCAAGACAAGTGTTGGAATTTACATGGTAAGCCCACAGAGATGAGACCGAAAAAGTCATCTCAAAACTACGGCCGTAGCCTTGCTGCGGTCACTGAGGACAATCAATCGCCCAACAGTTCCGGCCAAGTAGCTTTAAACCAAGCGCAACTCGAACAACTACTGTCACTTCTCAAGCACCAAGTCGATGCTCCATCGCAAGCCAACACGAGTTCTCATCAAGGTACTGTTAATCATGTGGAAACTTCCCCTTGGATTCTAGACACAGGAGCCACTGACCACATGACAGGTAACTCATTCTTGTTCATGACATATGTGCCGAATTCTGAACTCTTAAGAGTAAAAGTGGCGGATGGGACACTCGCTCTTGTGTTGGGACGTGGATCAGTGAAAGTGTCACCCTCTCTTGTTTTGGAATCAGTACTTTATGTTCCGAAGTTGACATGCAATTTAATCTCTATTAGCAAACTTACAAAGGACATGGGTTGTATTGCTAAATTCTCTGCACAATTTTGTACTTTGCAGAAGCAGGGATCGGGGAGGATGATTGGCATTGCTAGAGAAAGGAGTGGCCTCTATCAATTTGGAGACAACACCCACTTAAATGCCAAAGCTCTTGTACTTCATACCTCTATTCCCAACTGTGACTCTAGACAAACTGATGTACTCTTACTTCACCAAAGATTGGGACATCATAGTCTCAACTATCTCAAGCAATTATTTCCGTTGAATAATAAACAGTTGTCTACTTTAAAGTGTGATGCATGTATCTTTGCTAAACAAGTTCGACACGAGTACCCCCAAAAACCCCATGTTGCGTCAATGCCTTTCCAACTTGTGCATAGTGATCTTTGGGGTCCATCTCGGGTAAGAAATATTTCGGGTGCCAAATGGTTTATTACTTTTATTGATGACCATACAAGAGTATGTTGGATTTATCTCCTTAAAGAAAAAACTGAAGTAGCAACTGTTATTCAGACTTTCCATTCTATGATAAAGACCCAATTTCAAACCACCATTAAAGTTCTCCGCACGGATAATGGGACCGAATATTTCAACAAAGTCCTAAACACTTATCTAGCCTCTGAAGGTATCATTCATCAAAGCTCGTGTCCAGATACACCACAGCAAAATGGTGTAGCTGAACGTAAAAATCGTCATCTCTTAGAAGTAGCCCGGGCCTTGATGTTCACTATGCACGTTCCAACTTATCTTTGGGGTGAAGCAATTCTTACAGCATGTCACCTTATTACTCGTCTTCCATCGAAGCCACTCAAATATCAAACACCTATTTCAGTGCTTAATCACGCCTATCCACTATTCCAAGGAGGGTCTACTCTTCCACTCAAAGTGTTTGGCTGTGTCGTCTTTGCTCACTATCGTCACCCCACTGCATCTAAGTTAGATCCACGCTCTCATAAATGTGTCTTCATTGGATACTCTTCTACTCAACGAGGTTACAAATGTTTTTCTCCCACTCTCCGCCGCACCTTTGTCACCATGGATACACACTTCCGAGAACATGAATCTTATTTCTCCTCATCTCCACAAAACACGGCTGATTTATCCTTACCCGACTTCACTCTTGAACCTTCGGCTGGCCCTGCAAACGAACCACTACCTACTCCCAATCTTCCCGGTAGTGGTTCAGGGGGAGACTTTTCTAGCCAGCCGAGCCAGAACCAGCCAAGTCATTCTCCACCTTCGCCGACAACAAACCAAAACCAACTCCAACATCAACCGACTCATACTCTCCCATCACCGAGTTATTCTTCGCCGAATCTCCTTACACCGAGTCACCCTTCCCAAACACCAAATATAATTGTGTACTCACGAAAAAACAGGCCCCAAGTTGATAAAGACACAATCGTTCCTCCAGAATGCCAATCTCCACAACCGATTCCTGTCTCTTGTGGTGGGGAGGATGGCGTGGAGACTGGATCTGACTTGGACCTACCTATTGCCCTACGAAAAGGAAAACGAGTATGTACACAACATCCTATTTCTAATTTTATTTCTACTGATAAGTTGTCGGCCAAGTTTGCAGCATTCTCTATGAAGGTGTATAATACTCAGATCCCTAAGAACATTGATGAGGCCCTTATGGACAAGGACTGGAAAGAGGCAGTTAAGGAGGAGTTGAGTGCGTTGGAGAAAAACAACACCTGGAAGTTGGTAACGCTGCCTGAAGGGAAGAAACCGGTTGGCTGCAAATGGGTGTTCTCAATAAAATTTAACTCAGATGGAAGTATTTGCAGATACAAGGCACGGCTAGTTGCAAAAGGCTTCACCCAGGTATCTGGTATTGACTATAATGAAACCTTTGCACCAGTGGCCAAGTTAAACTCGGTAAGAATCCTACTCTCTTTAGTCGCATGCTTGGATTGGCCACTTCAACAACTAGATGTTAAAAATGCATTCTTAAACGGTGATCTTCATGAGGAAGTATACATGGACTTACCACCTGGATATTCCAGGGGGAAGAATTTGGTTTGTAGGTTACAGAAATCGTTGTACGGTCTAAAACAATCTCCACGCGAATGGTTTGGAAAGTTTACTCAGGCTGTGAAAACTCAAGGGTTTAAACAGTCACAGGCTGATCATACTTTATTTTATAAACATACTCTGAGAGGAACTCGTGCTATTTTGATAGTTTATGTTGATGATATCATTCTCACAGGAGATGCTCAGGATGAAATTGATTCTTTAAAAAGGTATCTCAGTGGTAGATTTGAGATGAAAGACTTGGGACCACTAAGGTATTTTCTAGGAATGGAGGTGGCACGAAACTCATCAGGTATTTTTATTTCCCAACAGAAGTATATACTGGACTTATTGCAGGAGACAGGGATGTTGGGTTGTAGACCGGTGACAACACCTACTAAACCGAACGTGAAACTAAACCTCTGTGGAGGAGAAGATGTAGATCGTGAACGGTACCAACGTCTCGTTGGTAAGCTTATCTATTTGTCACATACACGTCCTGATATTGCCTTTGCAGTGAGTATGGTGAGCCAATTCATGCATGCACCCAAGGCCGAACATTATGAAGCCGTGCTATGGATCTTAAGATACTTGAAGAGGACACCGGGCAAGGGTCTATTCTTTGGAAAAAATGAGGAAAGAAGTCTTAAAATCTACACGGACGCAGATTGGGCAGGTTCTCTAGTGGACAGGAGATTGACCTCGGGGTACTGTACCTATGTCTGGGGTAACCTAGTCACGTGGCGTAGCAAAAAACAAACAGTAGTGGCACGAAGCAGTGCTGAGGCTGAATTCCGGGCACTAGCACACGGAATATGTGAAGGGTTATGGTTAAAAAGGTTGCTGGAAGAGTTGCGTGTTATGACAGCAAGTTCGATCCAACTTTATTGTGACAACAAGGCCGCCGTAAGCATTGCCCACAATCCAGTTCATCATGACCGTACCAAACACGTTGAGGTGGATCGTCACTTTATTCGGGAAAAGATTGACGATAAGAGTTTCACGATGATCTATATTCCTACTAAGCAGCAAGTGGCAGACGTGTTGACTAAAGGCCTACATGGGCCGACCTTCGAGGAGTTAGTTAGCAAGCTGGGCATGAACAATATCTATCTCCCAGCTTGAGGGGGAGTGTTGGAATAATTCCCGGATGATTGCCGTTGACGCAATGATTGCCCGAATGATTATTGCTGTCGCAATGATTGCTGCTGACTCAATAACGTCAGCATTAATGATTCGAATAAGGCCAGCAGTAATGATGCCAGCTTCTGTGATTTGACCGGATGGATATTTTATGGTGTAAATGAGGATTACTTGATTATAGGAGGATAATTAGGAGAAGTAAATAGGAAATTTCAGTTTTGTAATCCTAGTCTTCATAGCATTAATGTATAGGAGTTATAGCATTAAATGTATACCTTTGACTAGTGAGAGTAGGATGCTAATTAGTGTATAAGTGTATTGTAAAGGTACTGAAAAAGTAAGAAGGAATTTTGTTCTTTCCTCTCCATACCGTTGGCTCAACTACTTTCAATATATGAACTGGAGACTCAAGTAAATGAGCTCAGGCAAGGTGAGTTGTCTGTTAGTACTTATTATTCACAGCTTACCTTATTATGGCAACAAATTGATACATATGAAACCCACAATTGAGGATTGCCTGCAGATGCTGGTGCATTTAAGAAATTCATCGAAACAAAAAGAGTATTTAGGTTTCTGCAGGGTTTGCATAAGGATTTTGACTCAGTCCGTAGCAGAGTACTAGGCACAAAACCTTTTCCTACTTTAATCTCTATTCTCTGAAGTTAGACTTGAAGAGTCTCGTATTCGTGTCATGATGAACAATAATACTCCACATACTGAAAGCTCAGCTCTTTCTGTCCAAACTACCACTGAAATTTTTAAATCTGTTCACCCTACAAGTGTTAACTCAGATTCATCAGCATTAGCAGTGTTTAGGGGTTCTGGTCAAAATGGAAAGCCATATTGTAAGTTTTGTAAACGGTCAGGTCATTCGTATGAAAACTGCTATAGCAGGCCTGATGCTAAGGTACAACGACCCACAAGAAATTTTGGTAACAACTGGCGTAATAGCAAGTGGAAGTCACCTAATAATGACCATTGGAGAAATAATAGTTTTCAGGGATCAGCTAATCAAGGATCAATGGCTCAGATTGTTACTCAACTGCAGAATGAGTTACATGGTGGTCAAAAGGAGGTGCATGGTGGAGTTAATCCATCATTCCAGCAACAATCACTTCAACAACAGTTAGATACTATTTTGAAGTTACTTGAACAACATCAACTTGAAAGAATGTCTTCTGGTTCAGTGGCTACTATGGCACATGCAGGTATCCCAGGTAAATCTGAATACATAAATTGGATAGTTGATTCCGGTGCCTCTGATCATATGTCTCCAAATAAGGGAATACTGACTAACTATGTTGAGTTTACTTCACCTAGATTAGTTGAAGTAGCTACTGGATCTAAAACATATATATGTGGTAAAGGAGATATTCTGCTTAACAATGGGATAAAATTGCTCAATGTGCTTTATATTCCTAATCTACACTTTTATTTGATTTCAGTTAGAGGTTTACCATAGATAATCAATGTGTTGCCTCTTTCTCACCCTCTGAAGTTCTATTTCAGGGAACTACTCAGGGGGAGAAGATTGGCAGTGCTAGGATTTTCAACGGTCTCTATCTTTTTGGGACAGTCTTAGAATCAAGAAAAAGTTGCAGCCTTCCTACGTCTAGGGGAGATACTAGGTGCCTTACTAGTATCTCATGCAACTTTCTTTTGTTATGGCATAGAAGGCTAGGGCATCCTAGTTTTGGCTATTTAAAGAAAATTATGCCTGATTTATTTCAGAATGTTGATTTATCGTGTTTAACATGTGAAGTTTGTGAATTAGCTAAGCAAACAAAGGCTGTTTTTCATCCAAAACAGTATGTTCCTTCGCAAGCATTTAATTTGGTACATTTGGATATTTGGGGGCCCTCTAGGATAAATAACATTAATGGTTCAAGATGGTTTATTTCATTTGGTGATGATCACACTAGAATAACATGGGTGTTTCTCATGAAGCACAAATCTGATGCAGGGAAAATTATCCGAAATTTTATTACCTTTATCCAAACTCAGTTTAATACTGTCATTAAAACCATAAGGACGGATAATGGAATTGAATATCTTGATAAAAATGTTCAAAGTTTTCTTACTGATCTAGGCATACATCATCAGACGGCATGTATGTACACCCCACAATAAAATGGGGTGGCAGAGAGGAAGAATAGACATTTGCTGGAAGTTACAAGGGCAATTATGTTTACTCATAATGTGCCTAAATTTTACTGGGGTGAAGCAGTTTTAACTGCTACCTATCTCATTAACAGGTTACCCTCAAGGGTATTATCATTCAAAACTCCTGTTGATGTTCTGAAGGAGTGTCATCAACACTCACATTTAATTTCTACATTACCAATTAAAGTGTTTGGAAGTTGTGCATTTATTTTATTACCTTCTCATATGCGGAGTAAATTAGATAGTAGGGCTGTTAAATGTATTTTTATTGGTTACTGTAATACGCAAAAAGGCTACAAGTGTTATGATCCTCTTGCTAGGAAGATCTATGTTACCATGAATGTTAACATTGATGAAATGAATCCCTACTATGGAAAGGAAACTATTTCTTCAGATTCATCTGACTATCAAAAGTTTTGGAGCATAATTGATATATCTCTGGATACTAACACACCTTCTGAGATGTCTCCTGGTAGCAATTCTCCTGGTAGCAATTCTATTTCTCAGCAAAGTGCAGGTATCCTTGAGGATAGGCGATTAAGTGGAATCCAAAGATATCCTATTACACAAATCTATCAGAGGAGGAATTATAGCTCATCCATGACACTTATCATTGAGGAGCCAGATAAGCTGTCATCAGTACCAGAGGAAAATGTCTCAGAAATGCTACATTCTGAGACATTTAGACCAAATCTTCCAGCTGAAACTACAGGTTCTGATCTCAACTACAGTCATTCAGAGTCTATTACCGATGATGGACCCGTGGCTATTCGTAAAGGTATACGGGAGTGTACTAAGCACTCACTGAGTAAGTATGTTTCTTATACTGCATTATCACCATCATTCTATGCTTTTACAACTACATTAGATAATAATCAGATTCTTAAGAATGTGTATGAAGCTTTAGGTAATTCATCATGGAGTTCTGCAGTTAAAGAAGAAATGCAAGCTCTTATTAAGAATAGAACATGGGATCTGGTTAAAAGAGATCCAACTATGAAATTAGTTGGATGTAAATGGGTTTTTTCTGTTAAGTATAATTCTGATGGTACAATTAGTAGACATAAAGCAAGGTTAGTTGCAAAAGGTTTTACACAAACTCATGGTATTGATTATTTAGAAACTTTTGCTCCAGTAGCGAAGCTTAATACAATAAGAATTATTTTCTCTATTGCAGTAAATTTGGAATAGAATATGATTCAACTAGATGTAAAGAATGCATTCTTAAATGGCGATTTACAAGAAGATGTGTTTATGGAAATACCACCTGGATTTATAAACAAAGAGAACTGCAATCAAGTATGCAAGTTACGAAAATCCTTGTACGGTCTAAAACAATCGCCTAGAGAATGGTTTAAAAAGTTTACTAAAGCAATCATTGGATATGGATTTGTTCAAGCTCATAGTGATCACACTCTTTTTATTAAAGGTAGTGGTACGGCTAAACTGATAGTATTGATTGTCTATGTTGATGACATTATTTTGACAAGAAATGATCATCTTGGAATTGAACTTGTTAAACAACAGTTAAATACAGTCTTTGAACTGAAAGATTTAGGTCCCATTAAATATTTTCTTGGTATGGAAGTTGCTAGGAATGAAAAGGGTATACGTATATCTCAACGAAAGTATGTATGTGATTTATTATCTGAGACTGGAATGCTTGGATGTAAGCCTATTTCTATACCAGTTAATTCATGTGCTAAATCTGAAATTGACAGCAGTAAATTATCAGATAAATTAAGATATTAAAGGCTTGTTGGTAAACTGATTTACCTTTCTCATACTAGGCCTGACATTTGCTATGCTATTAGTTATGTCAGTCAGTTTATGCATGATCCTACTATTCACCATTATAAATCTGCAATGAGAATTCTTAGGTACCTCAAAAATGCTCCTGGACAAGGTCTGTATTTCATGAAAAATGAAGACAGGAGTCTGGCCGTATATACTGATGCAGACTGGGGATCTTCAGTGGATTTAAGATCTACAACTGGCTATGGACCATTCTTATGGGGTAATCTTGTTACCTGACGTAGCAAGAAACAGTCGATTGCCTCTAGAAGTAGCGCTGAAGCAGAACTGAGAGCCTTGGCCTTAGGGATATGTGAAGGACTATGGATCAATAGAGTTCTCAAGGACTTACAACAGACGGTTACTTTGCCAATACAAATATATTGTGACAACATTTCAGCAATACACATGATTGAAAATCCTATTCAACATGATAAATCAAAATACATCGAGATAGATAGACATTTTATTCGAGAAAAAATTGATGATCAAGTTGTAAACATTCAGCATATTGCATCTAAACTCCAGATTGCTGATATCTGGACTAAACCTGTAAATGTTAGGGTGTTTAATGAGTTACTTAGCAAGCTTGGTTGTATCAACATATACACCAAGCTTGAGGGGGAGTGTTGAAATATATACCCGTTAGTTACAGTGTAGTTACCGTTAGAATAGGTTTGGTTAGATAATAGTCTTTTCCTATTTATGACTGTTGCTTACTCCCTTATAAAAGGGATATCTTTTCTCTCTTGTAAGACAGAAGTTAATATATGAATTGAGCACTTTATTCCTCTCTTTACTTGTCTAAGTGTAAACTGAGTACTCTATCTTCTACAATCCATTTCTCTATACTTATCTGTAGGAGTCATATCACACACATCTTTCGGTTTATGCCCAGTTTCCATGGGTGTAAATGCCGGTTTGCATCCTAACATTCCAGTTTTCTTTAACAAGTCTAAAACATATTTTCGTTGTGAGATGCATATTTCATTCTTTGTTCTAGAGACTTCCATTCCTAGGAAATATCGTAGGCTACCCAAGTCCTTTACTTCAAATTCATTAGACAATTGATTTTTTATTAGCTTGATGCCCTCTCTATCATTTCCAGTTAGGATAATATCATCAACATAGACAATAAGTATAGTAATATGCGTGTTACTCGAGAAGCGGACAAATAAAGTGTGATCACTATGTGTTTGTGTAAATCCATGCTTTAGAACTACTGTAGTAAAACGTTTGAACCAAGCTCTAGGAGATTGTTTCAAACCATATAAGGATTTTCTTAACCTACATACCATGCCTTTATTATTGTCACTTTTTAGTCCAGGAGGTATATCCATGTATACTACTTCTGTTAGATCACCATTAAGAAAAGCATTTTTAATATCTAATTGCCACAAACACCAATCTAAATTTACTGCTAAAGAAAAAATTATTCTTACAGTGTTCAATTTCGCCACTGGAGCAAATGTTTCTTCATAGTCAATTCCATACTTTTGAGTGAATCCTTTTGCAACAAGCCTTGCTTTGTACCTGTTGATTGTTCCATTTGTATTATATTTCACGGAAAAAACCCATTTACATCCTACGATTTTGCTACCGGGTTTCATCTTAACCAACTCCCAGGTTTGATTTTTATTTAATGCTTGGACTTCCTCATCCACCGCCCTTTTCCAGACTGGGATTTGTAAAGCTTCCTCAATGGTGTTTGGAATTAGTTGGTGGTCTAAGGTACATGTAAAGGCCTTTAATGGTGGGTTTAGGCGATCATAGGCAAGAAAATTAGAGATAGGATGTTTGGTACACTCTCTAACTCCCTTTCGAAGAGCAATAGGTAGATCATCCAAGCTAGGTTCCCTACTTTCCACAGTCCTATGTGTTGGTCCGGGTTCGGTGTTGGTTTGACTCCTTCTAGCATATACTCGGGTAATTGGCAGGTTGATTTGAGCTTCGATAGGAGTAGTGGTAGAATTTGAGCTTCGGGTAATAGGTAGATCATTTTCTGGGAGCTGTGTTTCAGTCCCTTGTGGCTGAGTCACTGTTCCGGGTGTTTGATTTGACACCTGTGTATGCGGAGTACTCCCCACGTCCAGGATGCTCCAGTAATGGTCAAAGTGACATCCTGTTTTCTGAACAGTTAAATCAGGAGAATAAAAGGTATTATGTTCATCAAAGAATATATCTAGTGAGACAAACATTTTCTTTGTTAAAGGACAATAGCATTTATATCCTTTTTCTGTACTAGAATAACCTAGGAATATACACCTATGTGTGCGTTTATCAAGTTTAGTACGCATAGTAGGTTGGATATAAACATATGCAACACATCCAAATAATTTAAAAGGTAACATAGACACCAATTTTGTGGTCGGATATATCTCCAACAATTTTTCCCTAGGAGTTTTAAAGGACAATACCCTAGATGGCATTCTATTGATCAAGTACGTGGCCGTAAGTATTGCTTCCCCCAATAAAACTTAGGAACATGCATGGAAAACATAATAGAGCGAGCTACTTCCAATAAATGTCTATTCTTCCTTTCTGCTATCCCGTTTTGTTGGGGAGTATATACACAAGAAGTTTGGTAATGTATCCCTAGTTTCGCTAAGTATTCTCTTACTTCCTTGTCTAGATACTCAGTTCCATTGTCACTCCTAAATACCTTAACAATAGTATCAAAATGAGTTTTGATTATGGTAAGTAATGTCCGAATAATATTACCCACTTCTACCTTACTCTTCATCAAGTATACCCAAGTAAGTCTAGTATGATCATCTACAAATGTTATAAACCATTTAGCTCCATTAATACTAGCTACCCTAGATGGTCCCCAAATATCTAAGTGTATCAAATTAAATGGACTACTTGACTCATATCCTTTAGGTATATAACTAGCTCTAGTTTGTTTAGCTAAGATACATGTATCACACTTCAATTCACAGAGATGTATATTTGAGAATAAATGTGGCATTAATTTCTTCAAGTAAGCAAAGTTTGGGTGCCCAAGTCGTTGGTGCCACAACAAAACATGATTTAGTCCACTATCATTACATGACATGGAGGTTATGCTACTACAGGAACCTGAACCCTGCCCTGCAGACAAATAACCTACAGCACGGTTGCTATTACAAAATAAGGTTCTCTGTTTTGAGAACACTTCAAAAAAGGCTGTTGTTCTTCCCCTTGAAAGGTATACAAGCCATTCAACTGTCTAGCATTGCCAATCATCTTTTTCAAATGTTTCTCCTGAAAAAGACATTCAGAAGATGAGAACAATGCCCAATAGTTATTATCAATCGTTATCTTGCTCACTGAAATCAAATTGAAACTTAACACAGGAATGTATAATACATTAAGTAATACCAATTTTTCAGTTAATTGTACATGTCCAGTACCCATTACTTCCAAATATACTCCATTAGCAATGGTAACTTTCTTTGGAACAGTAAAGAACCGAAACATATGAAGGAGTTTTAAGTTGTAAGTCATGTGGTCTGAAGCCCCTGAATCAATGATCCAGGAGCAGTCAGCCGCACATGACTTGTTACCTGCTGTCGAAGCCATGGTTGCCTGGATAGGGACAGATGGTCCAGTGTTGCAAGGATTAGGTGTGTTTCCACCACGTGATTGACCACTATCATTGAGCTGTTGTTGAGTGAGAAGTTGAACTAGTGCTTCTACCTGATGAGAGAGTCTAGAATCCAGATCCGTGTCTGCAGTGTTGGCCGTATGGGATCTCGTGTTTCCCTAAGATGGTGAGGATCGTGATTGAGTGTTCCCATTTTGTTGAGATTGCTTAAGTCGTTGTAACTTAAAGCAATTTTCCACCAAGTGTCCAGGTTTCTTGCAAAATTTGCAAAACTGGTTTGATTTGCGATAGCCTGATTGACCCTGGTTGCGTCTTACCATAAAACTGTTGGCTTCTGTAGATGTTTCTTGAAAGTTTGGCTGAGTATTGATGCATGGTTGAGCCACACCTTGAGACTTAGTGACTAGCGCAGAACCTTCGTGAGATGCAGGATTAGAGGTTCCCATCATCACCTTCAGACGACTTTCTTCTTGCCTTATCTCAGAGAAGGCTGCATTTAGATTTGGTAAAAGTTTCATACTCAGTACCCTACTTCTCACTGCATCCAGATTCTTATTTAACCCATGTAAGAATCGAAACACTCGTTTCTTTTCGATATACTGTCTAAAAGAGGTATCATCAACAGGAGTAGTCCAGCTGTGTGTTTCAAAAACATCAAGTTGTTGCCATAACCGAGTGAGCAGTGAATAATACTCACTTACTGTCTGTTTGCCTTGTTGTATTTCATGAAGTTGAAGCTCAAGTTCATAGATCTCTGAAACATTGTCCGTCTTTGAGTAGAGTTCTCTAGCAGCCTTCCATATTGCAGCGGCTGTAAGGTATAAAATGAAATTGTTGCCAATATTTGGAGCCATAGATCCAATCAACCACGACATAATCATTGAGTTTTCAGATCTCCACTGTCTATATCCATTTTCGGTGGGAGCAGGACTGGGAAGGTTTCCATATAGGTAGTCATCTTTACCTCTTCCAATAATGAACATTTCCACTGCTTTGCTCCATGATAAATAATTGTGGCCATTCAGCTTGTGATTTGTTATCATTATAGGGTTGCTATCCATTGAACATGGAGATTGCAGTGATCCCGTTGCATGTCCTTGATCCACACTCGATGAGCTTGTTGGACCAGGTTGGGACAAAGATGAAGATTCGGGTGTTTCAGACATTTTTCATACAAGAGTTATCAGTCTTGAAAGGAAAGATAAAGAACCAAGAAGAAGCAGCTCGTAGAATTTCAAAGTAGATGGAGTAGAAGGAAGAGCAGAGACAAGACAAGAAAATTAAAAAAAAAATGTCGTACTGCTTGAGGTAGACAGATCAGGTGGTAGGTAAAGAAATCTTGATAAATGTGAAGCTTCCTTGAGAAGCTTGAGGTAATAAAACGAAAAACAATAAAGTATGTGTGAATTTGATGAAATTAAAAAATATGTGAATTTGATAAAGAAGCGAAGGTTCTCGAGGACACTTTAAATTTCACGGAAAACATGTGATTCTCGGGTCTGGTGCAAGGCTTCCTAGGGAAGCTTTGTTTTTCCAAATTTTAAATATATTTATCTCCGTTTTCCAAGACTCCACTTGCAATCTTTTTCCTTCCTTTCAGAAATGAATAACAGCTGTACTCCTCCTCTCTCCCACGTGCTCACAATGGCAACGTGTCACTTTACGAGAAAATATTTTACCCGAAAAAAAAAAACAAATTTTGCAGTAGTCTTTTTCTTCAACACCTTCTTCTTCAATATACCATAGCCAATATATTTCCTTTTCTTCTTCAAGCAACTTAAACCAAAAATATTTCCAGTAAAATCAATTTGGACTTAGCAGGTTAAGCCCTGTTTAAACAGCGGAAAACGAGAGCAACCAAAGCTCTGATACCATATAGAATAATAGAGATTTGATTCTCAGTATACAATCCACTTGATGAATAAATAAAAGACTGAGAAATGTAATGAGCTTGAAGAAATATTATTTTTGTTATACCGTAAATACTCTCAGTGAGAGTTACAACATAGCTTTATAATGTTCCTTAGTTCTCAAATATATACAGCAGTATGCAACGGTAACTAACGGCTATATGCCTAAGAGAGAGAAAAGTCAATCTCACTACAGCGTATACTACTTACAATGTATAGTATTTACAGTATTTACCTAATTATTTCTACAAAGTAGTATTAGTGAACACCAGGGGAAGAACACAAATGAAAACCAAAAGGATCTAAAACACCAAGGATAGAATCAGGGACATGTGAAATTGTTCCATGCATATACGCCGCATCTTATACTGTCTATTCTTATATAGAAAGACGATATTTTAAAAGAGAGAGAAACAGAGACAGAGAGATAGAGAAGGAAATATCCACTAAGGTAGCAAGAATAAGAGTAAAATTACGTTGAATTCCAATTTTCTGTAATTTATGCGTGGGGTATAGCTGTTCAATGCGTCAGTTGGAGCAGCCGGGCGACTCACAGACATGGCCTTGGTTATGGCACATTGGATTTTCTCTAATTTCCCTGCGCATGCGACACACCAGAAGGTCAAAACAGCGAAAAGAAAAACTGATACAGACGCAACTACCTTATTTCAGATTGTACCTCTATACTGCGATTCTAAGTCATTGATCTCTGCCTTCAGCAAAACAATCTGAAATAATTTCAAGATAATTCTTGATGCGATGAAAAAAGTAAACTCAGAAGAAACAAAATCCTCACGAGCAGGGGAGGAATTGAGGGTGGGGTAGGCTGGAAAAAGGGTTGGGTTTCAAATATCAATCAGCACCTCTTCCTGTAAGAGCTGAACCGTTTTCTCATTGTTACTGTCATCTACTTTGGCATCACTTCTATCAGCAGAATATTGAACCACTTCAGCTTCATTCATCGTATGTTTGTCTACTATCTCCATTCCACTAGAAATATTATCATTGATAACAACATGCTCACAAGTGCTTTGATCAGAGGAAGGAATATCATTCTCCTTCAGGTGGCTGGGATCTGCGGAAGTACCATCATCCAACCCGAATGATGGAGGGTTGAGCAAATTATTAAAACCTTCGACTTGCTTGTCCCCCAGATTCTCAAAATTTGTTGATGACTTGTTACAAGATAGACCACTTACACCATCTTGGATTAGGTCATTGACATCTTTTTCTTTGTACATCCACTCCATTGGAAATGGCGAGGATAGAACATCTTGATGACAAAGGATATCATAAGACAAAACACTGCCAAGTGAATGACCAAATATTGAGACCTGAAATAGCACCACATGCTGCATTTATAAAGATTGGCAATATTCCACGAATTAAAATCTTCCCATGAGAAACCAGCCACTTACCTTGCCATCGTAACCAGGATTTCTCTCAAGGAATTTCATGTATAACCTGTTTAATTGGTTTGATACCTGTAAAAGGAATCAAATTTATGCAGTTTAAAACAGCAAGAGACCGAAGAGTAGCACGCTCTCCTCCAATGCTATACACAAATAAACTCAACACACAATTCTTCATCTACGTTAAGGACAATGTTGAGCAAGGATATTGTGTGGTAGTATGACTAATAATAAGATTACAAGGCTCATACACATCTCAAATTGAGAATTATGAGCAAACTGATGTTGAAGGAAAACAATGACCAAACCCATGGCAATATATGACATGTGAAGTAGTGAAATCAACGGATGGAAGTCCAAATATTGTAACCATCTTTGAGAGGCATCAAGGAACAGATAAACATGCAATGTTTGGTATGCGAACAGGGGAAAGAAGAGAGCGGGTGGCCACGGGTTCAGGGGGAGTGGAGTTGTATATTTATCATCAGATACTCCCAAGTTAAGAGGTCAGCATCAAGAAACAGATAAACATGCAATGTTTGGTATGTGAACAGGGGAAAGAAGAGAGCGGGTGGCCACGTCGGGTTCAGGGGGAGTGGAGTTGTATATTTATCATCAGATACTCCCAAGTTAACAGGTCATACGCACCCACCAAAGAGAAAACCTTATGCAGTGAGCCAGCATTATTAGTCTGAGATCTTTAAAATGGAGAAAACAAACTGTAAAAACGATGTTCCTAGGCAGTTCAATAAAGTGACAGAGCAACACCTCTTGCGGGAATAATTTCTCCCATTTCAGCTCCCATGTTTTCTCCATGTAATGCTCCATTATCCTCTTAAATCAAGGATGTGAGGCTCAGAGAGTGGGGCAATTCCTAATCAGTTTTCTTATAATAAAAGCATCAATTTAACTAGTCGCTCATACGTTCGGAATACCAGTTACCCAGAGAGAAGACGGAGAAAAAACAACAGGAGTAAATTTTAAGCAGTCAAAGATGACAAGTATGATCTAACAGAAAATATGGGGAGGAGACAATCACATGTCACCTACTTACAGAATCAATAATGATCTGGCAGTAGATGGGGCTCATATAGTACAAAACATCATGCACAGTAGCACTCAAAGCCACACGCAGTTTTCGCACACCATCCAGAGTAAGTTTCTCCACTGCATGCTCCCCACTGAGCTTCAAACCTTTCCTCCACTGTCAAAATAAACCATAAAAATCATTGTGGTCCACACTTCTGACAAACAGTGCTCTCAAAGACCTACTTCAGAAAATTTTCCTTTTCAAGCTTGAAAGAATTTTTCTCCCCGTCTTTTTTTTTTTTTTTTTTTTTTTGGGGGGGGGGGGGGGGGGGTTGGAGTCATTCTTTATTTTCTCTTTCATCTCGGAAGTTCAGGCTTCAGAAGTGCATAAATAAGGAGAGTGTCACGAAAGTGCAGAAGTTTATTCAGTACTTTTTCTCTCGATAGCCATTGGTTCACAGTCAAATCCTAGAACAGCCTCTACATACATTCCAACTTCGCTTCAACTTAGTCCAATTAAATCTTTCAGCCCTCAGCCATCATGCCCTCTTCCATAAGCCAATGGATATCCTTGGTTATCCCCGAATGAGACTGAAAAATGACATTCTCAGACCAGAATATCAATGATGAAGTCAGAAAATTCACCTGACATGGTATGAATAGGACTCTTTGAGTGCCACGCTGATACGAAGTTAAATGTCTTTCGGCAAGGCTTTCAATGACACCACGGAAATCACCCACATCGTCCACTAAATTGGATTTTTCCAACCTTTGTCCAATACCATGAACCATGAAAACCAAGTGTCCAACAGGAACCTGCAGCATTTCAAACAGCGGATGTAGATTGCAGTAAAGAATATAAAAACATCAGAAATTAGGCATTGGTAATCAAATATTAGGAGTAAGCACAAAGAGGATAACTAAAGAACCTTTTGGGGTATAAAGAGCTTAGTGAGAAAAGATAAAAAGAAGGGACAAAAAGGCACATTATTGCATCAATTTACAGCTGCTAGGAAGCTTTAACTGATTTCTCATCCCAGAAGAAGCAATGATCAACAGCTGTTTCAAAGAAAAATACCATCTGAGGTTGCAATCAAACATGATGCTAGGAGGTGAAAAGGCATTGGTCCAAACCAAGTTCAGCTACTAAATAACAGAAAGAGAACGTAAAGGGAAAAGAGATTGTTTGGTGGGTGAGGAGGGGAGAAGGTGATTGCAGCGAATGCCTCAGAAAATTTCCCAACTGAGGTAGGGTAATGAAACAAAACATAAAACAGTGATATGAACAGGATAAAAGATTTGAAGGAAAAAGGCTCCATGTCATTCTGATTCAGAAAATTTTTTGGAGGCAAAAATGAACACCTACTAACTGGTTTCAAATACTAGTGTACAGCCTCACATAGAAAATAAACATAACTAAGGACCAACCACAAGACGTTTTAGGCTTCACCTGTGAGCAATAATCATCCATTTCCTCCTCCTTCTGCTGACGCAATTCATCCTTCAGAAACAAATAAGATGAATTGTTACAAAAGTAGCTCACATAAAGCTATTTCAACAGATTGTAGAATTGGAAGACTACCTAATTACTCATGAACCCAGATTCATGTTCATTAGTTTTGACTCTTGAGACTTGTAGAGTGGCAAAAAAAAAAAGATCCCTAGTCAAATATTAGAACGAAGTATTGCGACAGTCATGCATTGACTATTGGAGTACAGCATAGTCAAAGTCCATATGCAAATTTCAGAAAATGTCTTTGATATTAGTGTACTAACGTACATGTTCCTGTAATTGAATAGGGGCCCTTCACAACCAGGTGGCCCTCAGCTGGAGCAGAATTTGCTCAGTTAGATGGTGTGTCCAAGATTTTCTCAATGTTTGTAAGACTCCTTTCACTGATAAACTGAACATGTACTCATCTAATGCTTCTAACTTTGTCTCTGACTTTTCAATATCCGCATATAGCCAGTGGTCAGAGCTGCAGAAACTGTAGTTAATCCATGCTAAATTATCATTTTATCTAAAAGCTTAAGCTGTTACATAGATGAGTAATTACTTAACACATCCTTCACGTGTGGACTTGCCCCGCGTGCACAACAGTGCCGGTCAGTAGATGAATAATTACTTAACACATCCTTCACGTGTGGACTTGCCCCACATGCACAACAGTGGCGGTCAGTAGAGGCGAGTGGTAGACAATAGCAGTAGCAGCAGTTGTAGTGGTAAATTACCATCTCGTTAAATATATAAGCTAGTATAGAGATGAATGATTTAACATTTGTATACTTTAAAAAAAAAAAAATCAAAACCAGAAACAGGGGAATTTATTTCATTTGGCATTAGGATGTTAAGGTGAATATCCATGTGAAGCTTAAATTATCATGTCACTGTTAAGCTATGAGAACCATGGAGAAACACCGACAACACTTTACATGGAAGAGCTTAATTGAATTTTCTCTGATCTGTAATATAGTCAAAGAAGCAGCTAAATTACTACATACCATTGATGGAAATTCAAGATCTGAACAGATACATATCATGCAATTGGTTAAATTCCCATATTAGGAATGTATGAATAGAATATATGATTAGCATGCATATAAGGAAGGAAATTATGATAGTGCCAGATATTATTAGATAAGATCCGGATTCTTCCTAATTTTAATTATTGCCTTAGATAGGAAATCCTGTAGATACTATGTATCTACTAAGGCATTTAACTAGCCTCTCCTTAAGACTATAAATAACCGGGTTGTACAACTTTGACAATACAAAGAATCCATTTTTTTTTACTTCTTATTTCTTCATGGTATCAGAGCCTACCATGCCACTCTCTCTAACCAGACGAACGAAAAAAAATTCTGCTTTCGCAACTCACCCCAAAAACTTCATCAATTCCACAAGACAATGGCCATTGAGTCATCAACTACTAGTACCATTGAGCATTCTTCCACTCCAGGTAACAAAGCCTGGGCAGGGTCCAACTCCCAGAATGATGGGATTCCAATGGTAATAACCGGTCACAAGCTGACTGGCTACAATTATCTCTCCTGATCAAAGGCCATAGAAATGTTTACTACGGGAAAGGGCAAAAAAGATTATATCACTGGTAACATCACAGCCCCCGCTATCACTGACCCACGGTTACGGAGTTGGAAGGCCGAAAATAGTATGGTGATGTCCTGGCTCATAGGGTCCATGGACCCAGACATCAGTGAAGATTTCCTGTTGTACTCAACAACGCAGGAACTATGGGTGGCAGCCCAAGAAATGTACTCAAAAAAGGACAATACGTCCGAGCTATATGAGGTTGAATCATAATTGCAGGAAATAAAGCAAGGAGACATGAATGTCACCAAATATTTTACACAACTCACATGGGTGTGGCAACAAATAGATGCGTTTGAATCCATTAATTGGACATGTACGGCTGATGCTCTACTATATAAAGAGCTAACCGAAACCAAGAGCGTATTCAGGCTTTTGATTGGACTAAACTCTGGCTTGAATGGTGTAAGAGGCCGGATCCTGAGTATGAAACCCCTTCCCAGCCTCAAGACTGTATTCTCCGAAGTGAGGCACGAAGAAAGTAGAAGAAAACTGATGATTGGTCCATCATTGATGACCACTGGTGGGTCAGCACTCCTAACGAAGCGGTCATTCCCTTCAACCGAAGGCCAAGTTCTAATACCAAGCGGCCAACTACCAATAAACCCTTCTGCAACTATTGCAAGAAATCTGGTCATACTGCAAAAGAATGTTGGAAGTTGCATAGTAAACCAGCAACTGGACCTGAGTCTCGAACAAACGCCAATTGGAGGGCTTCAAGACCACCCAACCAGGGCTACACAAATAGGGTTGTGTCTGATCCACCAAACAACAACAACCTACCCACTAAGGATCAGATACAAGCCCTACTAACACTGCTGAACCAAAAGCAAAAAAGAGGGCCTAGAGCCTATTCAAGCGTCAATGGCAAATCTCGGTGACAATTCTGGTGACAAGGGGCAGCCATGGATAGTGGATTCAGGAGCCTCTGGCCATATGACAGGGGATGGTAAGCTCCTTTCCAATTATACAAAATTGGGAAAATAATGACTGACAATAACTGTCAAGTATTATTCTCACCTACTTCATGTTTGTTTCAGGAGAGAAATTTGAAGCGGAAGATTGGCTTTGCTAAGAGAACAAGAGGATTGTTTCTGCTATATATGGAGCACACGCAACCTAGTGCTTATCCAGTTGTCGTAGTACTAAATCTCTAGAAAATATCAGTTGTAATAAGGATGCAGCCCGTGACCAGATACTATTATGGCACGAAAGGCTAGAGCATCCCAACTTTCAGTATTTAAATAAAATTATGCCTACTTTGTTTATTGACATTGATCCAACTATGCTTATATGTGAAAACTGTCAACTTGCAAAACTTACCAGGCAGGTGCATCTATTAAAATCTTATAAAGAAAGCCTACCATTTAATTTTATACATACTGATGTATGGGGACCTTCACGGGTAGCCAATATCAATGGAGCAAGGTGGTTCATCACATTCGTAGATGACCATACTCGTTTAACCTGGGTTTACCTACTCAAAAATAAATTAGAGGTTGGACAAGTATTCAAAACCTTCCACAACCTGATAAAGACTCAGTTTGGTGAAAAAATTAAGACTATAAGGTCTGACAATGCCGCTGAATACCTAGAACAGATCTTAAAACAATTCATGATTGAAAAAGGAATTTACCATGTGTAAACACACCCACAGCAAAATGGAATTGCTGAAAGGAAAAACAAGCACCTATTAGAAGTCACTAGGGCTTTGATATTCACCATGCGGGTTCCAAAACATTATTGGAGAAAAGCTGTACTCACAGCCGCTTATCTTATAAATAGGACGCCCTCAAAAATATTACAATATCAGACACCGAGACAGAAACTACTCACAAAATACCCATATAAAAAACTACTATCTGAACTCCCACTAAAGGTGTTTGGACATACAGCTTATGTATATGTACAGTCAGTCAACATAAGTAAACTACATCCCAAGTCAATCACGTGTATGTTTATTGGATACTCAGGCACACAAAAGGGTTGTAGATGTTATTGCCCCTGTACCAAGAAAATTTATACTACGTTGGATGTACACTTCAATGAGACGCTCCCATTCTATACTAATTATCAACATCTCAAAATACCAGAAAGTAGGTGGAATATACTAGATGTGTGTAATATTGAAACTCTTTTTTTTCAAAGAAAGGGTTGTGCAAACGCAGGCCCCCTCTGCCACAAATTATGACGTACGCTCTGCCACTTGGGCAGACCTTAGGTGGACACCCCTCCAAAGTGCAATGGAGGTCATCAACCTAGGCCATGGATCTTGTTGATCATCTATTGACCCCGTCCAGGTAAGTGTGTAATATTGAAACTCAACAACCAACTAACAGTCAATCACCTACAATTGAGTCACAAGAGAACCATCCTAGTTCATCTCATAATGACACATCACCAGCAGAAGGATTCAATCAGCCTACAGGCTACTCTACTCAACCACCCATCGCTAAAGTGTATACAAGGAGATATACCAACAAGCCATTAGAACCGAAAACCTTGGATGAACAAGCTATCTCAAACCCTGACTCACTTGATATAGACAACAGACCTATAGCCCTAAGAAATGGGGTAAGAGAATGTACTAAGCATCCGCTTTATAACTTTATGGCCTATTCTAAATTACAACCACAGTTCAAGACATTCACTATCCATCTGGATTCTACTTCAATACCAAAAAAAGGTCCATGAAGCATTAGAAGTCCCACACTGGAAAGAAGTTATTAACCAAGAAATGGATGCGCTCTTAAAGGCTAAGACATGGAAACTTACACTACTTCCAAAGGGAGTAAAACCAATAGGGTGTAAGTGGATATTCACCATTAAATACAACTCTGATGGGTCCATAAACCGGTATAAGGACAAACTAGTAGATAGAGGTTTTACACAAACTTATGGAATAGATTACTTAGAAACATTTGTCCCTGTAGCAAAATTAAATACAGTAAAAGTGATATTCTCAGTAGCCGTTAATCTTGATTGGGAACTATACCCACTTGATGTTAAGAATGCATTTTTAAATGGAGAACTTCAGGAAAAAGTATACATGCAAATTCCACCAAGCTTTGAAGGCAGAACAAAGAGTGGGATAGTGTGTAAACTCAATAGATCACTTTATGGCCTAAAACAGTCACCCAAGATGTGGTTTCAGAAATTCACAAGTGTAGTAAAAGGGCAAGGTTTCAATCAATGTCACAGTGATCACACATTGTTTACACGTGTAAGCAAGGAAAGAAAAATTACAATCCTAATTGTGTATGCAGATGACATAATATTGACAGGGAATAATATAAACGGTATAGAAAGGGCCAAAGAGATGTCACAAAAATTTGAAATAAAAGATCTTGGGCAGTTAAAATACTTCCTAAGAATGGAAGTAGCCAGAAATAGGAATGGGATGAGTGTATCCCAAAGAAAATATGTAATTGATTTTCTAACTGAAATCGAAATGCTGTGGAGCAAACCTGCACGAACTCTTATTGAACCAGGGTATAAGATTGAAAAATTAACGGATGAAATACCTACAGATAAGTTAACATTCCAAAAATTAGAGGAAAGCTTATATACTTATCATACACTAGGCCAGATATTGCTTATGCAGTGAGTTTTATAAGTCAGTTCATGCATGCACCCACTAATGAACATTTGAGAGCTGTTATGAGGATTCTCATGTACTTCAAGGGTTCGCCAGGACAGGCTTGCACTTTAAGAACACAGAACAAAGGGATATCACTGTGTTCACTGATGCTGATTGGGCAGGCTCAAGGACAGACAGAAGGTCAACCACAGGTTATTGTTCTTATATGTGGGGAAACTTAATTACATGGAGGAGCAAGAAACAAGCAGTAGTTGCAAGGAGCAGCTCAGAAGCAGAACTGCGAACACTGGCGTTGGGAGTATGCAAAGGATTGTGGTTAAGAAGGGTACTAAGTGGCCTTGGGCAAAAACTAGACAAGCCTATACGGGTACTTTGTGACAATGTATCAGCAATTCATATGGCTGAAAACTCAGTCCAACACGACAAGTCAAAGCACGTGAAAATTGATAGACACTTTACGCGAGAAAAATTAGAAGACGGAACGATCAACCTCGAACATATCTCTACAACTACTTAGCTAGCAGATCTTCTAACCAAACCAGTCTCCATCAAAACCAGTGTTGTCTGTAGCGCTCCTGTAGCGCGCTTGTAGCGCATAGCGCGCGTAGCGCAAGATCAATCGCTACAAGGTCATATAGCGTAGCAACCTCCTGGAAAGCGCGGCCGAGGCGTACGTAGCGCGGGCTTCAATAATTTCAGTTTTTTTTGAAAAAATAGTAATTTCAGTTATTAAAATAAAAGAAAAGAAAAACTAAATAATAAAGCCTAAGCTACAATCCCATCAAATTATGTGTTTGATGATGGTTCATTATTGAGATGGAGTGCGATTAGTAGGGCTGCCGGTGTTCACGATCCTATTTATGGGACTACTATCAAAGTTGCTAGGGGTGAAAGTTCAAGTTCGGTAAATGCAAGTTTTCGTGTGCTTGTAGATGAAGAAAAAGAAGAAGAAATTGATCTTCTAGCTTCAGATGGAGAAGATAATAGGGATGAAGAAAATGAATATTTTGTGTTTGATGATTTGGAATTATTTTAGTTTTAGCTATGTTGGAAGTTTGAACAATTTGAACAATTGTTTTTATGTTCTATCAATGTTTTAATTATATCTATGCTAAAACTTTTTGGACAATTATAAAATGTTATATTATGTTCATAGTTGTTACCTAATATTTTAGTTTATTAGTTGTCTATACGCCTCGCATGCGTGTAGCGCGCGCTACAGCACTATGCACTACAAAAATTTGGCCGTCACGCTACAGTGCGCCTCGCGCTATTGACAACACTGATCAAAACATTTCAGTCATTGTTATCCAAGCTTGGCTGTGTAACATCTACAGTCAAGCTTAAGGGAGGGTGTAGGAATGTTTAAATAGAATATATGATTAGTATGTATATAAGGAAGGAAATTATGATAATATAGGGGCCGAATATTATTAGATAAGATCCGAATTCTTCCTAATTTAAGGAGATCATAGTGATTCCATGTTTGAATTAGTTTTAAATTATTACCTTAGATAAGAAATCATGTAGATACTATGTATTTACTACGGCACTTAACTAGCCTCTCCTCAAGGCTATAAATAGCCGGGTTGTACAACTTCGATAATACAAGAATCCATTTTTCTTATTTCTCATTTCTTCACCATCTCATTTAAATGCTTAAATTGCTAGAGGGAGACATAGTTTAAGATTTACCGACTTAATACGCCCCCTCATATGTGGTAAAAGCCAGCAGGATCTTCAAGATCTAAATAAAAATAGGTCATGCAATATGTTAAATTGCCATCTATAAAGAATTGAGAATAAGTCTGGAGGCAAGAGGGATCCCTATCAAGTATATAGACATAATTAGAGATATGTATGCTAGGACAAAAACAACCGTTCGTACGGCTGTGGGGAATACAGACTTCTTTTCGGTGGAGGTCGGTCTCCATCAAGGGTCTGCGTTGAGTCCATTTCTTTTTGCAGTTGTCTTTGACGAGTTGTCAAAGCCGATACAGGAGGCAGTCCCGTGGTGTATGCTTTTTGCTGACGATATTGCATTAGTCGCAGAAAGTAGACATACCCTGAGTATGAGAGTAGAGCAGTGGAGAGATGTTTTAGAGAGAAAAGGCTTAAAGATTAGTCGTTCTAAGACCGAGTATCTGCACTGCGATTTCAGCGGCGTAGCAGACAGTGAGGATAGCCAGCTCACCATCGATGGTCAAGTGGTACCACAGGTAAGTAAGTTTAAGTACCTAGGATCATTTGTGCAGCAGAATGGCGACATAGATAATGATGTAGCACATCGAGTTCAAGCAGGCTGGTGTAGATGGAGGGCGGCCTCAGGGGTGCTGTGTGACAAAAAATTTCCAACTAAATTAAAGGGAAAATTTTATAGGGTGGCAGTGCCACCGACAATGGTATATGGGACAGACTGCTGGGCCATCAAGAAGTCACAACTACAGAAGATGGAAGTAGCAGAGATGAAAATGTTAAGATGGATGTGTGGGCATACAAGGCTAGACCGGATCAGAAACGAGGTGTTTCGAGAAAGGTTAGGCGTGGCTAGTATAGCCGATAAGATAAGGGAGGGAAGATTGAGATAGTTTGGGCATGTCAAGCGGAGACAGACAACGGCGTCGGTCAGAGCAATTGAAAGCCTAATGGTAGAGGGAAACAGGAGTAAAGGCAGACCCAAACTGATTTGGGATGAGCAGATAAGACACGACTTACTAGATTTGCACCTCTCTGAGGACATGGTCCAGGATAGGAGTTCATGGAGACATAAGATTAAGGTTAACGAGGTATAAGTCATATATAAAGACACTTTAGAGTATATTTAGGGACATAGATAGGCGTAGACACTATCTACGCTTTAGGTTGACTTTCCACTTGGTGGCGTATGTTTTACCGTTGTTTTACATTACATGTACATATATACGTGATGTGTATTTTAATATCGAAAGGCCTTTATTTGTATTTCTTGAATTTACTCACTAACACACTAGCACAACATATCCCTATTATCATGTCATTTATGCAGGTAGAGCCGGGGGTCTCACTGGAAGCAGACTCTCTATCCCTTGGGATAGAGGTATTGTCTGCCTACCACTTACCCTTCCCAGACCCTGACGATAGCTTTTGCTGTCGTTGGGATATACTGGGTACGGATGATGATGATGATGATATTTATCAAGTTAAGTCTAAATGTACAAAGGTTTGTCCGTTATATAGGCAGTTTACAAAGACCTCAAGTGACCACAAGACTCTATCGGCTAGAAAGCCCATTATCCCAACGGCTACTTCATGCCCCAACGGCATTATTGTTGTGATCCCTTCTGCCACTGAACTAGTGGCTTATACTAGTATATATACTATGAGTATATGTATGTATATATTTGTATGTGTATACAATATATTCATATATGTGTATTTACATGTGTATTTCACTGTTTATTTCTACACTCCCCCTCAAGGTTGGTGTATATGTTGATACAACCAAGCTTGACAACTAAAGTCCGGCTAACTTTATAGAAACAAATTTGGTTAGTATATATGCTATCTGGTCCCTTAATGACACATGCTCTAAACTGATAATTTTGGCTTCAATCTTCTCTCATATGAAGTGTCTGTAAGTCTTTATCATGTTATAGTGGATTCTCTATAATACTGATTGTTGATACATTATCACACTAGATTCTGATAGGTGAAGCAATCTCCCGTCCTAGTTCCACTAGAACTCTTTTGAGCCATAGTCCTTTACAAGCTAATGCCCTGAGTTCTGCTTCTGCACTGCTCCTGACCACCACAGGTTGTTTCTTACTCCTCC